>OZ018395.1:43472949-43572829 GCA_963969525.1 Ontholestes murinus
TAGCATTTGAGAGACCGACTAATCACAACACCCATGGATAAACACAATTATAACCAAGAACTCAACATCATTTATGAGATCGCCAACAATAATGGTTACACGAAGAGGTCAGTTACCAAATTAATAAATAAAAAGAAACGTAGGATAAAAACCCAGTTACTCTACAGTGCAAACGCGGTGAAAGATAATAATACATATGCAGCCATCCCTTATATAAAAAACACCAGTGCCAAAATTAAACGCCACCTAAAAACATACAATATACAAACAATTGTTGTCAATAGATCCAATTTGGCAAGACGAATAGTGAATAACAAAATCGACAAAAAAGTTCTGGTGTTTAAATTGTAGTGGAATTTACATAGGCCAAACAGGCAGAAACTTTGAAATACGATACAAAGAGCATCAAAAGGCAATTAGGGACGGAAAAATAACAACTGGATTAGCCGAACATTGTATTAACACTGGACACCACATGGGAGAGATGTCCGCGCTTAAAATCTGCCGAAAAGGGAAAAGGCTTAACCTCCTGGAAGGATTGGAGATTAAGAAAGCCATTGAAAAAGGGATTAAGGTTTTAAATAATCAACAGGAGTTAATCCAGGCCGACAGCATACTAATCGCGGGACTGCCCTCCAATTAAACCACCTGCTTAACAATATAAATTTTTGTACATTTCTTAATTTTCAGTAGTTTAACTTTGATAATGGTCTGTGAAGACCGAAACACGTGTCAGGCAACTGAGAATAAAAACATTATGGAACAAAACAAGTGTTACTCTCCACCCAACACGTAAATATGGTTCTAAATTGTAATGAATGCAAATCAAATATTAGTCCACGATCAGAATCACTTAAATGCCAAGGTGGATGTAATAAATGGTTCCACGCGGACTGCCTTGGTTATACATTTGATTTAATTGAATACTACATAAATGAACATAAAAAACGAAATGGTGATTTTTGGATGTGCCCAACATGTTTACCTAATGACTCATCTATTAAAAGAAGAACAAAGAGTACCTCTTCTAATTCAATAATTGAGACAATTAAATCTGTTTTAAAACAAGAACTGCCAGCTCTATTTAAAACTGAATTTCAAGCAGTTATGAAAGATCTGTACAGCGAAATTAATAACATTAAAGAGAGGCTCACAAAAATTGAGAATGCACCTATTTAATGTCAACAATCTAATATATCTGCACAAGCTAATATTGTTGCGGAGTTTGAAGAACGACAGCTGAGATCACATAATGTTATGGTGTACAATCTTCCCGAACCCACTGGACCAATTGATGATAGAATAGAGAAGGATTCAACCGCCATAAAAACAATAGTTAGTGGTAAAATAACAAACTTCAACCCACGCAAATTAATCCGTGTTGGGAAGCCGTCTACTAAGCCGAGACCTATCAAGATAATCTTTGAGGACCAACAATCAGCCCTAAATATTTTAAAAGTATGTAAAGATCTTAATGACGGGCCAGTAAAATTTGCCAACGATCGGACTAAACTGCAACGCGATCAATTAAATGATTTAAGACGCGAACTCGACTTACGTAAACAAAATGGTGAAACCGACATAACAATTAAATACATTAATGGCAATCCATCAATAGTGAAGTCACATCTCAAACCGAAGTAAAAAAACTGAGCATATACTTTCATAACGCCGGTGGCATAAGATCTAAACTTGACAATATTAATTGTAATGTAAATTTATGTATGCATGATGTTATAATTTTGGTGGAGACATGGTTAGACTCAACTATTAGTAACAGTGAATTAGGTTTTCATGGATTCTCTATATTAAGGTGCGACAGAACCTCATTTACTAGCTCTAAATCTCGCGGAGGTGGAGTATTAATTGCAGTCCGATCAAACTTGAGAAGCAACGCTATAAATGTATCAACTACAACAGAAGTCGTATTTGTTCAAGTAGGAACTGATTTGATTATATCTGCGGCTTATATACCTCCTGGATCCAATTTGGCGGCGTATCGAGACTATTACACATCTGTTGATAATATTTGCGACCAGCATGATAATTATAAATTTATTTTATGTGGATTTTAATTTACCAAATGCTAAATGGAGCTTGGGGACCAATTCCATTTTATCAGACGATAACCTATCTACTCATGCGCAATTGCTAGCGGAGTGTCTCGAATATTATAATTTAGCTCAAATGAATCCAATTCCTAATAATGGAGGCATTTTTTTGGATTTGGCGTTTTCAAATATATCAACGTTAGAATTTACTCCATCTCAAGATCCAATTACCTTACCTAGTATTCATCATGTTGCTTACACCATTGTATTACATTGCACTGATAAATCGGAAGATCTTGAACTCGATAGCTTCGTTTATGATTTTAAATCAGCTAATTATGTTGGTCTAAACCTATTTTTATCGAATATAAAGTGGGATGAACACTTAAATGATGTTGACATAAATATTGCAGTTGAAACTTTCTACAATATCCTTGAATATGCAATAAACAAATACGTTCCTTTAAAACGGATTAGGTCTTCGTCTTACCCTAAATGGTTCAATAAGAATCTCATCAACTTGATTCGACTTAAAAAGGAAGCTCATACACTATACAAAGCTAGTGGTCTATTAGATCACTTTGTAAAATTTAAATCATTGCGAGCTCAATGCAAGGATCTTCACGACAGGATTTATGCTGAGTACCTTCAGGACATTGAAGACAGGATAAAAATTAACTCAAGATCTTTCTGGAAGTATGTGAACGACTCAAGGAAATCTGGTGGTTATCCTAAATGTATGCGCTTTAATGGAAAGTGTAGTAACTCGGGACAAGGCTGTGTAAATTTGTTTGCGAAATACTTTTCTGAAGTGTATGTTAAGTCAGAAGATTCTCATGCGAGCTTTCATTCAAAAACCAGTGTGGACTTTAACAATTTCACTGTTAATGTTGCTGATATTTTTAATGCCATACAGTTACTGCCTGATTCCTGTAATTCAGGACCAGATAATTTACCTGCTTACTTTATAAAGCGTTGCATATATTCCATTTGCACTCCTTTATATATACTATTTAATGCGTCATTAGAGTTAGAAATATTTCCTGATAGATGGAAGGCAAGTTATATAACACCATTATTTAAGAATGGTCATCGCGAAGATGTCAATAATTACAGAGGTATAATTATTCCATCAATTATTCCTAAGCTGTTTGATAAGTTAATCGCCGATCAGTTGAGTTGGGCTTGCAAACGGGTGATTTGTGATGAGCAACATGGTTTTCGTCATGGTAAGTCAACTATAACCAACTTAATTTTATACCAATCATTTTTACTTAAGGCTTTTGAGGATGGGAATCTGGTTGATTCGGTTTACACTAATTTCTCAAAAGCCTTTGATCGTGTTTCCCATTCCATATTAATCCACAAACTTGAACATTTTGGATTCGGGTTGTCAGTTACTAAGTGGTTATATAGTTTCTTAACCAACAGAACTCAGTTCGTTAGATTAAATGGTTACATATCTGAAGCTATTTCTGTAACATCGGGGGTTCCTCAAGGATCCCATTGTGGCCCAATATTATTTTTATTGTTCATCAATGACATTACCACATATGTTGCTCATTGCAAGTTACTTTTATTTGCTGATGATCTAAAAATATTTCGCATCATTAGCCATCCATCTGACCACATCCTACTGCAGACTGACCTTGACAATTTAAATCGCTGGTGCTGTGACAATCACTTATCTCTTAATATCAGTCAATGTTATGCAATTTCATTCAGCAGAGGTCATATATCTGAATATAATTATTTTATTAATGAGATATTGCTATCGTCAGTCAAGTACATTAAAGACCTTGGTGTAACATTTGATTATCGCCTAACTTTTACTAAGCATATTGATACAATTTGTTGTAAAGCTATGCAAACTTTAGGTTTTATCTTTCGGTTCGGTAGAAAATTCTCTATTAGTACACAAAAACTACTTTATATTACCCTAGTACGGTCTCAATTAGAGTATGCATGTCCCATTTGGTATCCATTTTATTCAAATTCTATAGTCCAGCTCGAACTAGTTCAAAACAAATTTTTGTTAAATATAAGTTACACACTCGGAATAAGTAGAATAAATTACAGTCGAACTCAAATGCTCGCTATGACCAATTTAACCACTCTAGAAGTTAGGCGCATTTATAACGATTTTTGTTTTCTTTATAAAGTTATTAACAGCATAATAATTTCGCATGAGTTACTGAGTAATATTCATTTCAACATTCCCACTAATACAAGGACCCATTTAACATTTCGAGAGAATTTTCATCGATCAAATTATGGTCAAAACAGTCCATTAAGTAAAATGATGCGTAACTACAATATCGTTCAAGGTAACCATAATATCTCTCTTTTTGGCATATCCTTTGCTATTTTTAAACGTCAATTAAGAGTAATTGATTTTTCAATTTGTAGTAATGTATAATGTGTCCAATATTCTAAATAGTGATGTTAAGTGTTGACTTTATTATAGGTTCTATTGAATTATGTGTCGCTAGTTTTTAAGTTTAATTTTGTAATTTAATTTGAATTTAATTTAATTTAATTCTAATTTTATTATTGTTAATTTTTACTCGTATTTTGCTTTAGTTCATTTTAATACCAACTCATTAACTTTGTTCTTTGTATTATTTTATTTTACTTTGTTCTTTGTATTATTTTGATGTATGTATACAAAAGGTGAATCCGTAAATAAATAATAATAATAATAATAATAATAATAAATTAACCTACAAGGTACTCGTCATATTCCATATAGTATCATTGACAATATTTTAACTAATTTGGATCAGGGATATAATGCCAAGGTATTTGATACACATATGTCAGATTATTGGGCACAAAAAATATCATTTTCTTGCAACTGGAACAATGTAAATAATAAATATAAGTTTATTCGCATATATAACTTAAAAAATATGCAAAATCTAAAACTTTCAGTAAATAATGTTGATTGGACGAATTTATATAGTTTAAAACATTTAGATGATTACTGGAATAATTTCATGAGTATTGTAAGTAAAAGTTTTAATAAATGTTTTCCTTATATAAAGGTGCACACCAAAGTTAAACATCGAAAGACCATAAATTATCCATAATAAATGATTGTAAATACCTTTTATTTATCACACACTTTTATCTTTAATCTGACTTTAGTTTCGAAACTATAGTCAAATTAAAGATAAAAGTGTGTGATAAATAAAAGATATTTACAATCATTTATTAATAAGAATGTATCACAAAGTAGAGGCCTCCACAATTACATAAATTATTCAATACTGAAGGAATGTAAAGAACATTTGGATGTTTTATCAGTAGCTTCAAAAGTCAACCCTGCTTTCAAGGAATATTTCAAAACCCAAAACAATAAATATAACAAACTACTTCACCAACACCGAAAAAACGAAATTGAAAATAAAATTGTAAATAGCGATAACCTAAATAAAACAGCATGGAACATAATTCAAAACTCAGTGCGTAATAAAAACAAAAGAAATAATACTATGCCTGACGTAAATCAACAAAAACTTGCAAATGAATTGTTATTTTACTGAATCGATTCATGATATGTTGCAAAATATATGTCATTGTGAAAATAATCTGGAAAATATACCATTAAATGTTAAAAGTATATATCTCCGTCCAACCTATTACACAGAAGTATACAACATTGTAACTAACCTTAAAAATAAAAACAGTACCGGTCATGATGGAATTAGCTCCAAAGTTTTGAAACAAATTATTGATTATTGGTTGAACCTTTGACGCACTTAATAAACTTAAGTTTATCTACTGGTGTCTTTCCTAAGCACTTAAAAATTGCGACTGTGGTGCCAGTATTTAAAAAGGACGACTTAAATAATTTTGCCAATTAACGCCCAATAAGTTTGTGGAGTGTATTTTCAAAAGTATTTGAAAAATGTTTATGCAACAGAATATTGACTTTTTTTAATTATTGCAGTCTTCTTCATACAATGCAACATGGTTTCATGTCAGGAAAAGGAATCAATACTGCATTATTTCAGTTTGTGACTCAAATTACTTTATACTTAGAAAATAGAGAAATTCCTATGGCGATATGTCTAGATCTAACTAAAGCTTTTGATAGTATTGATCATTTAATACTACTTAAGAAATTGTATAGGTATGGTGTGAGAGGCGTTGGATATAATCTAATCGAATCATATCTAACGGATCGCCACCAAATGGTAAAAATTGAATCATTTAAGTCAGAGCTCTTAAAATTAAATACAGGAATACCGCAGAGAAATATTTTGGGTCCGTTACTGTTTATTATTTACATTAATGATTTATTTAGTATTGTAAATCAAAGCGAGTGTCTGTGTATTAGAAAATTATGTGGATGACACCACATATTTAGTTGGTGGTAATAGTGTACATAATGTAATATCAAAAAGCAATCAAGTTTACAAAATACTGCATACGTTGTTTATGCAAAATAAATTCATATTAAATAGTTTAAAAAAAACTTAAGCAATGATTTTCAAGACAAAAAAACGCTGTTTTAGACATTACATGTGTGGTAAACTTAGAAGGGGAGGAAATAGAAGTAAAGCAACATGTAAAATTATTAGGTATCACAGTGGATAATGAACTAAACTAGAAACAACATATAAATAATACTGTAAATAAATTAAATTCGGCTTGTTATATGATAAGATCCATGCAAAAAATTGCTGACAATATTATTTTGCTATTAATTTACCATTCAAATTTTGAAAGTATTATAAGATTTGGCATTATTTTCTACGGAAATAGTGTTAGTTGTAATAAAATATTTTTGTGCCAGAAACAGGCAATTATATTAATATTAAATTTGGAATACAGAGCATCATGTCGTGGTATTTTTAAATATCTAAACATTTTACTGCACTCTATATATACGAAACTCTCATTTTTCATTTTAACACGTTCGCCGCCAAGCGAATATTTCACATAAGTGCTGTTTTGAATCCCGCGTTACCTCCGGCGGTCATAGCTAATATAAGGAATAACTACAAATTATTTCCCCGGCGTGGAAGAAACGATGACTATATGACCGCCGGCGGTACATGTGGCGGTGAACGTGTTAATAATATAAATAGGTTTATGAAATACAAACATGATCATAAATACAACACCAGAAATTATAAACACTATGCGTTACCTATTCATAGACTTACTAGTATTAGTGAAAAAGGCGTATAATATAGCTCTATGAAATTATGAAATTCCCTACATGTCCATTATAAGCATGCCAGTGACATAAAATCATTTAAGAAAAACTCTTTGAGTATATTTATATCAATTGTAAACATGTTACTTCTTTCGTTTTGACGTGTTTTTTTTTTGTTGCTATATGATCATATATTATCATGTAGTTTAAATTATAGTAATAAAGATGGATTATTATTATCATTATTATATAGATTGTGTAAATGATTAAGCTAAAATACCTCAATAAAGATTTGCTTAGGAAAATAAGTATCCTTAATATACTTGTTCAAAAAACAAAATTTGTAAATATAAGGTATAGTCTGTTCGTTGGATCTTCCGTCGTACGTCACAAACTATCGCTTCAAATAACGACGAAAGTTTTACAGTGCATTCTTTTTCTAACGCATTTGGTTTACTTTATCAGACTGAATGTTTTTGCGTCGTTTCTCGAAGCGATAGTTTGTGACGTACGACGGAAGATCCAACGAAGAGACTATATATAATTTACTTACACCAAAAATATTTGTTACCTACATTATTCTCTTTATAAGTTTACTCAGCGATGTCTATAGGGAGGGTAGTGGGAGAGTCAGAGGAGGAGAATAGAGAGGAATGGTGAGTTTTGGTGGGACAAGAGGAGAGATTACAAAAGGTTTTCCAGAAAAGAGCAGGAGAGTGACTATCTAAAGTGAAAAAATATTTTTGCGGAAATATCCGTTTTGAGGTCCCGTGAGTGCATTGCACTGATTTCTGGAAAAACATTTTGTTTGTCTGTCTGTGTGTCTGTCGGTGGGCGCTGTATCTCAAAAACGAATTATCAGAGTGAGATGAAACTTTAAACTTAAGGTTTTATCGTTAAAAACTGGAGAAAAGCTTTTGGAGAACAAATACATTTTTAATGTATAACAGAAAAACGTTTAACTTTTTTATACTACTTTTTATTTTTATACAACACTTTGTGACTAGTAATTTTTCAAATTACACAGTAATCATTATCAAACTAAGTCACACTTAGTTTGATAATGATTACTGTGTAATTCGAGGTCTAAATTCTAAAATTATTGTCTTCTTTAATAATATCTGTGCTACAGATCATGATATTATATCTATAACTGAAACCTGGTTAACGGCTGGAATTAATGATTCTGAACTTTTTCCTAACTCATACAACGTTTATCGCAACGACAGGGCAAACAAGGCAAGTGGTGGTGTTATGCTTGCTGTAAAAGCTTGTTATTCGTACGATCTCATACCTTTGCCTTTAATACACGAGTCTGTTGAATCGGTTACAGTCAAATTAACGTCTAATTTTAAGTCAATTTTGTTAATTTGTACCTGCATTCCCAAACCTCATGTTGATATTTTAAACTCATTTTTTTATGTGATGGATTCATTTATTAGTGACTATGACTAGGCCATTATTATGGGTGATTTTAACATAGCTGAATATCAGCATAGTTCCAGAAATAATATTAATACAAAGTCTGTTATTGCGTTAAATACCTTCGTAGAGTTTCATGACCTGAAACAATTAAATTCAATACCGAATTGTCTAAATAGACTATTGGATCTAATTATTATCTCCAATAACCTAAATTATAATATTCAAAGAGACCACGATCCACTTGTTCCAGAGGATAACTACCACCCATCACTGCATTTGGATTTTGCTTTCGAATCGTGTGAAGCTCCTAAATTTCCCATTTCTGATCAATTTAGGTATAACTTTAAAAAAGCTAATCTCGCAAACTTATATAAAGACTTATCTAATATAAATTGGAATAACTTGTATCACTTAACTGATGTAGATGAAGCTTCTCAACTTCTGTACTCTGAACTATATAAAGCTTTAGATGCGAATGTTCCAAAGTATCGCTCTAAATTGAGTAATTTCAAGAAAGATGTCCTTCCGTGGTTTGATCTGGAACTGAGTCGTGATATCAAACGAAAAAATAATATTCAGGCTAAATACTTACGAACGAAAAATGAAATCGATAAGAGGGAATACCATGACTTGCGGAGATTCATTAAGAACAACATGAAAGTAAAGCGCCACAATTTAATTCAATCGGCTGAAAGATCTATGAAAACTGATCCAACGAAATTTTGGAATGATATCCATTCAATTAAAAATACCACACGTATTCTTGGTAATATGAAAACAGATAATGGAACCGTCTCCAGTCCCAATGATATTGTGAATATATTCGCGAATCAGTTTAAATCATCATATCCATCTACCTCAAATAATCATAATGCTACAAATTCTACTGTTCAAGATGTAATTGGTTTATTTCATATTTCTGAGACTGATGTCCTTCAACAGCTTAAATTAATTAAACCCAAGCTGGTTTAGACGGTATACCATCTTTCTTATTAAAGGATTGCTGTTATGTTTTATGTGGCCCACTTACTTTCGTTTTTAATTTAATTCTCAGAAACGGCGCGTTTTCCACGATTTGGAAGCAAGTTAAGATTGTACCTGTTCATAAATCAGGGGAACGTAATCAAATTAAAAACTACAGGCCAATTGCTCTATTGAACAATTTCTCTAAAATATTTGAACGTATTTTGAGTAAGCAGATTTATTTTAATATTCAGCACTCAATTTCCATAAAACAGCATGGTTTTATGGCTAGCCGATCAACATCTACTAATTTGATAAATATCACCCAGGAAATCTCTGAAAATTTGGATATGCAGTGTCAAACTGATGTCATCTGCACTGACTTAACCAAGGCATTTGACAATATGTCCCATGCCAAATTAGTTTCCATGCTTAAGGAGCTCAACATTGCTTCTAATATCATAAGTCATATTTAAAAGGACGTAAACAAATTGTGGAGTATGGGGGTGTTCGATCTTTTCCCTATGAGGCAGTTGCTGGTGTACCCCAAGGATCCAACCTCGGACCGCTGATGTTCTTGATTTACATTAATAATGCCTGTTCCTACAATTTCCTCAGATACTTAACTGTACCCAGATGACATGAAACTGTATAGGAAAATTAACAATGATTACGACTGCCAACTTCTCCAAGAGGACGTTAATAAATTACATGGTTGGTGTGCCGAGAACGGACTTAAATAAAATATAAGTAAATGTTGTGTGCTTACTTATTCGAGAAAAGTGAACACTGTTTATAATAATTATTACATTGAAAGTTCCATTTTACAAAGGGTGTCTCAATTTAAAGATCTAGATGTATTTTTTGATTTTAAGTTGAACTTTAATGAGCATATACTTAAATTAATTAATTAATCCTACAAACTCTTGGGTTTTATTTTAAGAAATTACAAACATTTTTCAAATACTGACACAGTTAGTATTTTATATGATTCATCATTAATAGTAAGTTGATGAATTGCCCTGTAGTATGGTCGCCCTATCAGTTGAAATATATTGGATTATTGGAGGGAGTTCAGAAAAAGTTTTAAAATATTTATTTTACAAAAAACACGGAATTTATCCGGATAGATCAATTTCATACATCAGCTTACTTACTGAGTTTAGTAGCCCGCAAACATAAATTTCTTTCAATCTGCCGTCTCTACAAATTAATTAACAACAGAGTTGATGATCAAAATTTTACAGAAAAGCTTTTATTTCATGTACCAAGATTATGCTCACGTAATTCAGACACTTTTTCATACACTGCGCCTAATACGATTCATCATTTCAATTCACCAATGTACAAAATGTAAAAATTTTACCAGGATGTTCAAAACCATGCGGATATTTTTGATCCTAGTTTTACGAACTTTAAATCTAATGTTTCTTTGATTACTGAGTAAATAATGTTTTTGTTAAATTGTATAAACTTATATGTGTCTATGTAATTTATCTAATTTAAATTTACATTTATTGTAAGGCATTAATTGTCTATATTATTATTATGTATTATGTTACCCTGTAATGAATGTTTGTTTGTTGGGTAATAAAAGCTATTATTATTATTATTATAGAAACATATTTTCATAAAAACTTTTGAGAAAAAAGAAATAAAAATTGAAAATTTTGATATTTGTTGCCCATTGCTACTAAACTATTGGAGTTACATGAAATTTATATAATAAATATTTATAGAGAATTTAAACCTGAAAAAATTATTAGGGATAACTTTTTTTCGTAAACCTCATAGTTTTCGAGTAAAATATGGGGAAAGTTTGCACTTAGTGTAACGGTCCACTTATATTTTGATTTCGGTTTTATAGTATTAGGTATAAAATCGTTTACTAGTGAGCTACTCCTAGGTAAAGAAGAAATAGTTGCTGGTGGCAGGTCTGGAGAATACAGATGATGCAGGGCCAATTCATAATGCAATTAATTGGTTCTATCGCGAGCCAAATGAGCTGGAGCATTGTCTTGGTGAAAGAAATTATTTTCTTTGTTAAATATGACCGATTCAACTTGACCTCGTCATCCAATCGATCCAATTATGCAAAGTAATAATGTTTACCATGTTCAAGATAATCAAGGTATATTATATCATGCCATCTTAAAAAAGCTAACCAAAACTTGCCCAACTGGTTGTTGTCTTTGGACGTTTCGAACGGCTTTCACCAGATAATAAACACTCCGTTGACTACCGATTGGACTACGGTATGTAGTGGTGGATTCATAATTCATTCGCTGTTACAAATCTGAACAAAAACTTCTTTTGGTTGTTAATAAAAAGGCCGAGCTTTTGCTTTAAAGGTTGAACACGTTCCTCTTTTTGGTCAATTGTAGAAATAACGTTGGATACCGCGTGCACAAAACATTTACGAATGATGACAAACGCATTCCTCTGAAATTTTCCGGTCATTCAGCACGATTTCACTGATTTTTTGGATGATTTTTGGAGTAACTACTTTATTTGGCCTTCCTGGACGTACGTTGACGACGAAATTCAGCAAGCCAGTATTTAATAATTTAACTCGGTTGAACAGATTTGCCGTAATATTTATTAAGCCATACTTTTGCTTCAACCGATTTTTTCTAAACCCGAAGTAATATTTAATCAAATCATGAAATAACAATAATATAACGAAATGTTATAATATTTATACAACTTCTAAATTAAGGTTAGTACTTTATATGAAATATAAGAATTCTTAGTTTGTAGAGATATTTATATATCAGGCCTAAGAGATTTTAGCCTATGTAATACAGTATTGGATATTACTTTTAAGAACTTAGTTTTACTTGCCTGCTAAATTATTAATTAATTGCAACTAAAACTTGTTGTTGTATTTCTAGAAATACTATTTATATTTAAATGTTATGTATTTAAATAGCATTTCTAGAAACAGAACAATAAGTTTTACTAGAATGTTAACATATTTACTTATAATATACATTCAAATCGTCAATTTTCTAAACTGGCTAAAATTGTATTCCGGAACTTTCTTCCGTAGTGATTTTAATCCATATCGACTATTCAATTGAAGTTTTGTAATGGCTGCCGAAAAATGTAGGTCGCCTCTTTTTTTAATCCAATAAAACTCATCAAAATAAGTTAGTGAATCTGTTTTAGGCCTATCAAATCATATTAAAATTGAAATTAAATAGGGATTTTTTAATTAAACACATAATTGAAATTATGTTTTCGTCGTGCACCTAAAATAATTATACGGAATTTGTTGCAGTGTTCAAGAATAAAAAAAGTAGGTCAAAAGTAGGTAATAAAATTTTATCGAATAAAATTATTTTATGTATATACTATATATTCGTCAAATCAAATAGCATTTCACTTTAATTCAATTGAAATAATTACTTTGTATGTTATAGTAATTTTATCATAAACATTTTATATAATTAGCATATATAAAAAAATCGTTCGAAACTATTAATTTATGACCATTCCTATTCTGAGAAAGATGTGTTCACTTAATCTAATTAATAATGAGTAATTGATTTTCAGATAAGTTCATCGTGAATCAATTAAGTGAATACATACTTTAATACCTAAAATAAACTATATTATTATACATTCAAGTACAGTATGAACGACGACCGACAATAATAAAGCAAACAAATCAAAGTTTGCAACGAGACATAAGTTTTACAATACGCATCAAATCGAAAATTTAGGCTATTATAACTTGTACTGAAATTGGAGTTCGCAATAGTGACGTCTGGTCGGTAAGTAAGTTGAATTTATACATAAAAAAATCTTATTTGACATATAGAAATATTTCAAATTATCGAAAATGACTTAAAAATTTTAAGATACATTTATCGGAACGACATCTGGTTTCAACAAATTGTCGTTATACCCCACAAATGATTGCCAACAAAGTTTAGAGAACACATTATGTCTTGCGATAATAATAAAACTATCCCAATAATAATAGGCGTACTAATAATACAAAATAAAACAGTCGTTTTCTATAAAATCCCATTAAGATATATATGTATATTTCATTACCGCAATTTTTTTATTAAAAGCAATCAAATTAATAACAGCCTCGTTTATACGAACTTTCCCTAGATTACTCAAAGTGTAATAAAAATGAATGTAACTTAATATTCCTAGAGACACGCACCGGTAGCATAACGACACTAAACCCTCAGATTAATTATTTTTATTAAGGGCGCACCCTCAAACCGGAGCACTCATTTCATGAAACAGACAAGTTTATGTGAGAATACGTGGACACTCACATAAAACACCGAAGAACTATATTTAAAACAAAGTGTAATAAAACTGATTTCTTTTTTATTTGCAAGGAATTACGTGTTTTGTGCGACAAAATTGGGAAATAAACTATACATTACCCTCCTACGAATTTAAGAGATATAAAATTTTATTGAACGTAAATTTTATTGAGAAAATTTAATGCCAGATTGAAGCTAGTTAACGCAATAATTTATAAAATAAGTCGACAATTATTTACAGGTTAAAACAAATCCTTAATTACGTTAAAGTCATAACGTAATTAAATGTATTATTAAGTATTTTTGCATATGCATCAGATTTTATTGTTTAATAATAAAGTCCATTCTTTACAAGCTCTCATTATAACAATTACTCGCCTATTGAAAGAACTTTATTAATTGGGTTCTTTTTACCTTTTTTGTTCTCCGAAAACGTCGCGGTTGTGCATTAATTAGAAATTTCGTGTCTATAAAATGAAAAAGATAATCGATTTGGAGGGTGGGCAATCGTCTTTGAGTCTTCCATCATTTAATGAGAACGTAACGGTGTTACACTTTGTTTGAGAGAGGGCTGGGGAGGGCGTTAAAAAGTGGAAAGCAACAACCAGTAATTATGCCCTCGATTATTGAGTGTAGCCCTTTAATGATGACGCGTAAGCGCCTTGTAATTTAATTTCGGGCTTTGTCTCGCCGTGATGGGTACGGATTTGCTAATGAAGTTGGGTATTAGCTTTATTCGATTAATTATTAAGTTTTTGCATAGTGCTAAAAGAATGTATAAATGGTAAAGTCAGGATATAAACACGTCAATTATGCAAAACGTTGCTCAAATTTCGTCAATTTATCTTAGCCATTAATTTACAAGAAAAACGAATTGATGTTTTCTTTTGATATTTATCTCTTGCGTAATAATAATAAATTGTCTTTATTGTAAAATCAATGTAATTTTACGGTTATACGTAACAATCAAGGCGAAGTTCAGATAGGCAATTAAAATTAAACAACTTGATGTAATATGTGTAAACATAAGTAAGTGAAATTCATAATATAATAATAGAAATAAATAAAACAAGAGAAAGGAAATAATAGAGTGTGGTTCACATATTGGAGAAATATTTTTGCAAATCAAATTGTTATGTACTGGCCGATGGTACACAACAAAACTATTTAGTTTGTGATTCTAGGTGGATGAATAATTAAACATTAAAGCATCTTGCAAAATTAACATTTATTCACCACTGTTGGAACAAGACTGCGGTGTGTAGCTGCAACGGCGCACATCACCAGGCTCGTTATTTTTTGCTAGCCACCACTTTCAAAAGATATACATTCAAACTAATACAAATACATTACACTATCTTCCCCTTAACAAAATTTCAATTCTTATAACTAACATGCGGATTACGTGGGCGCAAACAAAGTGTTATTTTTTCTTCGCTATTCGCACCATCACCACTTAACGCTTCACTATTTACTGGTTTTATTTCGCACGGCTCTTCTAACACCACACTATCATACTGAAAATGTACTTGTTCGATTATTTGATTGACATGACGACGCCAGCGTTTATTCAATGACGGTATGTCTACTAAATAGGTTCGTGGTCCTTATACCTTAACAATTTCTCCCTTAATCCACGAAGGCTTTGCAAAACGATAATCACAAACGGCAACTTTTTCCTTAATTTCAAATAATTTTCAGATTGTTTATTTTGTTTAATTTTAACTGTTGTATATTAAGTTTTCGTTTAATTGTATATTCTTTAACCCTTTCATCCCGAACGGTACATATATGTGCCAATTCGAAACAAAGTAAATGAGTTTGAAGCCTTTTTAATCGAGCATAACGCAATGTTTGATATGATCTGTTTTTGTGAACATTAGTTACGCGAAGCTGAAATTATGCACATACGTTTTGAAAATTTTCGCACAGGTCCATTTTTCGCGCGCAAAGAATATCAACATGGGGGAGTAATGCAACTACTAAAGAAAGATATTCTTTTTAAAAATCTTGAAAATCTAAATAACCTATCACATGAGAAATGTTGCGAAATAGCTGCATCACTTATCCCGTCCGTTGATTTAATTGTTATCGTTGTGTATCGGTCTCCCCTTGGCGATTTCTATTACTTTATTTACATCTTGGGAAAACTATTGGATAGATTAAGCATCCACAAAAATATTGTTCTTGGTGGCGACAATGTCAAATTCAATAGCGACGACCAACAAGCGTCCCACCTCTTTGATGTACTGGCATCCTATGGTCTGTACCCTACGGTTAATTTCGCGACAAGGCAAGCAAATAGCTTAGATAACGTTTTCGTAAATATGAGAGATCGTGTCATCAAAATGTGCCCTATTGATTCGGGACTATCAGATCATATTGGTATTCATTTCCAACTAGATGTAGGACTAAAGCCAATCAATGCAAATCAGGTTATAAGACCAATTACTGAGCTAGGTAATTTAATTTATTTAATCTTCTAGAACGCACGGATTTTAGTTATATTGATAATTTAAATATGTGCGTTGTGGATAAATTTTCAACATTTATTCACACATTAGAAAGGTGTACCCTCTTATGTTTTCCAGAAAAAATCATTCCTGCCAACAGCAAACAAAAATTTAACTGGTATTACAATAACTTACGCCAAATGCGCGAAACTCTCTTGCTTTTAAAAGCAGCTAGTGAACGACTACCTAATCTCAGAGTTAACTACTTAAACTACAAACGAGATTATAGTGCAGCCCTAAAAGAAACTAGGAAAAATGCAGCAAATGTGGTCTCTAATAAGTAATAAGCCTTCAAACAATCATTCCTGCGACATAAATGCTGATGAACTTAACTTTTTTTTAATACAGTAGCTCAAACATTAGTGGACCAGTTGCCTGCCCCTTCCATCGATCCTGTGAAAATGATGTGTTCTGGAGCAAACTATGCTAAGAATACATATTTCAATTTCCACGAAGTCGGTCAGAATGAAGTTAGGAATGTAATACGCAATTTGAAAAACTCTCAATCCCGCGATATATATGGAATGACCACCGGCATCTTGAAAAGTATCTTAAATACAATTATTCAGCCATTAACCAAATTGATAAATAACTGTATTAATTCAGGCATCTTTCCTTGTGTTCTAAAGATAGGATGCATCATACCGATTTTTAAGAAGGGTATCGAATCCGGTCCCAACAACTATAGGCCAATTGCTCTACTGCCCATCATCTCAAAGGTAGTAGAAATGATCATGCTTAAACAAATGGTGGAATAACTGGAATTGCACAAAATATTAACTAACAGTCAGTACGGTTTCCGCAGAGGGAGGTCTACTGGTGATGCGGTCATCGCTTTTGTGGAGGCGGTCCATGAAGGGTTCACTTCAGGCATGTCCTGCCTGCATAAACAGATCTCATGACCTTAAATTGGCAAAAGTTATCAGTGAAAACACAAACAAAAAAATCTCTGAGTGGTTTGTGTCAAATAAGCTGTCACTAAATGATGATAAGACTGTTAAAGTTATATTCTCTCTTAAAGGAGACAGTGAAGTTTCATCAACAAAATATATCGGAATAACACTTGACAGCAAACTTAATTGGCATGCACACGGTGACAATACTGCAGATAAGCTTTGCAAAGTCATATATCTACTAAGGAACTTGCAAACTTGTCTGCCTCAGCCAGCAGCAAAGTCTGCGTATTTTGCACTGTTCCACTCACATATTGCTTACGGAATATTAACCTAAGGTCATTCTACCATTCTATCAGGGATGATTGCAAACAATCTTTCATTAGCCAAAAAATAATGACCTTGCCAAGTGTATACATATTAGAATGTGTGATGCATGTAAAAAGAAATTTATCGTCGTACAGCACCCATTCTCAAGTACACGATCACGATACTAGGCAAAAAACCAACATTTGCCTGCAACCACAACGCCTGTCGAAGTGCAGAAATGGTATAAATTATTATGGACCTCAATTATTTAATGCGCTTTCTGACACCATAAATTTGCTCAATAACTAGCAATTTAAAAATAAATTAAAAATATTCCTACAAAAGAAAGCCTATCCAACAGTTTTGCTGATTTCAATATTGTGTTATAAATTTTAGTTACTTACACTTATATTTTATTGCTAACATTCATATAATAATATATACACGTTGTCCCCTGAAATTTTGAATATGAGTAATGTAATTTGTATTATATCTTGATTATTATTATTGGTTCCTATGGTTGTTGCTGCAATATGCATGTCAATTTGACATTTTGAAGCTATAATGTTAACACGAATTTTATGATCATCTGGGAGATTGTTTGGCTCAACAAGGAGATGTTTTTAAACATTTAATAAGATGAACATTGCAGTTACTTGTTATTCGTTACGTCAGCATTGTGTTCGTAAAAATAGTAATATTAAAATAACGTGTAAATATGTTTCATTTTGATTCCCTATTTTATTACAAATTAGAAATTACTGATTATTTCCCGTTGGTCAATCGATTAAAATATGTGACGAGCGTGGTAACTAAGCAACGAGTAATGCATTAAAATGCCCGTATTCAAAATTTCAGGGGACAACGTGTATAATTTGTCATATGCAACTTTATAATTCGCTCACATTTGTATGTTTTAACATGTTTTACTACTGTATCTTATCTATTTTTTTAACTGTGTATATCTATTTAGACCTAAGTATATTTTATCTCTACTTTTAGGTGTTTATGTATATTTTATTCTGTATGTGGATGGTCGGCTGCAATTTATAGCTTTAACTCATTTCCATATTTTAATGTTTAATTTCACTTATATTATAATCCTGTACCTTTTAGATATAAGATTAATTCACGCCTGAGTACCGTTGACTTGTGTAAACTAATGTATGTGCACCAAATAAATGAATGAATGAATGAAATGAATAACTTTTTAAAATACCTAAATGTTCAACTTATCGTTTAATAGAGCTTAAGGATGATGAAGATCCGTTTTCGTCTGGATCAAGCGACAATTATGAACCAAGTGATGATGACGATGACAAAGCTACCACTTCAGGAGTTACAAAAACTATCATAACTGAAAAAGAAACAGAGAGTTCTGAATCTGAATCAAGTTTATCAAGTGATTCTGAAGTAGAAAAAGGAAATCTTAGTCACAATAAAATAAATCGTATTCTCGATTGGACGATCCCCGACGATCGGTTTGAACCCATCAAAAAACTTCAACCTGAGAGAGCTTGTGAGCTTGCTGAAGATATTACCAAGAAGTTAAGACCAATGCAACTGTTTTTAAATAGTTTTTCCTCATTCGCTCTACATACTAATCACCTAACTGGCATGAAACATGATTGGAGTCAAAAAGAGTCCATGGGAAATCGTACAATCGAAAAGGCGATTATCGAGATCGATTCATGCTCTTAGCTTCAAAACTTTACTTTTCTCCGACAGACAAACCACCGAATGTATCAAAAACTTATTACATTGACGAATTGATATCATGTTTAAAATATACATACAATATCGAAGTGTACTCCGGTAAAGAATCTCCTACGAGGACTTCTAGTAAGGATGGATGCTTGACTCTTGGTGAACGGGTCGTCAAATCTCTTGCTTCAACAATCAAATCCAAAGATGTTGTTGCTTCTACAGATTTTTTACAAGCGTAAATTTATTAGAGACGCTGAATTATGCTGCATTAGGTACCTGCATGGCAAACCGGAAAAATGTACCCGCTATTGAAGGTAAACTTCAACGTGGACAGTCTGCATTCAGATGTACTTCTACAGGATTGCTATGTGTGAAATGGCAAGATACTAAGGAGTATTGCTACTAAGTAATTGCCACAAGCCTAATTTGACCACAGTTACAAAAAGGACCAAAACTGGTGATCAGGAGTGTCCAGAAGCAATTACATTCTATCGCAAGAAAATGGGAGGAGTTGATCGAGCTGATCAATTCATAGGCATGTACGACCACGACAGGAAATCTGCTAAATGGTGGAAAAAAGTGTTTTATACGTGTCTCAGTATGTCTGTAGTAAATGCATGGATTATTTATAACGATTTGAGACGTCAGAATGAACAAATTCCTTATCTTTGTTTCATAGTAACTCTTACCAAAGAACTAATCACTCAAGGCATGACAATTACCTCCATGCCTCCTCCTTCTAAGAAACGAAAACTTTACGGGACAACACCTTTGCACCTTCCTGTAGAAGGACAATCAAGAAGAAGATGTTCAAGATGCGCGGGAGAAAAACGAAAAAAAAGAACAAAAACAATTTGCAAGGAATGTAATTTGCCTTTGTGCAAAGATTGTTTTATGTTGTATCATACAAAATAGTTTAGCATTTATATAAATTTGAATAAATAAATCATACTAAAAATATGTATGAGTTTGTAACTGCGCCATTTGAATCCTGGTGGTTCATCTTTGTACCACACAAAAACCCTGTTGGTAAACAATACCATAACCCCTAACCCCAACCCCTAACATAATTAAATTTTTTCAGCTAAATAATATAAGTTGGTACTAAATTGTCCCAAATATTTATAATTTTTGTTTCAAAATGAATGTCTTAAATTCAGAGACGAAAGGGTTAAATAATCGTTTGGTTTTACTATCACCAAGTGTCGCGGTATACCAAAACGCGCAAACACTTCTCAACGCTATTATTGTGTTTTCTACTGTACATTTCTTTAAAACAAATGCCTCAATGCACTTTGAATGCGCGTCCACCACTAGTATACTTATATTAAATATCGGTCCCAAAAATTCTATGTGAATTCGGTCCCACACATGCAATGGATATTCCCAAGGAATTAATTTAGCTTTTTGTGAATTTTGACGCCCTTCTAAATATGTGTCACACATTTTAATAACATTTCGCTATGCCATATATGTAGAATGCAATTCTTTTAAAATAAGTTGGCGTAATTTTTCAGGGATAACTACCCTGTACCCAAACATTAAGCAATTTTGTTCAATTGCCAGTTTATTTTTATTTAAGTGAAAATGTTTTAAATCTTTACTGAATTTAATTGGCCATCCTGATTTCGTATAGTTTAGTACTTTACTTAATATTTTATCATGTTTTGTCTCCAACGCAATTGTTTCACAATTGATTAGAAAGTTTATATTACCCTGTGTATAATTTAAGTACGACCAGTTATCAGAAATTTCTTGTATATATTGTTTTTCGGGCAATCTCGACAGGCAATGAGCTTTGTTATCCTGGGATTTAACGAATTGAATATCGTAGTTGTAATTGCTTAATAGCCATGCCCAACATTGCAATCTATTCGCAGTCATTTGTGGAATCCCCGCCTTTTCTCCAATAATATTAACTAATGGTTTATGATCTGTGCGTAATACAAATTTCCTGCCAATCCTAATCCCTCTTTTTCAATCTGTGAACATAAATTTTGACTTTTCTTTAAGGTACGCGAAGCGAATGCTATCGGTTTTTCATAATTATTAGAAATTACGTGCGAAATTACTGCACCGACACCGTGCTCTGAAGAATTTACTTCTAAAATCAACGGTAAGTTTGGATCATAATGAGCCAAAGTTTTTGCATCACATATCATATTTTTAACTTTATTAAATGACTCTTCACATTTTTTTGACCAACGGAATTGAACATGTTTTTGTAATAACTCATACAAAGGGTGTAAAATATCTGAACTGTTTTCAATAAATTTATTGTAATAATTGACCTTCCCTAAAAGAGATTTCAATTCCGTAATGTTTGACGGTTGCGGAGCATTTTATATTGCTTCCGTTTTCTCTAGTTTCATACATTACTGGAGAAAACGGAAGCAATAAAAATGCTCCGCAACCGTCAAACATTACGGAATTGAAATCTCTTTTAGGGAAGGTCAATTATTACAATAAATTTATTTTTGTCAATTAGATGACCCAAATAAACAATTCTTTGCTTGAAAAATTCACACTTTTGTTGACTAATAGTTAACCCACTTTATTGTAAAACTCTAAGTACACCTATTACTCTATTTAAATGTTCGCTCAAATCTTTTCCTGCAATTATGATGTCGTCTAAATAGCAAACTACCCCGTCCAATTCCTCAAAAAGTGACTCCATCACCTTTTGGAATTTAGCGGGGGCGCATGCTATTCCGTACGGCATGTGTGTATATTTAAACACTTACACTTATAGTGGTTAAAAGTTGTGAACTTTTATTAAGTTTCATCTGCTGTTAATGTTAAATCTAATTTTGTAAGAAAATTATCCCCCTTGCAATTTTGCAAATAATTCATCAATCCCAGGAAGTAGATATTGGTCCACCTGTATAACTGGATTTAGTGTTACCTTGTAATCCCCACATAATCTAATAGAACCATCTTTTTTTAGAATTGGTACTACAGTACCCAGTGACTGAAATTAACTGGCTCTAAAATTCCTATTTTAAGAAACCTTCCAATTTCTAACTGAACTTTTTCTTTGATCGCGAATGGTATTGGCCTTGCCTTATAAAATTTTGGTTCAGCTCCCTCTAATAATTTTACATCAATTTTTCCTTTATTAAAAAATCCTAAGTTATTTGAAAAAAACCTTTGAAAAATTCTTGTTTAACTCGTTTATTGCATTTTTACTACTTATTTATTAATTTGTAAATTATATAAATAATAAAAATCACGGCCTAGTAATGGTGGGCCATTCCCTTCAATTACCAACAATGTAAAGCATTCTGTTTTATTTTTGTACGTACAATTTATTTTAATGTAACCCATAGGATAAATTGTATTCCCATCATAATTCATTAATGTCGTATCTATCTGGTACATATACAGAACATTTTCTCCTAAATGTATACCCCTGTATCTAATTCAAATTTAAAAATTTTGTTGTCGATTTAAATCTCGACGTGAATTGTTTTATTATAATTACTATTTAAATGAAAAAATACTGATTCACTCGCATTTCCATTATTTGTTAAATAATTATGTCTAACGTTTTGTTTGTATTTACACATTTTTAACAAATGTCCCATTTTCCCACAATTTTTATAAATTTTTATATTTACAATATTTTACGAAATGGTTTGACTCACCGCATGCAAAACATTCTTTTGTGATTTTTTGCTGATCATTACTATAACACGGCCTATTGTTCCGCGCCAGCTGATTTGTCTGTTGAGGCGCTCCGCTCCTCTCCAAGGCTGCTGCTGCCGCGAGTGTTGTCCCGGTGTCCGCAATCCAGCTCTTCCCACTGCTTCCCCCTCGGAATTATTCTTCAGGTTCGTCCTTGTTCCATGATGTTGCAGTCGCAATATTTCTGCCGGTTCCTCTTTTCCACTCTGCTGCCGATGATACTCATAATGCAATTTCTATGGCACTATCGAACGTTAAAGTAGCTGCATCTTCCTCAAATAGTCGATCCATTACTGGTCCTTGGTCCATTCCCATGATGACTTATCCCTCATTGGTGTTGACAAACTATTATTGTCGAATTTGCAGTGAGCAACCTAGTATGCGTACTCTCGCCGGCCATTCTACGATTTCTTCGTTTACGTCTTTAAATGTTATAAAATTTATATCGCTGTGGAAACGCCGATTTAACTGGCACAAAATGTTTATTAAACACGTCAACTAATTGCTGGTAAGTTTTTTGGGAGGGATCGTTCGGTACACACAAACTATTTAACAATTGATAAGCATTTTCACTTAAACTGCTCAATAATATACCTTTTTGGATGTCCGGTTTATTATTAATTTCGTTTGCAATGAAATATTGCTGCAATTGTGCACTATAAATCGCCCAATAAATCTGCAACGAAAACTCGCGCACACTTCCATGCATCACTGCCATTTTTCTGTACACACTTTCTTCCTTCTTATTTTCACTTATCTTGAAAAATCTTTTCCATCCGCTGCTATTCCTTCAAATCCTCGTCGACAGTTGTTATGTACTGGCCGATGTTACACAACAAAACTATTTTGTTTGTTATTCTGGGTGGATAAATAATTAAACATTAAAGCACCTTGCAAAAATGAAATTCCATTTGTCTAGTAACTAAATTTCATTAATTTCCCGTTCAGCGCCTTTAAAGTTTCGTCCTTGATCTGAATAAATCCGATTAGGAAGACCTCTTCGGGCGATAGACAACTCTCAGTACTGAGACTGGTAACAGCTTCGACATGTAGAACTTTAGTCATCATTCACATAAAAAGTGCTATTTTATAGTACGATTCGCTTTGAGATTAAAGCGACTTGCAAAATTGATACATGTATGACTAAAAGAGAAGGTTCTACTCTATATGATTGATGATCAGCCATAGGCGGCTGTACAGGCTGAGCTTTGAATCAATAATAAACTAGACATCTAAAAATACGCTGACTAATCAAGTTTCTTGCCGATGGTATCCGATAATTACGTTGAACAAGAGATTTAACTAGTTGTGGAGCACCATGGCATGAGAAAAGATGAAAATGATCTGCAAGCAAAGTAGCAAGTCTATCTATCCCTACCATGACAAATCATGAGGGTTGAGATAATTTGCAATATTGTCTAAAGAATCTTTATATTCTTGACCTGACAGCGGTCTTATGAAAGGTAAGCTAATAATTCATCGAAAGGAGATTAATATATCATTTGTACGTGTTTCAATTCTAAATCAACTCATTGATTGTCAAAGGTTTTATTTGGCCAACTTGTCACTAAGCTAGACCATGCCACCACAATTCACAGTTTAATAACTCTGACGGCAACAATCCACGGCTATGCGGATAGGCTGGATTTAAAATGCCTGGAACATGTTTCCAGAGAGCATTACCTTTATTCTCAAGAATCTGTGCTACCCTATTAGCTACGAAAGTTTTCAAAAGATGTGGTGGAGTGAGAATCCATGAGAGTGTAGTTGTGGAGTCAGTGAAACAAATGGGTGAATCTAACTGCATTGAATCAAATGAAAGAGTAAGAGTGTTGACAGCAAACAAGCGGCACAAAGTTCAAGACGTGGAATTATCCATGGTTTCAGTAGAGCGACGCTTGATTTCGCTATAACTAAATTAACATGAACAGAGGTTTCTAATTAGAGACGCAAATAAATTACAGCAGCAATTCCAATACTTCTTTCATCGAAAAACCCTATCAGGCGAGCACTTAACCAATTAAGAGAAATGATACATCAAGACATTGATTTTTTTTCTATAAAATGAAGATCCTCTATGATGCGAGACCATTGTAGCGAAAATCAGGAAGTAATGTATCATACCAATCAACCTTATCTAACCATAATTTTTAAAATAAAATTTTGAGAGAAAATACAAATCGGCAAAGATTTCCATTCACATCGTACGTACGAGCTTTTTAAGATAAAATTCCTCGAGGGAATTTCTTCAAAAGGTCAGAGAAAATAATGAAAAATATCACGTGAAGGATCCCAAGATAATCCTAACACTTTAGTACTAGACGATGACGGAGGAAGTTTTTGAGAAGTATTATCATGTTCAACTATGAAATGTTTTGTGTTGGCCCATTTTCCTAGCTTAAACACTCAGTTTCAAAAGTTCAACGAGCTGTGTGCGAAATTCGATAGTTGAAAGTTCCTCATCTTCTCCATACAAAATATCGTCCACATAAATAACGTATTTTAATACATTTACTGTAAGTAGAAAACGAGAACCTTCATCTTCTACTAATTTTTGAATTATGCGCTGAGGCAAAAAAGAACTACAATTAGCTCCAAAATAACGCGAGTATGTTCCTATTCACGAATGGGTTCATTGGGCGAAAATCTCCAAAACATATGCTGATATTGGCAATCATCAGAGTGTAAAGATATCATTCTAAACATTTGTTTTAAGTCACATTTAAGTGCAATTTGCGGAATGCGAAAACGTGTAATTACTTAACAATGAATCATTAAGGCTGGCGTTATTACTATCCTTTTCTGCAGGGTTAAAAACTACTCTGATTGAAATGGCTTGTATTAAATGACCTTGCAAAATATAGTTTTCGATTTTTTTCGATATAATTCATAGAATTGACGATCGCGGTTAAAGCGAACTTCGAATTTCAACAAACTATTTATTGTTTGTTCCCTATTGGCAACTAATGTTTGAAGGATACCATATTTGGATGGCAAACTTGTGATGTAGGGTCCGAATTCACTGCGAATGACAGTTTCTTTTTTCATGTAAATATTTTTCACAAAAATCGTCTTTAGTTGAAGTATGAGTAGTGGAAACGATTTCTTCGCTTTTCCAAAAAGAACGTAAAGTGTTATTCAAAAAGTGAGTGAGATCTATATTACTAAACATTGACTTAATTGCAATCTGAGAATTAGATTCGGAATAAGGAGCGGAACCCATGATCACCCATCACCCGCTGGTTGCGAAGTTGTTATATCAAGTACAGATTCCACGCAAAAAAATGTCAATTTCCGAACTAGAATGAAAAGTTGGATATACTAAGTTCAGAATTGAAAATCGATTCCAAAGAGATTGGGAAAGTGGAGTTGCTGGTAAATAACCAGAAATGGGAGGAATAATAACTGCTTCGAAATTTACGATTGATCCGAACGAATTTGCAGGAGCCAGTTTACAGTTCAGAAACCATTGAGCGCGACCTAGGGATATTTGTCCAATTCCCTTTAAAGAGTATAGACACCTGGAAACGATTTGTTATGAAATTTACTTAACCGCCATAGTGAATTACTAAATGATAATTATGCCAGTTTCCATAAAAATCTAAGATTCTAGCTTAAGCAGTACCAAAATGGCAATTGAATTTTGACACGGTACTTTCGAATTGTCCAATGAGACAGATGCCGTTGTGATATCTGAACGTAGTGTAATTGTTTCGGATTTTTCACAAATTGGAAGAGGCCTTTACTTCCACAAGATTTACAGCAACTTATTAAAGAGAAATTTTAAATATTATGTGTACCGAGGCACGCGTAACATCGTTTTAATTTTTTGGAAACTTCATATCGTGCTTTGGGAGAACTACCAAGAAATGAAGGGCACTTGATTAATTTGTGCTGATCTTTGCAATTTGGGAAGGTAATATTAAAGGTTTGAGAATCTTGAACGGTCATGTAAGGTCGTCTACGTTCTAAGAATTTACTATGCGTATTTGAATTAATTTTATTTGGAGAAGTTTAAAAATTAAAATAAACTTTGTAAACTAGGAAATTCATGAACAAGATATTCAGTTTCAAAATCTGTTTTGGAATCTAATAAGCGAAGTGAAATTTCTAATAAAATGTAATCTACAAAGTTAACAATTTTCAACAAGTCGAGAGAGGTTACATTTGCATGAAGTGTGGCTACTAACTCTCTTGTTACGTTAGGTGAATCAGATTTACTTAGAGTTCATTTTAAAATGTTTGTTAATTAAGTTAAGCGTTTTATTAAAAGCTAATAAGTTGTATTATAATTTTCAGGAGAAAAGGTAACTGTTTGAATTAAATTCAATGCACTTCCACATAACTAAGCAAATATGAAAATTTTTCCAAATCTTTTAAATCCGTGTTATAACTATTATAAACACAGATTTTTAGATGGCACGCATTGCGTCCAACGAAACTTGTTAAAGATTTAATTTGTGATAAATGCAAAATAAAAGTGAAAAATCCAGTGCTTTGTGATAACTGTAATTTTAACCATCGTCCCGATTGTTATAAACATTATCGACACATTATCAACACTGCGATATCAGCGAAACTACAAGTTCCTGTGAAACAGAGCCATCATCCATTACCACGTGAAAATGATGGTAGCGACCGTTACTATGTGGTAGTTCATTTTAAAAAAGGTTAAATGAAAATAATTTTTAAGTTTTTATACCACTATTTATTGTATAATATACACAAACAAAGTTTACAATATATTATCAATTTTGACACAACTATAGTTTCGACCTTTGCAGGTCATTATCAAGTGTTGAATGAAGAAGAATACAGGGTGTTAACAATTTATAGGTGAGGTATGAATTTTTAATGAACCTAATTAGGACTGAGATTTATTACAATGGATTAACTAAATATGCCGATCGGATTAAGGTGCGGTGTTTTCAGAAGAGGTACATGTCATTATAAGAGCTTAAATAATGGCGAAGAAATTAAATCCGTCTGCTCATTAAGCAGATTAGAATTAATGTTCTTGCTTTGGCGGTATATCTCTAATGACTCCAAAAGATTAAGCCTTTGGCCTTTATTGCAAAAATGTAAAAGTTTTAAATTATCCATATGTGGAAATGAATGATTACACTCTAAGAAATGATTTGAAAAAGAACTTGTTGTATGTCTAAGTCTGAATGCTCTATAATGTTCATTGTATCTCTTTTCAAAACTCCTACCTGTCTGTCCTACATATGTGCTGTTACATTCGGAACATGAAATTTGGTATACTCCCGATTTTTTAATAGCTTGAATTTTGTCTTTCGCGTTAAAAAGTATATTTGAAAGTTTGCTCGCTGGTCTAAATGCAATTTGATGATTTTGTTTTTTGAAAATATTTGATATTTTATTTGTTACGCGCCCAAAATAAGTGAATGTTGTGAATTTTGTGTTCGTTCGGTCTAAAATATTAGGATAAATATGAGCCCTTGTTGATTTGTACAGTTTTTTGTGAATTAAATTTTGAATAAGATTAACTGGGAAACCATTCTCCGTGGCTATTGATATAATTTTGTCTAGTTCTGTGGTTCTACTTGAATCAGAACATTTGGTTCAACACACAATGTATCCGTCAGCAGGTAATTCCAAAATATGTTAATATCAAAACTAATACAATATCTATTGCAGCAAAAACAGCCGTAAAAGCAGCCCAACTCGCGTGGATTAGAGCTGAAATCCAAGACCTACACCGGAAACGTGATGCCATACAACATTATCTTAAGGTATTACATTCGGAACTTTCATATAAACTTCATCCGTTAGAATTCGATATTTGATGATTTTGTTAGAGAAAGTATTAGTAAAACCATTCACAAAAAATATTTGATTCAGAAAAATAAATTATCCATTCTCCTTAATAATCAAAAATCACATCACCAGAAGTCAGTTAAAAATACAAATAATCATCAAAAATTTATTAATCTTTCCAGTACTATATTTAGTGAGACAGAAACTTCATTTCTATCTCAAAACCCAAATTACAGCCCACACATTCAATATAAACAAGAGGAGCCCACAATCATAGTAGAATCAGAGTTAGCCTTGAAAACCCTTTCCGAACCCCTTATCCCTCAAGCCCAAATTGCTAATATCCTTAAAAGACACACCGACAGAAAACCAACCGACAGTAAAATTATTAAGTCCAAAAAATCAAAAATTTTAAACAACTCCCTTATCGTTACTAAAGCCGACAAATCCAACTCAATAGTAATATTAGAAAAACAAAGTTATTTAGATAAAATGTACGCTTTCATAACAGCCGAAAATTTAACAATTTTAAAGAAAGACCCAACGGCAATCTTTCAAAATCAAATTAAAAGTTTATTGTCTAACATTAATATAATCTTTTCCAAATTAGAAAAATTTCAAATTATCAACAAAAATCCTCTAGCACCTCGACTCTATGGACTTATAAAAACTCATAAACCCAATAATCCAATTCGGCCAGTAGTTTCTTATATCAACACTCCCACAAGAGTCTTAGCAATTAAAATTAATCATCTTTTAAAAAAATTTACAATGTTCACTTCTCAATATTCAGTCAAAAATTCCCTTGAATTATCCCAAAAACTAAAATTCATTATTACACCCAAGAACTCAAAATTAGTTTCTTTTGACGTTAGTAGTATGTTCTCTAATATTCCCACAGGTGAATGCCTTCAAATAGCACATACTCTTTTAGATAAATCCAACACTAATCCCATTATAAAAACAGAATTATTAGACGCATTAGAACTTTCATTAAATCAAAATTACTTGCAATTTGACAATAAATATTTTCAACAAACTAACGGGTTAGCGATGGGATCCCCTCTCAGTCCTTTGTTAGCAGAAATTTTTATGACAAATATTGAGGAAAAAATTTTCAGTTCAAATTTCACAAAAGCACATATTTCATTTTGGTTTAGATACGTAGATGATGTTATCGCATGCTTTAGTGGTACATCACGACAGTTAGATCAATTTTTAAATGTAATCAACAATGTTCACCCTAAAATAAAATTCACAGTAGAGAGAGAAAACGACAATAAAATAAATTTTTTGGACCTTACATTAATTCATCAGAATAATACAATTAAATTTGAAATATTTAGAAAACCTACTAACGTCAACTCTACAATTCCTTATAATTCAAATCATCCTCTATCCCATAAGTTAGCAGCATTTCACTCCATGATACATAGAGCATTCACAATTCCTCTATCTGATTCAAGTAGAACCACAGAACTAGACAAAATTATATCAATAGCCACGGAGAATGGTTTCCCAGTTAATCTTATTCAAAATTTAATTCACAAAAAACTGTACAAATCAACAAGGGCTCATATTTATCCTAATATTTTAGACCGAACGAACACAACATTCACTTATTTTGGGCGCGTAACAAATAAAATATCAAATATTTTCAAATTCATTTAGACCAGCGAGCAAACTTTCAAATATACTTTTTAACGCGAAAGACAAAATTCAAGCTATTAAAAAATCGGGAGTATACCAAATTTCATGTTCCGAATGTAACAGCACATATGTAGGACAGACAGGTAGGAGTTTTGAAAAGAGATACAATGAACATTATAGAGCATTCAGACTTAGACATACCAACAAGTTCTTTTTCAAATCATTTCTTAGAGTGTAATCATTCATTTCCACATATGGATAATTTAAAACTTTTACATTTTTGCAATAAAGGCCAAAGGCTTAATCTTTTGGAGTCATTAGAGATATACCGCCAAAGCAAGAACATTAATTCTAATCTGCTTAATGAGCAGACGGATTTAATTTCTTCGCCATTATTTAAGCTCTTATAATGACATGTACCTCTTCTGAAAACACCGCACCTTAATCCGATCGGCATATTTAGTTAATCCATTGTAATAAATCTCAGTCCTAATTAGGTTCATTAAAAATTCATACCTCACCTATAAATTGTTAACACCCTGTATTCTTCTTCATTCAACACTTGATAATGACCTGCAAAGGTCGAAACTATAGTTGTGTCAAAATTGATAATATATTGTAAACTTTGTTTGTGTATATTATACAATAAATAGTGGTATAAAAACTTAAAAATTATTTTCATTACCACGTAATTTCAAGATGCCATGGATTTTAGAATGGAGGCGTACACTCACCTAAAAAAGCTGGCGGAGCAGATCACAACAACCTACTTACGGAAAGAGTTAACTACTTTGAAGTGAAATGTAATAAATATAAGACTTTATATGAAAAGGTTACAACAAATTCTGTTCCCGCCAATAACACAAGTGAAGTTGCAGCAGGAGTTTCGAAAAACGGTCGTGCTAAGAAAAATCCTGCACAGCCAGTTGTTGTAGGCAACCCAGTTTCCACTAATAGATGCCCGCGTTGACAAAATTCGAATGGTAATAATAATGAAATATCTAAATCGAGCGACATTAATATTACAGAATGTCTACCTCAAGTTGAATTTAAACAGATTGAAATAGATAATAATGAGAAATGGCATAAAGTAGAAAAGAAACATATACTAGGAAAATCTCAGGAAACTACATTAGTAAAAGGAGTTAAAAAGAGAGCACATCTTCATATTTATAGACTACACCCGAGTACACGTCAAGAGGAGCTTAAAAACACCTAGATGAGAATAAGATAACTGTAATTGATTGTGAAACACTACAGTCCAGACGTCCTGATGAATACACATCTTTCAAAATCATCATGCCATTCGAGGAACTTGCTTATGGGAACATTCGAGGAACTTGCTTATGTAAACATTGGCTTAGACCAAATGAAATTTATTCATATGCAGTGACGTAATTTTTCGACCTAACTAAAGCATTTGACTGTGTACCTTGAGATATTTTACTTTGGAAATCATCATCGCACTCAACTTGTCTTTGTTGATAGAAGTAAGTCCAATGCTTTAACAAATAATTATGAGGTCCCTCAAGTCGTTAATAACAATATTATTATGTATGCAGATGATATTGCTTCCGTTAGAAAGTCAACTAACTATAACGAGCCTCACCAAAGTAGAGATCTAATAAATAACAATGTTTTGGAATGGTTCACTGTAAATAAATTATCTTTAAATCCAGAGAAAACCATTCACCTAACATTTTTTGGAGTACATTTAGATACGAAACTAAATTTTCAAACGCATTGCAATAACTTAAGTTATAAGCTCAATAAGACTACATTATTACTAAGAAATCTTACCCAATCATTATCACAGACAACATTATTATCGGCATACTTTGCTCATTTTCAATCCCATCTTATATACGGGATTTTAAGTTGGAGACATTCTTCTGGCGCAACTCGTGTGTTTTCTATTCAGAAGCGCGCTCTCAGAATACTGGCCTCTCTTCACTACAAGGATGAATGCAAACAGGCTTTTGTGAACCTGAATGTATTAACAGTGCCGTGTGTATTTATTTGAATGTCTAAAACATGTGCGACAAAACATATCCAAATATACAATACATGATCAAGTGCATAACTATCCTACACGAAACAAACAATTAATTTGTCATTCCCGATGTAGACTAGAAACTAATAAAACAGGAAACATTGTATTAACACTAATAAATATTATTCTTATTATTATTAAAGTGCAATAAATACGGTAAATTTTTCATAAATGCCGTTAAATTTACAAATTTTATGAATTTCAGAAAGATGCGTGCAAGCTAATGGGGAAGATGTAGGCGGTAGAACTTAGGTTGTAAGTGCAGTAGTGTTTTTACTGAGTGCAGCTAAAATTTCAAAATTCAATTCATCAAAAGTGCTAGTTAACTGAACAGTCTTCACGTGAAATCAGAATGCGTAGCCGATAAGACAGATAATCAATCTAAAACATTAAAATAATCAATTTCAATTTACACGTAATTTAAATAATTCTAAATTTTTAGGCAATTTAGCAATTAAATTGTAACACATTTGTATTTTAATCCACAAACACTCTTTCTTATTATCAAGAATGGAAAATGGTTTAATATCCTTAGCTAAAGGAGATGTAATTTTTGGTATTTCTGTAGTCAATATTAAACGACAAATACAAATCAACTGATCGATTCCCAGAGAAAAGTGGCAATATTAAAATGAGCTAGTTGACCATACGCGCAAATAATAGGCGCAGGCTGAGAGAGGGATGCGCGAGATCACGACAAGATCGTAGCGGAGAGCGTTGTCGATGTACTAGCCTAACAAAAAACTTATCGTTTTTTGTGCCTAAAATTATTGAACACAAATTTAGTTTCAAAGATTTTCCAATGAATTTAATAAGTGTAAAATACGTATTTTCCGAAATAAACCTTTTTAACATTTTCAGCCGGTTCGAAAGACCAACTTTTTGTTGTGGTTATAAACCCAGAGACAACAGTGGACTGTATTTTGATGGTTCCCTTGAAGGGGGAATATCTCCGGCGCGAATAAGCACTCAGTTCACGGGGAGGAAATTATTGGTTGAAGGACACTAACCTTAATTATCCTGCTGTTCTGGATGCATAAACGATTCCTCGCTGTCGGGACTTTAACTTCTTCCTCGTGGACGTACGCGTACATGTAAACAATGCGAGTAAACTAACGGCGGAGACCCTTCTCACTTACCAACTGCTAGTGGTTTTTGCTATGAAGGGTAGAAAAAATAGACAGGCGCATTAAGCGAACAACATAAACAGAGATGCGCGAATTTGGCTCCCAATGTTAAATATGAATTTAGTATGTATAACAATTATTATAAGTAAAAAAAACATTATATGGAAAACATTTTTAGATAGCGTTGTTTCATGTTTATGTAGTGAAATAAGCACAAAATACCATTTTATTTATAAAACACGCGTATGGATATTACAAGATGACACAATAAACATAAACTTTTCAACAAAACCAAAATTGACGGAAGAAAACATTTTGTTTTTAGTAATTAATACCATAAAACCAGTGGCGTGCCTAGAATTTTTGCCGCCCGGGGCGGTCTCCAAATTGCCGCCTTTTCTAAGTAAACATAAATAAATATATTAAATTAATTTCTCCCGTGATGAAACATTTTGACCTATAAACTATGAATTAAAACACTTAGTATTGTTTCGCTGATTTTTTTAAGCTATTATAACAATACCAAGTTTTAATTAATAGTTTATAGTTCATACATAAATAATTGTAATAGAGACAAACTATAGATGGGGAACTTTTTTACGATTGGATGTCATGTTTAATAAAGGAGGCCGCATAAGTTAATATGCCTATAAATGCAACTTTTATAAAAATATAAGATATCTTTTAAAGGCCACAAGAAACTTAAGAAGGCCGCAGGTTAAAAAAATCACCATTAAATATTTTTTATTTTATATTTATAAATGAACAGGATAAACAAACAAATTGTACACATATGCGTATGTAATAGTATATTACATAACGAGAGGTGTAAGTCATATATTACGTACGAGTGGAAAAAGTTGCGCACGAGCCGTTAGGCGAGTGCAGTAATTCCACGAGTACGTAAGTGACTTACACCTCGAGTTGTGTACTATACTTTTTCTACTCCCATTAATTATAATTTGGAATACTTTGCAATATTGAGGTTATGTTTCACTATTAAAACATTTCGCAGCATCGAATACATGGCCCAAAGAGATGAAGGTTTGTATTTCTTACTTATTTCCCCAAAATAGGCGAATAACACATTTTCCAAAAAAGACTAAACACTATTTATACCTCAATCCATGAATTTACCGTAAACCACTTCATAACGCTCTTTAGATTTTTCCGGGAGAAGATCCGCTGCGGTATGTTCTGCGATTTGCCTAATTTCTGGTGGAGCTTCAACAATTTCTTCTGTGGAGTGACTTTCACTCATTTTAACAATGAATAATTGATAGTAATTAAACCAAAATAACGTCAATGTAATATGCATTCAACAACGATAAATGTCAAATTCATTTGTCTAAGCTACTTGATTTGAGTTTCGTAATAATAATGGTTACGTAATATATTACGTGCTAGTTTTTTCTTCATTACGTGCATCTATCATAATGCCATGGTTACTAATCAACAAACGATTGCGTTATTGCCTACTTACTACTATGGGAGTAGAAAATAGTTATTTAAGGTACAAGTGTAAAAAGTGATGCTTTATTGCACGAACTGGCGTTTAAAAACACGAGCGAGGAACGAGCGAGTTTTTTTTAAGCCAGGAGTGCAATAAAGAAACTTTTTACACGTGTGCCTTACAAAATTTTATCTTCGATCGTAAAGGATTTCAAAGAATATATTCTTATGAGTAATATTTTAATGTCATTTCAATAATTCAATTAATGAAAACATATTTTACCCGCAGTGCACTAATGAAAGCGTTACTTAGCAACCAGTAAACAAGATGCACATGTGTCGGCGGCCATTATTATTTATGGAAAAAATGTTCGCTTTATTGTAATCGCTTCGACTTGCATTAAATGAAATCTTCAGAGTTCTTAAATCTGCCATTTGGTTTGTATTATATATTTTATTTATAGTTTATTAGTTATTTGTATCAATTAATAAAAAATTAAGTTTTTCGCCGAAAAATATATTCATCTGTCAAATTTGACATTTCTGTGCAATAAAAACTTAAAAAAGCACTAGTGCTTTAAAAAGCCACTTTTACAATGAAAAATCATGCAAAAAGCGTCTACTTTCTGTACGATCGTAGATAAACATATTTATATATTTACTTTTCTAACTTTCATAGTAGAAAAATCGTGTATAATCCTTTCAAAATTTATGTTATTTGTAATTTCTTGTTCTATGGACAATATTTCAAGATTTTGCACTCTCAAATCACTCATTGTGGAACGAAGATAATTTTTTATCAACTTTAATTTGGAGGAGCTCCTTTGGCAACTGTTAAATTCTTAGCGAAATTACAATATGGGGTACATAATTTTCCAATTTATAGTGTTGAATAAATTTTAGTAGATCAAGAGGGCCTTCGTCTTCGTCTTTCTAACGTTTTGCCTCTTCTTGTAGTTCAGGTACAACCATAAAAACCTGGATCCTTTTCCTTTTAATATGGAACTGTTCTTTATCAATATCAATAAACTTATTTATTTGACATTCAAATTCTTCATTTAGTAGGTTACATGATATTATACACGAATATTTATCCTATCCATAGATAAGAACATTTCTTTTTGTACTTCTTGTTCTAAGGATAGCCCCACGTCTATTCACGATTTTCCCCACTCATATTGTTTCTCCTTCTAACTCGACGTTTAGTCGTTATCTCCAACTCTTCACAAATTGTTTTCGCTGCTAGCGGTTTCTATCTGCGCATCTCTTTGTTCCATGAAATAGATTTGCAAAGAATTTACTTTTATATGGCATTGATGAACATTTAACCCTTTTATATGCAGGTATTTTTGCGCGTCATTAATTTCCAAAAGGACGTATTCCCATACATTGAGATAACATAGAAAATTAAAAGATTGCATTGAATTGAGCAATATTCCAGCATCTGATCTCGTTTTACTATTTTCTTCTTCAGATGTCAATCTTTCCAAGGCGCTTAAAATGTGAAAAAAATGATTTTTTTACGTTTAATACCTTGACCAGTGACAGAAAGTAAAACATCCCATCGACGAGTAGACGGGTAGAAGAAGAAAACAACTGCTCGATAGTTCCAAAAAATATTATGAAATCGATAGAAGAAGAAGCACCGTGCAAACATGCCTGGTTTAAAGAATGATTTGTACATGGTAAAAATTCTGCGTTGGGATTTATTAATTTATTGCGAGTTTGAACACCGCTGTGATTTCCTGTCATGACATCAGCATTATCGTAAGCCTGTCCTCTGAATTTTTTTATATCCAATCCATCATTTTTTAATTTTGTTACAATCATATTTGTGATTTCCTCAGCAGTGTTTCCTTTAGTTTCTATAAAGTCAATAAACGATTCTATAACTTGAACTTCGCTTCCATCAATAACGACATATCTAATAAATTGACTGGTTTGATCTTTGTGAGAAATATCTGGATTGCTGTCAAATATCATACAAAAATATTTAGCTTGCTTTATTTGATCCATAATTGTTTTACTCACTGTGCCTCCCAATAGCTCTATGAATTCATTCTGAATTTTCGGCGACAAGTAGGAGATACTATATTTATTAACCATCTTAATTTTTACTACATGTTCACGTAATACTGGATCCATCTTAGCCAACAAGTCAACAAGCTTTAGAAAATTTCCTCTATTTTCCATTGAATTGATGTCTTCACGATGACCTCGAAACGCTAAATTTTGTTTTGCTAAGAACCTAATTTTATCAAGTATTCTTGTAAGAATTTCCTTCCATTTTTGGATTTCCTTATCAGTATTCTGTTGTTGTAGTTTATCAAAGGTTGCGCCATGTACAAGTCTTATTTCTAATTCCTTCCATTGGGAAAATGATCAAATGTGCAGTGGGCTCAACTCGTGTTGATTATTTTCATCAGAACTTGAACTTTTTACTTCTTTGTGAGTATGTAAGGACCTGCCTCACATACTGGCTTCAACAACAACAGTAGAAGAAGTTTTTTCGCCTTCGAGAGCTGCTTCTTCGCCAGTGGTTGACGCAACAAAATTAAAAGAACTAGAAGTTGATTCACAGGAAATGTATTTGAGTAGTGCTCCAGTATTTTTATTCTGCATTTCCTCCCTTGTCTTCTTTTTCTTTCTAAATGACGCTCCGCTTTCTTTTATTCGTTTCATCCTATTCTCATGGAGATTGACCTAAGGTCGAATTTAGTCGGAGTAAAATTAAAAAGCAGTGAAATAAACCAAGTTCTACTAATAAAAAATCTCGCTTGGGTTTTCTGCAATTTTCAGCAAAAATTAAAATTTGATTCTTGACAAAATTGCATTTTCGTGATTTTGTTTTTTCTTGTGTAAACAGGACTGATGGCTACTAGTGATAACTCGATTTAAAAACTAAAGAGTAGTGAAAATTACCACACATGGAAATTCGCTATAAGAGCGGTGCTAGAATTTCACATCAGTGCACCATATACAGAAGAGGATGCGGATAAACTTAAAAAGGCAAAAGTTCGCATAGTGATGTCGATATATGAGTCGTTATTTGTGCACATATGTTACAATCATTAAAATATTGATGTGGCCATCATAGTACTCTTTCCATATTTTACTCGAAAACTATGAGGTTTACGCAAAAAAGCTATTCTTGATAATTAGTTCAATTTTCAATTCTCTACAATTATTTGTTATATAAATATCATGTAACTCCAATAGTTCATTAGTAATTGTATTATATTATAAACAGATCCATATCTATTAGCCTTATAGATGTCACACCAGAAGGAAAATGGTCTGGTCAAAAAATAAATGTTAAACACATGAGAACCTTTGGCCGTCCAATAATGGTTCATATTCCTTAGGAGAAGAGATTGAAGCTCGATAAAAAAATCAATGAAGTTGCTATTCATGGGTTATAGCGATGAATGTAAGGGATATAGGTGTAAATAAAATTAGCAGATATATAATATTTTCAGAATCGAACACATTTATAAAGGTATATAATTCATTTGATCAAGAAAATAACACTACAGTGGGAGAAAATAATCAAGAAAATAAAATGTCTAAAGATGTTGAAAATTCAACAGATGAACATCAAATCATGAAGATTCAATCGATGAAGGCTACATTCCGAAATCAGCAGATACATTAACAATGTTCAATGAAATGAGGTGATCTGGAAGATCTACGAAAAAGATTGAGGATTTTCTGTATGCTACAAAAGCAATTCAAGGGGAAGAAATTCCTTCTACCATTCAAGAAGCATTAGCGGGTCAAGAATCAGATAAATGGAGAGAAGCCAATAAAAATGAACTTAAATCCTTAGAAGAAAACAATACTGGGAATATTGTAGACCTACTAACAAACAGAAAGGCTGTAAAATGTAAATGGGTTTTCAAAAAGAAAGGTGACAAAGAATCGCCAAAATATAAACCGAGATTAGTTGCAAAGGGATGTTCAGAGATACCAGGCATCGACTATACGGAGACATACTCTCCGGTAATTCGATATACATCAATACGGTATCTAATAACATTAGCTGTGAAATACTACAGCGTTTATACAGGAAGAACTAAAGCAAGAAATGTATATGGAACAATCTGAATTGTACAACGACGGAACAAAACGAGTACTCAAATTAAACAACGCTATCTATAGCTATCAAAAACGTTAGAGGAATTCGGTCTAAATAAGTCAAAAGTGTATCCATGCATATTCTATAGCAAAGAAAATCAAATAATTGCAATATATGTAGATGACCTATTTTTTGTAATGATGAAAAAGATTATAGACACCATAAAGCATAAATTAAATTGTGAATTTGAAATGAATGATTTAAGAGTTGCAAAAAATGTCGTCGGTTTAAATATTTCTTACAAAGGCAACGGATTATCATTGGACCAAACAAATTTTATAAAAGAGATGTTAGAAAGGTTTGGAATGTCCTACTGCAATGCAATAAGCACACCAAGTGACCCAAATTGAAAGCTATCAGCTGACATGGCAAGCGTAAAAAACTCAAAAAATACCAAAGATATAAATAAATACTGAGGCGGAATACCTGGCGCTAGCTTTTACGACTCAAGAGGCAATTTGGTTGAGGCAATTGAGAGATGAATTTTACAAAACTGCATCATCGTGCATCAACATCAAGTGTGACAACAATGGTACAATAAAACTAGCCGAGTCAGATAGATACCGAGCAAGAACAAAGCACATAGATGTCCGCCACCACTATGTTTGAGATCGAGTTAAGGATGGAACCATTAAAATTGAACACGCCTCAACGTAGGAGATAGTAACCTTACAAAAGCAGTCACAACTGAAAAACAAAAATATTTCCGGCTAAATATGGAGGTATATTAAATAATCTTAAAATATAACTTGTATTTTTCCATTAAGTGGGTGTGTTAGAGAATATCTGCAGATTTCTCAGTGTGCTCCTTGGCATGAAGACAAACCTTGGCGTTGAGACGGTTCTATTCGGTTTTAATTCAATAGTAGTCGTCCATTACCCAAAAAGTTAATGATTTTCGAGAATAAGTTGAAGGACGAGGAGGAGGAAGGGAAATATGATACACTATACGGTTGATCCCGAGAGAGGAATTAATTGATATAGGTAGTGTGCAAGCAGCATGCTCGATATCGTGAAAATGATATGTTATAAAAAGTGTCCGAAGGAAGTGATGACGTTAGTGTAGAGGCTAAGAAGGGCCAGTTTGCATTATTATATTTTTTTCTTCAATTACTGCATAGGAGGTAAAACGGGATTGTAATCTTCGGCGACAGATTGGTCGAGAGAAGCAAACGAGGGGAGAAACTAAATATTCAAGACTTAAGTAGGATATATTCAATGGGGGATTTGGAAGGAGATCCGGCTCATTTCAATGTCGGTGAGGATGTTCAGGTGGACTGGTCAGCGTCGGTTGCTAGTATACAAAGAAATGTGGTTCAGGTCGCCAAAGATAACTGTTCGAGTTTTGTCCGCAGGTTGGCATAAGAGAATTGAAGCTTAACCGTGGACAAAGGTTGTGCCATTGGAAATGCGTCACAGTTTAATGCTGGCGAGGACGTTCAGGAGGAGTGGTCTGCGTCGGTTGGTGGTAGATAAATTCAAAGAGATGGTATTATAATTCAGGTCTCCAAGAATAACTGCTCGAGATTCGTCAACGAGTTAACGTAGGAATATTGAAGTGAAAGGACCGTAAAGTAGGATATATATGGAGATATTAGTTATTCTATCAAGAAAATATGGAATGGAAATGGCACATATCAGGAAGTCGGAAAAAGGAAAAGCTATTGACCATTTTGGACCTCTACGAATGAGATTATCGTGACGATTAATAATATAGCTAGGGATGTGAACGAACCGTTGCAGTGTTTGGAATGTTTCTTGGAGGGCTGTTATATTGATGGTGTTGGCAGACAGTAAGTTTTGAATGAGTGGCTTCTTCTTGCTTCAGCCGCAAAGATTAGTAAAAACAACTATCAATAACCTATTCACATACCGTACTGTTGGGATTACGGAGTAAAATCGAGGTGTAGTGAACTTTGTTGTCAGAGTACAAGATTTTCATCTCGCTAGGGTTTTTTATTTGTTAAGTTGTCCAAACAGCCTTACGATTTCAGCTTGACGGTCGGCAAACAAGTTATATAGAGCTGTGTTGTTCAATTGGTCAGCTGTTCCGCAGATGAGACAGTGGAATATTTTTTACATGCAAGATAAGGAATTATGGAAATGCCAACATCCAGCAGAGCTCGTCTGCTGTGTGCGAAGAACAGTTTGCTAAGCTAAGTTTAGAAAAATACATTAATCTCGTGTAAGCGTTGGTGCTCCGGGCTATGATTCGTCATGCATGGAAGTAGTGGATGCCAGCAGCGAATGTGACTTCCAGTACCTCTTCGGCTCTTAGGAACGAAGAGCTGGGGGATGCTAAAGATCCGTATAGGTTCGCCAACTAGGAAGAAGAGTTTTTGGAGAACAAGTCCAATTAGGGTTACTGTGATGGAGGACGGCGGATAGGCAATATATGTTCGTCCTTTGTAGGCCTCCGTAACATCCTCTTTCCCGTAGAAGGCTAAGCAAAGTAAATAGTTGCAATAGTTTTCTGGAAGCTGATATCAATTTTTGCGTCGAATATTGTGGGTGTTAGAGGCGTGAAGTGGTGGCATCAGGCAGTTTTTTGAGAAGAATATTTATCCATTCGGCATTGACAAGCTGGATTTGGTCAAGTGAAGTGGAATGGTCGCGTGGCGGTAAAGTTACAGGTTGCAGTCGGCTGAACGTTGAGCTCTTCGTCTTAAAGGTGGCGAAATTACTCGTGGCTGTGGCAGCGATCGCTTGGCCACCAGTTGGGCGTTTTCTTAGAAGCAAGCTTCATATTGGGGGATGTGGACGATTTGCTAGGAGGCCATAGTTTCACCACACAGTGACTTCACCAGGCAGATAAATACTGTCTGCCTGATGAAGGCACTATCTGTGAAACATGTTGCAGTGATCAACAATAAAAATGAAACCCTCTCATCTGTGTTGTTTTATTTCAATATATTATAAAGTTTCATCATGTATCCAACCAATTCAATAATTGTTAGTAGTAGTGTTTGGCTATTAACCAAGTGTTTCTTCTGCTTGTCATTAGATTGTTTTAATAGTGATTGTGATTAACGCATTAGCTACAAAATAAAAAAAATAATTGGGTTACAAGAAGTGCTGGGATTAATATTGGAAAGAATTTCCTTTTGAAACACAATGGTTACAACAATCAAAAGGTTAAAATATTTTAACTAGAAGTTTAAAAAATAATTTTTACTAAATGAGACAAGTTAAATTAGCCCTACCTATATATATTTTTCGGAAATAAAAGTGTTAGAAATAATAAAACAAACTCCGTACGCTCTGCTTATTAGGAAACCTAATTTTAGAATGATATTTAAGTAGACTATTTGGCAATAGATGACGTATTAGTAATTTTATATTTCACTACTTAAATAAAAAGCTAAAAAGTATATTTGATTATTGAGGTTAACATAATGTTTAAATATATTTTTAAAGAATATATCTCTAGATTGAAAAAAAAACACCAAGGGTTCAGTAGAATTGGCAGCATTGCTGACTGAAGAGAAATTAAATTAATTCTGTCTACTAACAACTCTAGTGATTATACATCATTTTAAATTTACTTGACTTATAATTAACCTGTTTATATAAACTTGACTGATTTAGATCCACAAATTCGCATTTATTAAATCTGCAAACTGTTATTGACAAAATTTTATTTTATATAGTTGGCAATAAAATTTAAAACTATAGAGCCTTCATTTATTTGATAATAACATTAAAATATATCAGATTATTACTATAAAATAATTTTGGTGTGTTTTAAATATTTAGTTTTAATTTATTCCACACGTTATTCACTTTTGATGCTGCCAACTTCACGCATGCCACAAGTTTCTAGTTTTAAAAATAAACAAGTAAGACAAGCGGCAACCTTATATACACTAATGTAATTATTTCTATTGTTTACAATTACCAGATCAATAAATAGTAAGATACATTTTTCCTTCAAATGGATGAAAAGTTAAAAGTTTTAATTACCGGGAGTCCAAAAGAAGCTGGTCCCGTTTTAAAGGAGTTGTTACAAAAGGTATATCTGTTTCCCTAGTATTATAACCTATAAATACACCCTTTACACGTCTGATGTTTATGTAAATAAAAAAGTTGCTGATAATGTATAATTTATTGAAGGAAGCAATAGAAATTAAACTAGATACTTTTGAAATTACCTAGGTAACAGGATTTTAATTTAATCATAAATTACAATATACTGATAGATAACAATATGTATTAACATTTTCTGATTTTCCTTCTTCATTATATTCTGATTTTATTGTTTTCCATAAATAAGAATATTTTCTTCACTCGTATAAAAGTAGTTCGATAAAATTCAAGTCTCAATAGAAATTAGTTGTTAAATAATACATAGTGTCATGTATGTTTAATAACATGACACAATGTATTAATTTTTTGAAAGTCAAAAAATTATCACAGATTTGAATTTGCAAAAGATATTCTCTTATTATTTATTTTGAAAATCAATTAATTTTAAAATGAATTACAATCAAATATTTTTGTATGAAATAATATTTTTTAAATCTTTAATAATGATAAATTTAGTCCCTACAAAATTACATTAAAAAAAAATTCTTCAAAAATATTACCTAATATATATTAATATAAGCCATATGTTATTAGACTATAAATAATATAATCTAGAAACTATAATGTCAATAAATGTTACTAATTAGGGTTATTGTTATCTGAATTGTTTAAATATATTATAAATTTATTTAATAAAACAATGTAGTTAGTATTATTTTACTGTAATATCAATTTTTCTTCTTGCATGCATATGATTTGATGAACTAGTTATTGTAATATAATAACATTCGGTTGTGGCCCCGAACTAACATGCAACTATGTTCGTTCGGGTCAGCAGTTGATGGGGGTGACCGGTACCATTCACCATTGGGACACAAATGATGGTGCTTTAGAGTGATGGGGGCGATCCTTTAAAGTAACAAGCTTATTTACACACGCACACAAATACACAAATCATACAGCGGAAGGACCATGTGGTCGATAGCCAAACACTACTACTACTACTAAATTTTTATTGATACATACTTCCTATTTTTAGTAAAAGTCCATATTATATAATTGATACCAACAGTAACATATTTTTAAAAATTATTTTTAGTATGCATCCGTTTATAAGTTCCCCGAATTGAATGCAAACAACCAAAGAGAGGATTTATGGAATGTATTAAATGGTTATATAAAAAATCCTGATTGTTCGGATTTGCACGCTGATTCTTTATCAGCCATAAGGATTTTAAGGTCTGAAAACGTAACACAGACTAAGAATATATTTATTGCTTCTATTTCTATTATAGTCGTGAAAAAACCAATCTTAATGAAGTCGTTAATGAGTCCCTGCTAAATTCTATAATATGTTTAGCTGGTATAAAAGAAGATTTAGATTACAACAATCAGCACACTCATACTGTAGCTGTAGAAGCATTAAAGTCTTTATGTAATTTGATTTTTAACAGCTCTGTTGCAGCTGCAATGAGCTGCAAAAATGGTACGGTTGAAGGAATAACCACCAGATTACATTCTTTTAGGTAAGTTTAGAAAATATCAAAGAAAAGTTTAATATTGAGACCCTCCAAGAAAATTCTTATAATATATATATTTTATTAAAGAGATTCAAAAATACCTCCAGACATTATATTTTTTGATGTCAAAATCCTATTCTTAATAACTGCTTTGTGTTCTGAAATGAGGCCCAAATTAAAAGATGAACTTCATGGTTTAACATACTTGATAGAGAGTTTGGAAGTGGTTTTAAAACAGTCCACAGATTATGGTCACAACATGGACAAATCAGAGGTTGTACAAAAGCAGATTACAATGACAGTAAGTATAATTAATGTATTAATAATTCTGGTTATTTTCTAAATTACTTCACTACTCTTCTAAATGATATTTTATCATTTTTCATCTTATTGAATATATTTTAATTAAGATGACCAGCCAATTTACTACCTACTGCTGGGACTAAATAGTACTCATTTTTCAGGATGAAAATGTGGATTTGACGTGTGAAATCCTTAAAGTTCTCTTCAATCTAACTTTGCGGGATAATAATGTTCCAGTCGATGAGGAGGAGGAGGCGCATTACAAAGGTTTGGTGTGTATGTTACATGATGTTTTGATTGCTAAAATCACGTGCAGTCAAAAACGTGTTGAACTAACCAATCACACAATTAATTTATTGACCAATATGCCAAATAGCTGCTTTGTTGGTTTGTACACCACTATTCAACACGGACAAGAAGTTGAAGAAGAAGCACGCTACAAAGAATACGACATGTCTGCTATACATGAAATTCTTGACTTCTTGAAGAGACAATTCTCAGATAAACCGGTAAACATTAATTTCTATTTTTTAATAACTATTACCACTTAAATTGTCTATAATCATAGTATTTTCTGTGATATAACTAGTAATCATATATTCACTGTTAACGAAATTATTGCATACATCAAAAGTTTAGAATTTAATAGATTGTACAAAATATTCAAAACTTTTATTTCAGACTGTTACAAAACAATGGGAATGTTTATCACCAGTATTAACAGCTCTTTTGAAAATGACTGTTAGCGAAAGGCTGATTAGAAAATATTTAAGAAAACAAATTTTACCGCCTTTAAAAGATGTGCACAATCGTCCTGAGCAAGGTAATACCCTGAGGAATTGCATGTGCCGGCTGCTGACCACACCTATCACACAAATCAGAAATTTGGCTGCCGAGTTGTTGTTTATTCTATGCAAAGAAAATGGTGAGTCATTGATTGTGTCATTTGGATTTCTTTGTAATGAATATGATAATTTTTTTTTTTTTAGTAAACAGAATGATAAAATACACGGGTTATGGAAATGCGGCTGGGCTATTTGCAGTCCGGGGATTGTTAGGTGAAGCTAAGAATGTTGATGTCTCTGGGTATAGTTCTGATAGTGAAGACAGTGATACGGAAGAATATAAACAGTTTAAGCATGGAATTAATCCAGTAATTGGCTGTTATGAACCACCTCATCCTAATCCTACAGCACATATGACAGAAGAACAGGTAGGCCTCCTAAATTTTTAATAACTTTTCTATTTATCAATTATAGTAAAATAGAGTGTTATTGTGGTATTGGTTTGGCAATAATAGTTGATTTGTGCAAGCCATGAACAGAAAACACCTAATTTATGGAATTCCATAAATTAATAATTATTAATTTATCAATATTATTACCATCTTACAGTTTTAATAATAATATTATTTATTTCAATTATCAATATAATGAATCTACTCTCAGGTCTTTTATGTGCACCCATTTATTTGATGTTGAGTAATTAAATCTACTAAAGATTGTGTTTTTATAGAAAGAATATGAGGCAATGAAACTGGTGGAATCAATGGACAAACTAACACGTCTGGGAGCTGTGAAACCGTGCAGGATAGGAGAGGATGGAAAACCCGAACCTGTTGAACACATACTTCAGCTACAAGAAGGACTTCAGCAGCAACATTTAGAGGAAGATAGTGATTAAAATTGTACGGTCATAAAATTTGATTTGGATTTTATTAATTTATACAAAATGTATTTGTTATTTTAACTGTGCTCTAAATAATTAATGGTTTTATTTAAACCCTAAAACTCGAAATTTCAACAAAACAATTAATTACACATATATTTCTCGTTATAATTTACATTCAAATTAATTACAAAATATTAAATTACTTTAAACCGCTACAACTTTTGGTGGATCTGGTGTAGGCAATGGCTCATCAGCTGAATGACCATGGTACAAACCGTATGAAAAAGGTTTTAGCTCCCATGGGACCTGGTCTTCCATTTTGGTCAAGTTGACTCCTAAATCTTCCAAAGTCGGCACGTCCCTTTCCACTTTATCAGTGATGCATTCACGTTCCACACGCTCCCAATGTAGATTTGCAATAGGGAATGATGGAGAGATCATGCTCGTAATGTTAACTTTTACTTTGAAGAAGGGGTCCCAGGTCATGTCGTATCTACAAATGACATTAATTTTGTATTGGTGCCAAATAAAGCATTTGTTTAGGTTAGTAAGAATTGTAGTAATTTTTCTTAACACTTTCTAGACATTGTATATTTAGGTCTATTTAAATTGTTTATAATAGTAATTTTTCTATAGTTTCTTTTAAGAATTATACAAGCTTATGAAATTATTCAAGCTCTATATAATGTTGAGGTTTTAGTTAAAATCATTAGTATCTGTGTTTGAATTTTGTGTTCCTTACATTTTTCTATTATTAAATTATAAAAATATTAAAGATCTAATTTAATCTTTAAAAGCAGTAAAATTACTTTACAAAGTTGCTGAATTATTATTAGTAAATAGAGTTTGCTTATACTAGCTTGCTTAACCATTGTATCAATAACAGTAGGAATATATTTATCACTCTTAATATAGTCGGCTTGTAAGAAAGTAAAAATCATAAATTATTAGTGCAATCAATGTTAAGAAAAAAATATATATAAATTGCATAACCTAGTGATATGTTGTTTTAATATAATAGACAAAAACCTTTCTCCAGCTTTTCCATCATATAAGAAGTGACTTCTTAATTAGGGGAATATCATTCAATTTCTAACAATAACTTCACGAAATGCAGTGATCCTAAACACTGAAAATACCTCACAAACATTTTTATTTAAAAAAGGTTCAAAATCCATTATACAATTTTCTGCGTTTTTATACTACTTTTGGTTCAATTTGAAAGAAGTAGAATAATTTGTTTAAAAATGCTTAAGAGTAAAAAATAATGTAAGCACCAAAAATATATATAAAATTTTCTGATTTATACATATTATATACTTTTTAAATTGTACATATTAGAGAATTATGCTTAAAAAAATAATATATGTACATATCAGTATTATATATGTAAATGAGATATTGTAGTATATACAAGTGAGAACTTCTAAAATAACCTTTTTTTAAGAAAAAATAAATTTGTTTTCTTCATTTCTTATAAAAATTGATGAAATTTTGCCAACAGAAATTATCAATTTATAAATAAAACATATGTTTGTGAACATACCTTTTGTATCCCCACCTGCCGTCTTTCCTCATAATCCTGTAGAACCAATCAACAAGCTCTGATACGTAGTATCTCCTAGGACTAATATAAACAAAAGAAAATTTTATTTAACCCCTTCTAAACTGGTAAATATATAGCCCTACCCGACAGCTTGATAAGTCTTCCCTGCAGTTTCTGGATCTTTCAGTGCAGCCATGATTCCAGCGGCCAAATCACTAACGTACACTGGCTGCTTGATTGTGCATTCTCCATTTTTCCACAAGGGCATAAATTGTCCTTGTCGCCTCCAAGCATGGGCATAATACCTATATTTTACAGTAAGCAAAATATATAAAACCAATAATTCCAACTAAAAATATTTTTAAAGACTCTTCATACAGTTGATTAATTATTCATCATAAAATAGCGGTTCAGATGTTTAGAAGTATTAGAACTTTTACATGTTTACCTCAAAAATCTATCTTCTTGTCCATATACATCGGAAGGCCTGAAAATGGTCGCTTCAGGGAATTCTTCGAGGACAGCCTGCTCGCCTCTATACTTGCTCTTCAAAAACTTAGAACCACCCGGTAGAACGTGGCTTTCTGGATGATCACTGGCATTCAACGCGCTGACATGGATGAACCGTTCCACGCCTGCTTTCTTTGCAGCTCTAGCAATCGCCCTGGCACCATTGACATGAACATCGTTGAATTTAAAGTTTCTAGTCTCCCAATCACGGCCAACCAAATTGATGACCACATTTGAGTAATGGACTGCTTTATCCAAAGATTCCATATCTCGAAGATAATAGGGTTGGAAGAGTACTTGGCCCAAATCACCACACAGTTTCAGCCGCATAGCTTCATAAGGATCAGCCCTATATGGGATGATGATCTATAAAAGTATTGATATTATAGTAATATGTTTAAAATTAACACATGATATCAATACTGATGAATCGTATGAAATAATTTTTGTTAATATTTGAGATTTCTACTTTATTATAGAATTTGAAATATAAAATGAAAAACTTACAACCGTACTAATAGTCAGAGATTAATTCTCGGATTGTAGAATCCTAGATTAATTGTCAGATTTAGTAATATTTGAATATCACTGGTTTTACGTTGGTGTCACGGAACAGCTGATGGTAATAAGGGACAAGGAGCATTTTTTTATTTAATTAAGATTAAAGTAAGTACAGTCGATAATTATTTTCAATGAAAATTGTAGAATTATTTTCATTTAATGTTTTGCAAACAATCTTTGCACATGCTTTTCAACTGACAATCACAGGTTATATTGACAATACCATCAGCTGTTCTGTGATACCAACATAAAACCAGTGATATTTAAATGTAACTAAAAACATACGTCAATCTAGGATTCTACAATCCAAGAATTAATCTCGGTCTATTAGTACGGCTGTTAGTTACTTTTTTCAGGTAGTTTATTTGTGAGTTACGTGATGAGAATGAATAATAAAAGTTATATTTCACGTTCTTCATGGTGTTATACAGTAATGAAAGTGACATCAAACTTATATTACTTAGTTACTTTGTATAGCAAGTTTTATTTACCATTAACTATAGTCATAAGTAAATAATATTATACAAAGTAACAAAGCATTTCATTTTGTAGGTAAATAAATGACAGAAAATATAATACGAATTACCTGCGATCCAGTTTTTCCAAGCTTATTGCAGACATAACGACCAATGAAACCAGTTGCCCCAAAAACAGTGGCAACTACACCATTAAAACTTGATCTACCACCAGTGCCACGCTTTAAACTTGCCAAATTATATTCTTTAGGTTCGGTGCTATAATTGTTAATACGAACAACAGCAACTCCGATGACTCCAGTTTGCTGTTCTGTAAAATAAAAACAATAAAAAATTGATGCTATTAATCTAGTTAAGAAAATTATTCATCATATTCACAAAGTTCAGATATAAATACATTTTCTATGTTATTGAATTATTATAGTAACTGCTATCACTAGGTTAAAAATTATCTGAATAAATATCAATATCTCTATATTATATTATTTATATATATTTTGTTATTTTTAATTGACTAATAAAAAAGTGTAAGCGTATTCCCTCTATGGAAATTATATTATTAATGTAAGTCTTTTATACAACAAAATCTTGTTGACATAAAGTGTACTTTATTTTTTTATTGCTTTATTTAATATTTTATATAATAACAAATTAAGCAATTCACTTATTAGTATATATAGGTTTTGTCGTAGACATATTTTATTTAACCATTGTATCGTGTTATTACAAATAGACTATCAATAAGCTCATACTTTTTAATTATGAAATGATTCTTGGAATAAATTATTTATACTATTTAATAAAAAGTGAAATAAACAAGATTTAATCAATCCTTTAAATTTTTTAGGTTAGATTATGTAATGACTAAATTTAAACTCTTACGATCATTACACTAATACATTTATAACTAGGGAAACCTCCAAAAGGAATTAATGTAAATAAGATTTGTAATTACTACACAACTTACTAAGAATTTGGGCCCCAGTAAATATTACAGCTGCCATTTTGACAACTGGATTTCTGTTAGTGAAAAGGAATTATGAAGCTACAAAGTAGGCAACCTAATGTACACAAAATTTTAGTGTATCAAAATCTTTAAAATAATCTTTAAATTATTAATATCACCGTACAAATTTTATAATGTGACTATTTGTTAAATATTGAAATTGAGGTGGCTTGAAAAATACGTTTTATAATTTTATATACTTATTATAAGTATTAAAATTAAAATTCAAAGCAAGTAGAATATTGATATAATATACGTATGTATATTAAAAGATACATTACAAACTGTTTCAATAAATTATATTATAATATTGATTCAAATACTTCAATCAACGATTATAATATAGCCTACATAGTGGTAGTTAGTATATGGTTGCCTACTTCAATACACAATAAAAATATTTTTCATAAACAATTAATTAATTTCTTATTTAATCGGTGGTGAATCCACCAAAATAGCTGTTAAAATCTACAAAATGATTTGCTGCCCTGTACTTGACTATGACAATATCATTTTCTCCAACTCCTGTAATCCCACTATTCACAATATAAAAGTTAGCGAGCGGTCCTCTCTAAGAACATTAATCAAAATCCGCCATCCTAATAATCTACATAATCCTTCTAAACACCTCTTCGCATCAATGAACGCCTTCTATACATCAGTGAAAAATTTTCCAAAAATGCCTTCAACCAACACATCCTTTCCCTTTACTGCTTGCGCAGAAATCCTAACCTAATCAAAATACTAAAGGGGTTTTGTATTCACATAATGTATAATCTAATTCTCATTTACCTAGAGGGTGTTGCGTTTTTTTCAATTTTTCACTTTTCTCTATTTTTCGATATCTTGTTTGCTTCCATCCTTGTTATTTCTCTCTTCTTATTGCTCTTGTCGTCACTTAGTCGAGAAGGTCGAAATGGTATCATACATCAGAAGACAAATCCATACACCCCTGAATAAAATGGTCTATTGGAACGAATAAATTGAACTATTGTAGAAAAAGCTTATTATTTGATGCAGACCTAAAATCCAAATTTTGGGCTGAGGCTGTATATACAGCGGTTTACTTGCGAAACAGATCAATAGTATCATGTTTAGAATGAAAAACTCCTTATGAAGTTTGGCATGGTCACAAACCAGATGCAAGTGATTTCAGAAACTTTGGGAGCCCTGCAATGGTTCATATTCCAAAAGAAAGTCGAACCAAATGGGAAAAGAAGTCCGTACAAATGATATTAGTAGGATACAGTGAAACAACAGAAGGGTACAGATTCTACGATACCAACAGAAATGTTGTAACCACAAGTAGAAATGTAGTAGTAATGAAAAACATTACAGAAAACCAAGTGAAGGTGAAGGACAGCAAGGAAGCCGAAATAGTGGAAAAAGTGAAGGACACAAGTTCTGAATAAAATGGAGAAATAGCAGAATCAGTGGGGGATACAAGTTCTAAAGAAGAAACAGTAGCAGAATCAATGAGAGATACAAGTTATGAAGCTGAAGAAGAATCAAGTAGCAGTATGAATAATAGTGATTCTTTAGAGGAACAAGAACTAATTAGAAAATCCAAGCGACATCCGAAACCCAAAGTGTTTGAAGATTTTGTGACATGCATGTGCTGCGATGGAGATTCTATACTGTCAGATCCATTAACAGTCGAAGAAACCTGCTCCAGGCCTGATGCGGATCAGTGGAAGAGAGCGATGCAAGAAGAAATGGAAAGTTTCTAGGAAAATGAAGCATGAGATCTTACAGCATTACCGCAAGGAGGAAAAGTAATGAGTTGCAAGTGGGCTTTTAAAACCAAGTGCGATAGTGAAAACTAAGTGCGTTATAGAGCGAGACTCGTAGCGAGAGGCTTCACTCAAAGACATGTTTATTTCTTTTTAATGTTTATGTTTATTTCTTTTTAATTCTGAGCCAACAAAACAGCCTAACACATACAAAAAATACATAAATAATATTAATATCCTTGATGATCTTCTACTCGTACCTCGAAGTATTCTTCTACTGACGCCCATGCAGGAACGCACCAGAAACTAATACGTAGGTGTATTTTAGCCTTAAATCCAGGCATTTTTGTCCCTAATGTGGGAATTATATGTCAATGTGATTGACGTTCTACTTGACATGGGATTGACTATGATGAAACGTTCGTACCTGTTGTGAGGTATTCAACTTTGAGAATGTTAATGGCTTTAGCAGTCTAATTGGATTTGACCATAATACATCTTGACGTAACTAGCTTTTTTGAATGGTGACCTGGATGAAAATAAGGTATACAAGTTAAAAAAGAATATATATGATTTGAAACAAGCTTCTCGGTCTTGGAATAAGAAAGTTGAAAGTGTACCTAATAAGATAGGTTACGAAAGATCAAAGTTGGAACCGTGTATATATATGAAAGATAAGAAAACAAGCTAACAATAATAGCTCTATACGTGGATCATTTTTTTTAAAGACTCTTCGGAACTAGAGTTCTTAAAACAAGATTTATGCTCCAAGTTCAAACTAAAAGACTGGAGAGAAGCAAAACAATGTTTACGGACGAGAATAGAAAGGAATTGGAAAGAAGGGACAATAACTCTAGATCAATAAAACTATGTGAATCAATTGGTGAAAAAGTTTAAAATTGTTGATTGAAAACCAGTTAAGACTCCTATAGAATCGAAATTACAATTGAAACCCAGCAATATAAAATGTAATGAAGATTTTCCTTACCAACAACGAATAGGTAGTTTAATATATTTAAGTGTGCTTACACGACCAGATATTTTAAATAGCGTGAGCTATTTGAGCCAATTTAATGCTTGTTATGATGAATCGCGTTAGAAATGCGCGAAAAGAATTTTAAGATATTTGAAGGGTACTAGAAATCATTGTTTAAGATATGAACGAACAGGATCGGAAGTCCAAGGCTTTAAAGATGAGGATTAGGCAAATGACAAACAAGATAGATCATACACCGGTTACGTCTTTAATTTAGCAAATACAACTATATCGTGGCAAAGTAGAAAGCAGAAAACAATTGCGCTTTCCAGTACAGAATCAGAATACATGGCTCTAACAGAAGCAGCCGGAGACGGTACATATTTAAAGAATTTATTGTGCTAGTTAACCAATGTGAATGATCCAATAGTGTTGCATAACGATAATCAAAGTGCGCAGAAGTTGTCTGTGAATTGTGTTTCATGGTAGATCTAAGCATATAGACGTTAAGCATAATTTTATTCGAGATACTGTTAATAATGGTAGCATTAAAATTATATATATATGCCCACATCAAATATGCCTGCAGATTTGTTGACCAAAGGCTTATGTGAGGCAAAACATTCAAAATGTACAACATAGGAATATGTCAGCTTTGAATATTAATGCAATATAGTGGAGGTGTTGAAATTATATTTAAAAATATTTATAGTGGCGCGCTCTGTAATATACTTGTATGAATAAAGTAAGTTAGTCTCGTGTGAACCACGCAACAGTGAGTTTCATTTGTAACACAATGTGGACTTAAAAAATGATGAACTGTTCGGTGAATGGACTAAAGCGTTCAACTCAGAAAATTGGATTTTTTAATTTTAAGGTGTGCTTTGAAGGAAAACAGTCTCGACTACCCTTTAAGCACTGAGGCATTCGAGAAAATGCACGACTGGAAGTTGTGTATGGAGATATTTTTTACTATTCGTCGATAACTTCTCAACAATGTCTTTTGTATATTATATCAAGACAAACGTTTTTGAGAGCTTCAAAACATTTAAAAGATTAGTTGAAAATCAAGCGAATACTAAAATTAAATGCTTTAGATTTGATAATGGGGGCGAATTTGTATTTAAGGACTTTGAAGCCTTAATGACGCGTTGTGATATTATCCACCAAAAAACAAACCCCTATACAGTGGGACAGAATGGTTTGAATGAGAGGCTAAACCGAAGCATCGTATAAAAGGCAAGGTGTATGCTTTTTGATGCAAAATTTGTCAAATAACTCTGGGCAGAAGCAGTCAATACTGCTGTATACGTCAAAAATTGCTGTACGTCATCATGTTTAGGCCGCAAAACACCTTTTGAGATGTGGACGGGTAAAAAACCAGATGTAAGTCACCTAAGAATAAGCACAGTAGCCATGGTACATGTTGCCAAGAAAAAGCGTCTTAAATGGAAGAAAAAATCTCCAAAAAAATTAAGTTGCAGAGTTTATAATCCTGAAAACAATTCTATAAGTATAATTCGAGATATTATTTGTTTGAAAGAGAAATATTTAATTAAAAATGATCAAAGAAATAATTGTTTCAGAGGGAGATGAGGTTACTGAAGAAAGAAAATAGTTTCAGTGGGAGTTGAGTCCATCTCGGAAGAAAACATACATGTTAACACTACAGACCATGAGAGCAAAAGTGGTGATAGTAGTACTTCAGAAGAATATATTCTAGAAAATCCAGTGGAAGTTGAAATAGTGGAAAGGTCACGTAGAGAAAGAAAACTAAAAGATTTTTCAGATTATGTTACAAATCTGTGCGGCGAGTCAAGTGTTTTAGGCGATCCCCTGACAGTCCACGAAGCTTTGTCGTGTTCTGACAAAGAGCAGTGAAAACAGGCTATGGAAGCAGAAACTTCAGCCTTCGAAAAGAATAAAGCTTGGAGCTTTGCAACTGCACCAAAACATAGATCGGTAATGCCATGTAAAAGATTGTTTGCAAAATATCGACTTATTTTTACACCTGTAGTTCGTTTCTCAACGTTAAGATTGCTAATGGCCTTATCTATGAATTTAAAGTTATATATTTGTCATCTAGATGTTACAACTGCTTTTTTAAATGGCACCTTAGAATAGGAAGTGTACATGTCAATTCCTGAAGGTATAAACATGTCAAACAATGGTGTACTGCAGTTAAATAAGGCAATATACGGTTTGAAGCAATTGTCGAGAGTCTGGTACCAAGAAGTTGATCTAGTATTGAATAGTTTTGGATATGTTAAGCTAGTAAATGAATCATGTGTATTTATCAAACGTACTAATGATCTAATGACTGTTATTGCACTCTATGTTTACAATGTTTTATTTTCTCGAATTCTCGAATGATTCTCGTGAAACGAAGTTTATTAAAAAAGAATTGTGATCTAAAATTAAAGATTTGGGTGTACTGAAAAATTGTTAAGGCATGCGTGTTACGGTTAGCAAAGAGAAAGTTTGTGTCTTGGCCATGAAGAATAGATAAATGAATGACTAAAGAAGTTTAAAATGATACATAATAGCTTACTGTTAACAAGCAAAGCGTGTTCTTAGATACTTAAATGGAACGAAAACATTAAGTTTACAATTTGTAGACGATGGTAAAGAATTTCAAGGTGTAGTTGATGCAGGTTATGCTAGCATCGGTAAATATCGAAAATCTTATATCGGATTCGTTTTTAAATTATCTAGTGGGGCGGTATCATGGGAATGCAAAAAGCAAAGCACTGTAGTCTTAAGCAGTACTGAGGTTGAATATATGGCTGTTTATGAGGCCTCTAAGGATATCTAAAAAGTCTCATATTCGATTTGCTTGTATTATATATATATATATATATATATATATATATATATATATATATATATATATATATATAAAGATGAAAGGTGTCGTGATTTTTGTTTGTTGATGTTTAAGTCGCCAATGATAATAGCATTATCGAACACTGAAGCTTTTATAAAAATGGAGTCTTCAATAGGAGGGGAATGAGGGTGAATGTATACAAGAAACAAATTAATTTGGAATGTGGGAAAGGTGGTGGTGAAATGTAGACATTCATTAAGTGGGTGATTAATTTTTGGAGGATTTGCTCTGCCTATTTTTACAGAGGGATGGGATGCAGCTATTGACCTCCCTCTGATATTTTCATTATACACTGTGGCTGGAATTTGAATAAATGACCAATTTTGGAAGAAAAAAGGAGTTTTGGATTTGGGTTTAAAGAGCATACAAAGGTGTGTAGGATTGTTATTAAGGTGATTGTTGAGGATACAGGATTTATTAGAGAGCGAATTAATGTTGCAGTATAACACATTAAGGGTGAATGTTTACAATAGAGTGTGTTGTGCGAACGCCTTCTATGGGGACGGTGGGAATAATGTGATCAAAAATAACTACGAACATTATATTTCCTGAAAATGATGCGTGTGTGTCGATATTATATGAGTTTGTGTATCGTTCACGTAGTTTTTCTAACAAGGCTTGTCGGTCGGTGTTACTTTGGTTATTAACTTCTGTCGTATATGTATCTAAAATGCGATCATGAAGGGTGATTAATTGATGTACGCGAGAATTTTTGATGTCCATGTCGTTAATTTCGGATGATTTTTTGTTTGAGCAATGAATTTCGATTCGATCGATAGGTTGACGTGGGCGGTTTGGAAATTTGGTGGACCAGGCACCGTGATCCTCTTTTCCATATGATGAACATTTAACTGGGAGTTGCGTTGGGCATGCGGAAGTAAAGTGTTCTCCAGTGCATTTCGCACAGCGAATTTTGTCCTTGCAATCAGCTGTGACGTGATCAAATTTTGAGCATTTATTGCTCGGCGCTGGAAGGGGTTGTGGTGCCATACTATTATCTTCTATAGGCGGTAGTATCTGTGCTCGATTCCGAGGGTGTTTAAATGTGCACTGATTACCGCGTCTTCGATTTCAATTTCTAGCGAACGTATCACGCATGAGATTAAGATTTTTAGGTTGTTTTCGCAAGTGGACTTATTATTTAGGTTTGATGCAATAATGAAACCCTGTTTGGTTTTGGTAATGACAACATCTTTGTCATTAATGTTGCTGATCCATAATTGGACCATTTGGAGTCGTGTGAGTGTGTTGTTGTATTGTTGTTGTTGTTTGTGTTGTGTGAATGTAGTTGATGAAGTAGAAGGTTGTGGTTTCATGGTTAGTGTTGAGATGCGTGTGTGCTCTTATTTGAGAAGATGAGTGTATGCTGGATGTTTCCATTTCCGATGAGCTGCTCGCATCGGCCTCGCACGCCTGCGAGATCTGGCGTTTTTTGCTGACCTCGGCGGTTTCGATCTTCTTGGGCCGGTACCTTTTCCTCTTTTTGGTTTTCGTCGTTCCATTTGGTATTGATAGGGCCGAAAGTTTTACCATCACGTTCCTAAGAGCTAGAGGTAGTGGCACTTTACACTTTTCTTACGTTTCTACTAATTTACACTTTATAACTGGTATAAGACGCTTAGATATCTGCAGTTCGTTCACGAATGTGTGCTTGGGGAATATAATTGCATTACTTTATTTAATGATAATCAGAGCGCACATTAGTATATTGTATAATGAGCATACAATGTACTCATTGCCCACGAGTATGAAATTTGCAATTCATACGAGTGGGCAATGGTCATTGTATGCGAATTGTACACTATACTTTTTCTACGATTATACATATGAATTAAACATACAAATATAGATTTCTATATATTAACATTGAATAAATTTTTATTTATTTAAAATGTCCCTAATATTGATACAGTTATGAAATGTTGTTCTTGGAGAGCATGTATATGATGAAACATCAAATCGGTTTGAACTTTTTAACAAAACTATTATTACTATTACTACTTACCATTATTTTGCGTAAATTTCAACACATTCGAAATTTTAGTTTGAAGTGTAATTTCTAATGTCAGTAGCCACGGCTATATGTCTTTTTGAGAAAAGTCAATTCAAAAGTCAAATGTGTGTAAATTCGTATAATATTTGAGTGTAATTGAAAAAGTATTTTTTGAAATTAAGGAAATTCACATGTATTTATTATAAAAGTCGTTTAGTCTGATTCAATATTATTATTACTATGCTATTGTGATATCCCTCGCCTGTTTACATATTGTAGCACTAGTGCTACAATGGTTTCTATGACAACGACTCTATAGTGTATACATAACATACAATTACTGCATTTCCTAATCAAAAACGAACCTACAATTATGATATTTCATTATAGGAGTAGAAAAAGATATTTTGTACCATTATATTCGTGAAGTTGTAGCAAATAAAGATATAAACCTTCAATATATGCCTAAAAACGAAATGATAGCTGATATATCGACTAAACTGTTGGGTTTACCAAAGAATGAAACTTTTGCAGCGGATTTAGGTTTAAGTTAATTTAATTATGTTTAATATTTTTAGTTTTAGGCAGTTGGCAATGTTGACAGTTTGTATTTATAAGATTACACAAAATTAAGTATTTCTATTATGATACTCAAGGAGGCAGCATGTTTATTTATTAACCCGAACCGTTTAAACATAATCCGAGACAAAATTTCAGGAGCGAAAATGATGCCAGAATCGTTCACCTAACCCAGCGGTTCCCAACCTGGGGTACGCGTACCCCAGTACAAGCTCTAACTGTAAGAAATGAGCCTTAGATTAGGTACGCGCCAAAAATGTTTACTTTGTCGCGCGTCGGCGGAAGATGTGTAAATTGCTGTATTTGCTGTGCTCGGTAAAGGTCTGGTTCCGCCGCACCCGACACACTTCTCTTATGGATTTCAATTTTTGTGTTGTCACTAACCGTGACATTGAAGAAAAATAAAAGAGGTGGGCCGTTGCGGCCAACAGCAACATACTGTCGCCGAAACCCCTAACCAGACTTAAAAAGTCTTAAGCGGCATTAGTGTCGTCAGTCTCAGTCAACTTTTACACACTGCCGAGAAAGCGTTGCTGTGACATCGATTTTTAGAATAGTGTCATTCGGTATTATTTTCAATATTTATTTATAGTCACTTTAAAAAGCCAGGATTACACCCAAATAGTTACTAAAGTAACCATATTTGGTAATTTCTTTCAAAAATAGACATATTATAATATTTTTATTAATTTCCTAATCCTTAGGTATGGATAAGTGGTTGGCTAGCGGAACAAGAAAAGAGTTACAACCGAATGTAGAAGACTTTCAATTGGCAAGTTCTTCCCAAAATCGGGAGCAACTAAATGAAAATGACCAGTCTTTATCAGGACAAAAAGAGAAAAGGAGAAAGTACTGCGAAGAAAACATTAAATATGGATATTCATATGTAGGAGATGAGAACTGCCCTAAACCACAATATGTGGAGACATATTATCAAATGTCTGCATGAAACCTTCCTTACTCTTAAGACATTTACAAACCAAACATGATAATTATAAAAATAAGGACCCTAGCTTTTTTAAACGCTTGGAGAAAAGTAAGAATAAATACAATTTAAAGTCATACATACTAGCATCAAATAAAGATCTGGAAAACGCCGTTTAAGCTAGTTACCTTGTCAGTTACCGTATTGCCAAATGTGGCAAAAATCACACGATTGCCGAGAATTTGATTCTTCCCTGTATAAAAGGTGTGGTTCGTTGTATGCTCGGGAAAGAACAAGGAAAGAAAATAAACAACATCCCTCTTTCGAACAACTATCTCGTAGAATTCCAGATATATCTGATGATGTTGTGCAGACTATTATTAGTAGAATTAAAAATAGTAAATTGTTTGCTATTCAAGTTGACGAAAGTACAGATGTCACCAATTTGGCAATTTTGCTAGTCATTGCACGATACTTGATCGATGACAAACCGGAGGAAAATTTGTTACTTTGTCATATGTTGACAGAACGCACAAGAGGTGAGGATGTATTTAATGCTATTAATAGTTATTTCAAAGATAATGGTATTGATTGGTTTAAATGTTGTGAATTATGTACCGTCGCGACGGTGCTAAATCTATGTCAGGCATTTACTCTGGCCTTCGAGGTCATGTCATAAGAGTAGCTCCTAATATCAATTGGAGCCACTGCTGCATCCATAGACAAAATGTAGTATCTAAAAACCTTCCTGGTGATTTAAAATGTAAAAGTGGTTAATTTCATAAAATCAAGACCCACAAACTCAAGATGTTTTAAAGTTCTGTGCCACGAGATGGAAAGTGTTCATTCTACGTTGCTCTTTCATACAGAAGTGAGGTGGCTATCTCATGGTAAAGTCGTTAGCCGACTGTTTGAACTTAGACACGAAGTTCAAATTTTTTTTGAAGATCATCCTTTTCAGTTGTCATCTAAATTGCATGACGAACAATGGCTCCAGGCTCTTGCGTACTTATCAGATATTTTTCTACAAATAAATAAATTAAATTTAACACTCCAAAATAACTCGATAACGATCTTCGGTGCTTCGGATAGAATTGAATCTATAATGAAAAAAATTGATTTTTTGAAATCTTGTATTGAAAAGGGCCAGCCTGAAGTATTTGAAAATTTGTATAATTTTTAATCGGAGAACATACTACGACTCTCCCCAATAATACATCAACAAATGGTTGAACATTTGGAAGGTTTAAAATCAGCATATCGGAAGTATTTTCCCAAACCTGACAACATGAATAATTGGATTTTAAATCCATTTGAAAATGAATACTTTGAAGTAGCTAATTTGCCAATAAAAGAAAAGAAGGAATTAATTGAATTGTCAAGTGACACCACTTTAAAATCCCAGTTTAAAACAAGAAGACTTCTTAACTTTTGGGCAGCCATTAACAATGAATTTGGGCTCATTTCCGATAAAGCACTTAAGTTTTTGTTGCCGTTTACCAGCCCTAGGGCTAGTAGAAAGAGCTTTTTTTTTCGTACGTTTTCATAAAAAATAAATACCGCAATAAGTTGAATGCTAATTCAGATTTAAGGTTACACTTAGCATCGGTGGAACCCGATATAAAAAAATATGTGCCACAAAGCAAAGACAAGGATCACATTAATACAGAGGAATGTGAAATAAAAAACCAATTAACAATTATTAATAAAATTATTTCTGTGATTTTAGTTGTTTAACTTTGTTGTATTTGCGTATTTTTATAAGATGTAAACATAAATATACTCTGTTCCTCTGTAATAAAAATAATAAGCCTTTTAATTTCAATGTACACCTATAATACGAAATATCCAAATTTAGGCAATTTTTATATGGTCGTGAGGGGTGGGTGGGGGTACAAGCTAGATAACTGACTTGAAAGGAGATACAGTAATTAAAAAAGGTTGGGAACCGCTGACCTAACCAATAAGCCATACGAGAATGAAGAGATGTACAGCAAGTTGAGGAGGGTGGCATCGGAAGCGCCGACCTTATCGCCGGGCTTCAAGATGTCAATTATCATTGACATACACGTGGAGATTTTTGTCATTATTTACAAAACCGATACTTGAATATTCAAAATCTAAATGTTAACTGCTTATGTCCATCACAAATCATAAATCCCATTAAATACAGCCTGACAAATATCTATTGTACAATGGAAGCCGCTAGAAGAAATTTGTTTATACTAGTATTAATAATTTGCTCCCACTCTAAACCCAATAGAAAACGAATCATTGTCTCGTGCTTTTTAAAAGTTATATTATGTTCCATTGAAAACAAAACTTTCGTAAATACAATTCATGTTTTCATCTCTGTTTAAGAAGACATAACTTAATCGATAAATTGTTCACTTCACCGTGATACATCTTAAATATTTAAATAAAACATTGTGACGGCAACATATTTTTGACTATTAGTGACTAGATATATCAACATCAATAAGAAAGTGTTTTATTTAAATACTTATAACTTAAAACTTTTATATTAATGTTTAAATTTACCACATATTCTATTTTATTCTTTCTGAATAAAGATGATTAAATTGAGTAAAGTGCTAAAACTGACAATCCAAAAGCCGTATTAATTTTTACATCGTATTACGAATTCTTACAAACAGCACGAAACATCGACGTGAAATATTTTACGATTAAACTTTTCAGAACAAATTGAAAATTAATTCGTTAGAGTTTCATTAGTCCTAATCATATTTGGCAAAGTTGGTTATAAATAAGTTTAATGCGTGGATCGGTAGGCGCATTCTAAAATTAAATTGTAAACAGAAGAGATCATTGGGGTTCCCCGTAAATGAGAATTAGTCTGCCCTCGGGGCTTTAGTCGTCACGGGTAATGAAGAAAGGAACTGATAAATTAATTTGTACGTGTTAAACGAACGCCGCCCCACTGACTGCAATTAAACCCATTAGACGTTCCAAAACCACCGTCAAAACGAAAGGGACGTGTATATAAAGATAGGGATCTCTCTCCCCCGGTTCATAACTCATCCCGTGTTATTGTTTTGTATCCATGGACGGATTAATTGTGCAGAGTCGACAGTGTGAAGGTGGCAAGAAATTCAATAAGACACTGAATCCTCCACAATCAATGCAGGATCTCAAGATCCGGGATTATTAGTTTACACTGGCATGCCGTCCTGCCATTGTCCCCGAGACGAATTAAACCGTTCTTTTCGTCCCATCTTCGGGATTGCGTAACTCATCTGTATGTCGTTTCCTCTGGTCTTGTTTTTAATAAGGCGAATGGGGAATTGTTTGGGGGGATATAACGTTTGCGTAGTCTCCTAGTTGGGTGTAATAGCGGGTGAATTGTAGATTCATTCTCTATAAAAATACACAACCCGGAATGATTTTAACATTTTACCCGAACGCACACATATGAGGATTTGCCTCGTAAATTTTCATCTACATCGGATTGTACTGCTTTCATATAAATTCCGCAATTCCATTGTTATGATTACTACTTAGAATATTATTCGACAAAAGGATTGCATTAAACTAGGAATCTCTGATTAAATTCGGGATGTGATATATATTGGTAAAACGATTGCTTTGAACAGACACGACAAGATTTTTAGAAACTACGTATATAATATTTAATAAATTGCAAGTAATAAATCTTTGTTACATAATGAAAAGTTTAAAAAAATGTGAAATATTTTAAACACTTATAGATAAAGTCTTTTTGTTTGATAATGGACACGTTTACGTTAAATTTTTAAATTATAAATAAAATAAAAATAATTTTCTCATAATTTGTTAATATCAAAACGATTTATTTTTAGACTTTAGTTTTAATTGTGGTGCCGTTTATTTTGTGGTACATCTTTATATAAATAAAGACTTCAGTATTGACAAAGACATTATCATTATTAAATTATAAATTAATTAACAAAACGAGAAACTCATATGTTCACACAGAAAGAACAGTGAGGACTATACTATAATAAATTAGTCTGTTCGTTTTTTGTTAGATCTTGGGAGACTGTCCCTTGCGATCTTCAGCAATCTGCTGTCATTCATGTGCTCAACATGATCCCTCCACGTCGACGTCTGTTTCTGGACCATCTTATAATATCTGGGTCATCGCAGAGCTCTCGGATGTCTTCGTTTCTTGTATTGTTCTTCAAAGCTTATCCCGCAATGGATCTTAATGTTCTCATCTCAGCTTTTTGGATGATTTGCTTTGTTGTGGAGTTTTCGGCTCTTGTTTCCACAGCATATCTCATAACGGGTCGTATACAGGTCTTATATATGTGGACTCTACTTTGTATGATGATGTGTTTGTTCCGCCATACTACATTTTGCAAGTATTCGGATATTAAGGCTGCTTTGGTTGTCTGAGCCTTAACTTCTTCTTGGAGGTCTCTACTGCTTGTGATGTTGACGCCGATATATTTGAACCTCATGACTTGTTCTACAGATTCGTCGTATATTGCCAGTTTACATGTTTTCGATTCCCTCGAAAGAGCATTTTTTGCAGATTGTTCTCATCTTCTTCATTTTTATTTCTTTGTCCCTAATAAGTATCCCTTTCCAAGATTGAAAAGGATAGGACTTAAGCTATCGCCTTGCCTTATTCCTGCCTGCATGGGAATTCTTCGTGTTTTTCTGCCCTCTGGCTGTATTTTGTTCCACTTGTCAGTGTTTAACTCAATTATGACGTTAATAATGTCTGGGTGTACTTTTTTCTTCTTTAGAAGCCTCACAATGTCTGAAAGTCTCACGCGGCCAAAAGCTTTAGTAAGATCAATTAAATAATATGCTGTTATGTTGTATTCTATTGCTTTTTCAGCGATTTATCTGATTGTAAAGATGACATCTAGAGTTGACCTGTTTTTTCTAAAACTTTGTTGTCCTTCATATAGCCCATAGGAAGATATATTTTTTACAGAATTTTGGTGAATAGCACTGAACTTAGTAGCATAATTCCACGGTAGTTATATGGGTCTTTTTTTTCCTTCTTTTTTGAATATTTAAATGGTTATACTTTCTTCCATTCGGCAGATATTTTGTTGGAGTCGATGATTTTGTTGAAATGTACACAAGTTTAAATGCTAGTGCATCGCCTCCATACTTCAGCAGCTCGTTAGATATTTAATATACTCCAGGCGACTTGCGATTTTTTAATTTCGTGATCAATTGTTTTAGTTTCTCATCAGAGACGGTCCACGGTTCTTGAGTATAATTTTCATTTCTGTTTACTGAGGTAGTGTCAGTAAAGTTGGCAGAAATGTTGTTTCCAAACACTGAGTGCTATTTTAGTTATGTTTATATGTTCGTTGATTGGTTTTTTTTCTGTTTCTTAACATGTTCCAGATCTTCTTCTGACCTCCATAAAGGTCGTGTTCCATGTCTAATGAAAACTTTTCCCAATGTGGTCTTTTAAAATATTGGTTTTTGTTGGTTTGTGATCGATCGATACTTTAGATATGCTTTTCGTTTTTCATTTGCTAGTTCTTTAACTTCTTCTGTAAACAACGGTTTTGTGTTTGGTTTTGTAGATTTGTTAGATATTCTTCTTCCTATAGCTTCTTTGGCGGCTTTGAGTATGTTGGATCTTATTTTTACCCAGGCAGCTTCAACGTTGTTGCTTTCCACGATGCGATTACTATTTATTTTACTGATAAGTCTTTGTTGGTAGAGTAATTTTGTTGATGGAACTGTAAGTGATTCCACGTTTAGTTTGCTTACTTTGAGAGGTCTTTACTTTTTGGTATATTGGGGTTTGAAGATAATTTTACCATTATTATGGTTAGTTCCAGCGCTTGCAGATGTTAATACTCTGACGCCTTGGATTCTTTTTGAATGGATATTTCTGTTTGTTATTATGCAACCGATCACTGATTTCTGGCCTCCAGTAATCTCAAATGTGAATTTGTGCTGTGTTGTGTGGGAAGTAAGCGTTATTAATTCTTAACTCGTTGCTTGCGCATATCTAAGTCAGCTGTTCTCCGCTCTTGTTGTTGGTTTCTTTGTTGAATAGATTTTTTACACCAGGTATTATATTGTTTCCAATTTGAGCGTTAAGGTCTCCAAGTATGATCACCTCGTCTTATTTTGGGATGTTATCCAGAAGTGCCTAAAGGTTCTGATAGAATAGCTCTATTTCCTCTTTTGGCTTGCTAATATCTGGAGCGTAGACACTTATTAAATGGGTTAGTTTTGACTTTTGCAAGCTGATGGTTACTTGCAGTATTCTATCGGAAATATGTCTTGTCTCATAGATGTTGTTTTGAAATCTCTCATGTATGAGTAATTCGACACCAGATACTGCTCTCTCGTTTTTATCTTTGTTATCTTTGCCGCTGTAGATTAAGATGTATTCACCGTATGTGGTGTTTCCTTTATCTTTATTTTTTAATTTCTTAAAGGCCACATATGTCGATATTATGTCTTTTCATTTTCAGCAACACCCTTGATCCTTGTTGTTTATGGATGTCACGTTCCAGCAGCCAATCCTAAGTGGTGTCAATATTTGATTCCTTTTCCGGGCCAAGTCGTCAACTTTTTTCTTTAATTTTAAAATATTATTTGAAGGTTTTGCGATCTCCGCATATCTATTCTTCCATTTAATTCTTTCTGCTACTAATGAGCTGGAGGCAATAATCAGACATTGTGAAACTGACTAAACCAGCATTATTATAGATTGTGATACAACTTATAGTATGAGGTAGTACTGATACTGAAAAGAGAGGAAGAGCTTTATTCTAATTTATATTGAGCACCAATCTCTACATACTTCTGAGAAGTTGTAAATCAATATTTGTTACTTCAAGAAGGTAGGAAGTAGTTAGGAAACTCCACATGTAATAACTTAGTTGAATAGTTCTTAGGTGTAAATTGTGTGTTTGATATCTATACTAACCACTAATATAGTATTAACTGGCAATAAAAACTTCAAACTAATATTATGAAAAAGAAAGCATTCAATATTATTCAAAACCACAAAGGCAGAACCACTAACTTTAAAGCAACAAAAAATCTGTACATACTTCTAAGAAGTTGTAAATCAATATTTGTTACTTCAAGAAGGTAGGAAGTAATTAATATTATTTCCTGACAGTGCAAACATAACCAATCATATTCGTTGACCAATATTTTATCCTTGTGTGATCACATGCCGATATTTATAACCAACACGAAAAACTTCTTGAGATATTTTCAAGTAAACTACTTCATTAAAACAACTACAAAAAGTTGAAATCCCATAATCTAGGATGCAGATACAAGTTAATTGTCTTGTATTCTTTATATTAAAGACCATAACCTCTTAATTTGTTGTAAATTCACAAATTCGTGGTTGAGTTTCTAATCAAATGTTTAATGAAGCAAGAAGAAAAAGAGTAAACTTCAACATTTCAACACATAAAATCCTTTACCAACAATATACCATAAAGTTGTCAACTTTTGCAACCAAATAGTGCATTTATTTATCCAGAAGATCTGACAATCCTACCTTAAGGACGCTATGAATGTATTTGATGCTATATATTATTACTTATGCAAAGATCATACAAGAGTAAAGTCATGTGATTTTCAGATAATGACCTTTAAGTCAAAAAAATCTAAGACAGAATAACAACAAAACAAAAACTACCTTCCCAAGGCCTCTCAGCTTTTTCAAAGTAAACTTACTGTGGTTTAACGAGTTAAATACTATTGAGTGGTAGATTAGTTCAGTTTTTTTTGGTATATCCACATAGTGGATCAAGTAGTTTTGTTCAAGGACGTAGATGTCACATTTCTTTTTTCATTAATCATTTCCGGTTCTTAATAGCATTTATGAATATAATTAGAAACAAAATATTGTCGTTTCAAGTTTATGGTAGAAAATATATTCTGTAAGTAAGATCCCGATAAACCAGTACGCTGAGCTGTGGATTTGTAGAAAAAACTGATGGGTAATGCAATAATTATAATTCTTATTAAGGAGCAAAGCGGTGTTTATAATAAGGTGTTCCTAGTTGCGATGTAAAAACTGTTACGCATGATTTTCTTAGCGATTTTAAGATTTAAAATGGACCAGGCATGAAAAAGAGTCATATCATTTGCATAAAAATTTAGATTATAAAAAATCTCAACTGTAATAATAACCATGGTAAGATTTCTTTAATCAATGTCTACATCGACAAGTAATCGGATAATGTATTTGCTGTGGGCATGGAGATTCGTATCGTAGAATGGATTGAATCTAACATTTGAGTCACCCTGCTGGTTAGTTCAGCAGTTAGGTTGACAAAAGAGTGCTTTTGCTTGGAAATCTGCTAAACGGGAAGTAAGTGTCTAATCAAAATCACTGACTGCTCTCCCCGGTCAGATGGCCAGAATGATGAGATTCCTAGGGAAAGGTCTTTATAAGATGGCCGCATTTGTTTTTCCTGATCGGGTACATTATTGAATCGTCAATTTGTTGTGTATCTTCCCTTATGTAACTTCAGGCATACTTCACGTTTTATGCAAACATTGCTGCAAAATCCCTAATATACATATTGCAAACAGCTAATATAAAGAAGGCTGGAGAGCAAAATTTATATTTAAAAAAGGCTTTTCCGCCCATCCTTCTTATGGATCCTTAATCTGCGGAAACATCAAAAACAGATCAGCCGAACAAATGCGATGATAAGAAGGCGGACACGTCTTGTGGCAACAAGACAAATCTTATCAACAGATGATATAGTTAGGAAACTTCACATGTTATAATAATACTTTAATCCATACTAACCCACTAATATAGAATTAACTGGCAATAAAACTTCAAACTAATATTATGAAAGATTATGACTTAACAAAATAAATAGATAATTTGGAAACTTTAGTTGAACTTTATGTTATGGTCTAAGGTATAGAATATATTTTTTGGCAGTATTGCAGAGACATGAGAAGGTCACGGGGATTACGCCTTTTCACAACCTCAAACCACAGCCCAGGATCTTATCAAGACTACTTAACAATATGATCCCTGAGCACTAAAAAGTGTTCCATGCCTTTATACAACACATATAGCAAGTGAAGAAGTATCTACATATTTTGCACACTTCAAAGCAATAACAAGAAAAATCCTTGATAAGCAAGATCATCTAACCTAGGAGGTTTTTATTTAGGATTTTAATCAGAAGGACATACTAGCTAGATATTAAGTCTTTCCAATGCTTTTGAAAGAGTATAATACGTCCAAAATGGCGGTTTGTCACCCCCTCTTAATATCCAAATCTGCATCTAATATGAATTCTATATTAACAGGATATAAAATATTTTTGTGGTAAGCAAAGTATTCAATTTTGATCATAATTCTTATATTTTTTGCTTAAATAATAAATAAATCTCTTTATTCCTATAAATATACGTTACATACATACAGGTAGTCATACTTAGTAAGGAAAGGACGTCAATAAATGTACAGAAATAATATATATATATACAGGGTGAGTTTTTTTCGATGTTCTATATGGGGATCTCGGAAACTATAAGAGATAGAGAAACGGTTAAATGGGGAAAGAAGTGTAGATTTACGAGACGAATAAAATTCCACTTTCAAAGTTTTCAAAAAAGTCAAGGGTAACTAGATATTTTGAAAAAAGTAAAAAGTGTCAATTTTTTCAAATCAATATATCTCGGTTATTATAATAGATAGAAAAAAACTGTAAAGGACAAAGTTTTAGATAATTTTATGCAGATTAATAAAAAATAATCAGAAAATTTTTATCGCCATTATTTTCCGAGATATGACGCAAACTTACATTTTTTTAAATGGAAACCATAGTTGGCTGTGACCTCATTCAAAAGGTAATTTTTTTCTCTTTAATCCAATATGGCATACGACATAGTTATTTCTAAAAATGAGTGAGTTATAGTCATTTTAAATTTTATTATAAATAAAAAATAGGTAGCCATGAAAAAGGTGAAAGTAAAACAATTGCAGTTGTTTATAATATTAGCAATATTATAATTATTAATTTTACAGAGATAAACCAAAATGAAACAACAGCATAAAGTAATTCTGTAATTATCAATATATCAATAGGAGAGAAATTTTAATATTAAATAAATATGGTCAAAGAGTCCACTATTAATACTATTATGACATAAATTATATCTTTTTAAAATTGAATTTATGGCTTTTTGACTATTCTCATGTAAATTGAATTAAATGTTTCAATAACAACTAGTTTATGATCCTCCACAGATTGATATGATTTTTCATATACTTTGTTTTTTTACATAACCCCACAGAAAAAATTCTAAAACGCGCAGATCGGGAGATCTAGGTGGCCCTGGGATTGGTTTATTTCTTCCCACTTATGAATTAGGAAAAGCATCATTTAAATAATTTGTAAAGCCAACATGTTATTAGGTGGAGCACCGTCATATTGGAACCATTTTAATCTTGCTTGTAATGATAAATTTAAACAATCGAGCGTATCTTCAAATGTTTTCTGAAGAAAATGAAAGTAATCAGTTTCACTTAGTGAGCTTTCAAAAATATATGGACCGAGAATTATTAATCTAAACACACCATGGATTAAATCCAAATTTAATTTGTAATTTTCTTTGTGAAACTTCTCCTGGATTCTTTTAAGTTCATCTATCTTCATTGTGGCGATTAAAAATACCACAATTAGTGAATCGCGATTCATCTGTTCATAATATTTTTGTAAGAAACGTATTATACTCTTGACAAATGGGTTTATACCACATACAGAAGGCCATTTGATAATTACAAAATTATTATTCCTAGGCTGGTTTTTCATTTTTATTTAACTTTGTAAAACTAATAATTACAATATTGCTATTATTATAAACAACTGCAATTGTTTTACTTTCATCTTTTTCATGGCTACCCATTTTTTATTTATAATAAAATATAAAATGACTATAACTAACTTATTTTTAGAAATAACTATGTCGTATGTCATATTGGATTAAAGAGAAAAAAATTACCTTTTGAATGAGGCCATAGCCAACTATGGTTTCCATTTAAAAAAATGTAAGTTTGCGTCATATCTCGGAAAATAATGGCGATAAAAATTTTCTGATTATTTTTTATTAATCTACATAAAATTATCTAAAACTTGGTCCTTTACAGTTTTTTTCTATCTGTTATAATAACCGAGATATATTGATTTTAAAAAATTGACACTTTTTACTTTTTTCAAAATATCTAGTTACCCTTGACTTTTTTGAAAACTTTGAAAGTGGAATTTTATTCGTCTCGTAAATCTACACTTCTTTCCCCATTTAACCGTTTCTCTATCTCTTATAGTTTCCGAGATCCCCATAGAGAACATCGAAAAAAACTCACCCTGTATATATATATATATATATATAAATAAGTAATGGTGGAGGCTTTCACTTCGTGATACATTTTGATAAATTCAAAATAAATAAACAATTAACTTTGTTGGTATCTATCACTTTTAAAAAGTGATACCAACAAAATTAATTGTTTATTTATTTTGAATTATATATATATATATATATATATATATATATTACGCAAACTTAAACTTTAAGTAGTCTTCTACACTGTAAGGTTCTATCTCCAATAACACTTCAACAATCTCGCCTCTAAATGTATCCACGCTATTGGCTGATTTAAATTTTTTTGGTATAATGTTATAAAATTTCATACCAAAATACTCTGGACATTTTTCAGTAAATATATATTTACGTATTGGGTAGGCATAGTTACTTTTATGTCTTGTGTCATGCGGGTGAGTATTTGTGTTTCTCATGAATAGCTGTCATTGCTTCCAAATGAACAATAGACATTCGAGAATATGTATTCCAAATACCGTAAGCAATCTATTCGTTTTGAATATGTTCCTGCAAGAAGCAGTTGGTTTTAATCCAATCATTGCTCTAAGTAAGGAATTATACCATATCGTATTATGCTTTCAAAATTTGCATAATAGACGCTTTTCAAAATACTAAACGAGAGATAGTCTTTTAATGTGCGGAGCATATAATTGGTTTTACTTATTTTTTTAGCATGTTGTTTATGTGTTCATGTTAATTTATCGTCCATAGTTATGCATACAAATTTTGCGGACCGTGTTAATTCCAAACTAATATCACCACAATTGAGAATTGCGGAGTAAAAATGACTTAATTTTTTTTTTGAATAAAATACACTTCGTTTTTGTTGTATTAACAAGCAGTCTATTGGTCTTGAACCAGTTTAGTATTTTATCCATAGCCTCTTTTGTGTTTTGGCATAATTTATTCATAGTTCTACCCTTAATACAAATATCATCGGCATAATTAATGATTTTGTAGAAGCTCCCCTCATTTAATTTGAATAAATCGTTATATTATTTAATGTAGACATTAAATAATAAAAGACCTAATATACTTCCATGTGGTACCAAAAATATTCAAGACTTCTGATTGCACTACTCCAGTACTACTTTTTACTTCTACTATTTGTTTTCTCTCGGTGAGATATGAGTATAACCAATTATAGACTACTCCTCTAAATCCCATTTCATGTAATTTAGAGAGTAGAAGATCGTGATTTATAGAATCAAAGGCCTTGGACCGATCAAGTAGTATCCCGCATGATAATTGTTCATCCTCTAGAGATGAATATATGAAGTTAGTGAATTGGTAAATTACTGTATTACAGTTTTTATTTTTTGTGAAACCATGCTAATTGATTGAGAGTATATTATTTTTGTCTAAAAATGTTTTAATTTGCTTAACGATTGCGTATTCAAATATTTTTGAGAAAGTTGAAATAAGACTTATAGGTCTAAAATTACTCATATTGTCGGGATCTCCGGATTTAAATAATTATTTTAATTAGCTTTAGTTGTTTTGGAAATATACCATTCTGAAAAGATTCGTTTATTAAAAAGCATAATTCATCCGCAATCTATAGATTGTTTGAATTATTAGGAGAGTAGGAATTTGCATAAATATTATTTTATATATTAAAACCGTACAAGCATATAACTTTAACCTCTAATTAATATAAAAATGTTTCAGGTTAAGTGAGAATTTAATTCATCGCAATTCACATTTATTATTTATTGGGTTTCATCTAAAACTATGCGCTGAATCATACTGCTCTTATGCATTTTATCTCCTGATGTTTTTTTTTTTTAAATTTTAAGATGCTTATCTTGTATTTCGGGCTCTAAAGCTGTGTTCATTAGATATAGGCATTACAGCTCCCATACCTTGCCTTAACTATAGTCACAAGCCACCCATATCTAAAGAGGAACTGCATAAGGTAGTACATGAGTGGTTTATCTAAGGGAGGTTAACTTCTGGGTTCACTCATACACGTCTTGCTGATTAGCTAGTCAGCAGGTGTCTTCGTGCTTTTGTACCTCCTATAGATGCTACTCTAAATGACGTCATATATCTCTGCTATAATAACTATTTCAGAACATAGTGCATAGATAATCCACATTAAGGTGTACACCGGAAAATGAAGTGTGGCAGCTTAACATAACTATGATTTCGTTGCCCCTGGCTTTGTTTCCTCTTATTTTAACTATTAACAATTATACCGATGGTTTTTTTCGTGTTACTACAACTAGAGTATGCTGAAACCAATAGATAGAAATGTGTTTACATTAGTAGCTCCAGATATTTGAGCTTAGGAGAGGGAGATCAGCAGACCCGCCGCTAGCCGCTTGAGCGCCCGTGTGCGAAACTGTCAGGACCGCCCCTCCTCTATTCTATTTTTATCGAACTTGAATTTGATTAGATAGTTAAGGGATTGAATAAAAAACAGCTATAATAACCAAACAATTTATTTTAAAGTCTAAAATATAACTTAACTGTACAAGCAAGTACCTATACAAATTTAACTTTTCTTGCTTTTACACATGCGAAATCAGCTATTATTTGTCTAGTATCTAAACTATCTAATATTTCAGATCCTATCGAAATAATAGATAAATTACTCAGTCTTGGTTGATGCATAGTTGACCTTAAATCATTCTTAATCAATTTTAACTTAGAAAAAGATCTTTCTCCAGATACAACTATAACTGGTAGAGTAAGGAATATTCTTAATGCTACTGATGTGTTTGGAAAAGTTAACTTTAAATTATTTGTGTAAAGATATTGCAAAACTGTATGTGGATCGGTAGACTGATTTTCTATAAAATGTAACTTCAAGGCGTTAATTTCATTGTACAAATCAATACCTTCATTTCTCGAATCGTCTTTGAGTTTCAGATGTAAATCTTTACAATGTTTCATCAATTATTCCTTGGGGCTACTAAATAATGAACTACAAAGAAAGCCAAACACGTTGTCTAAAGCTTTTAACTCTTCAAATCTATTTTTAAGGAAGTTAATGTCTGATCTAAAATTCTAAAAAAACTCTTCTTTGTAATTGATTTTCGGGACTAATATAACTTCATCGCGTTGTTCATACTGAAATTATGTCGGTTTTCTTCTTGGACGAAGTGTACTTAATGGTGGGATGTTTGTTCCAGCATTTAGTTTTTGTGCAATTTCGGTAGCTTCTTGTAAAATAATTTCAAAATGTTCATCCGTGCGATTATTTGTTAACTTATCGATCAAATTATTTAGCAAATGTATACATATTGGAATATTCATTGTAGGACTTTGCAACATTTTACTTAAATAATTAATTTCGTACCAAACTACCACAGAGCATATAAATTTATAATTTTGAACCTTTGAAGCGAGCGAATGCGCTTTGTGTATTGTGGCACTATCCCACTCAGACGTATTTTCAGATTTTTCAAACAGAGCATCAAATATATTTTCTAGATGATAGCGTAATGGTTTGATCGCGTCAATTCTGCTGAACCATCGTGTAGTACTCAATGTTTTTAATTTTAAATCTGGTAAACGTTTGCAAATTATCGACCATCTTTTTGTAGACAATGAAAAGAAAACATAGATTTCTTGAATTATGTCGAAAAAATTGATAATTTGGTGCGAAATATTTACTGCATCATTGACTACTAAGTTTAAACTATGAGCTGAGCATGGGACTTAAAATGCACGATGATTGATTTCCAAAATCTTTTTCTGCAACCCATTGTTTTCCACGCATGTTAGAACCATTATCATAAAATAACTTCAAAACAAAATTTAACAAACCCACGCCAGTTGAACTGGTGACTGTGTTCGCATTTTTTATCTGTATTGTTTAGATAAACATATCTAAGAATTACGGTTATTTGTTCTGAATGCATCTGGTGTACAGTCTAATATGACAGGAAAATATTTTGATTCTCTAACTTTGCCCAAAATACATTTTTTATCGCTGTGCCGAGTAATTCAATAATTTCATTTTGTATTTGATCCCCTAAATAGTGAGCCATACCCTTCCGACTAAAATTAGATTTCAATTCAATTCTGCAAATATGTTTCCGCATAACTGAATCAAAAGAAGTTATTTCTATTGCTTTTAGAAAATTGCCGTTATCATGCTTAAAAAGATGTTTCGAAGAACCTCGAAAAGCCAGACATTGACGTGATAAAAACTTTATAACGGCAATAATTCTTTCCATAGTCTTAGTTTTGATTATATTATTTAATTGCACGCATGATTTCACATTTTTATTGTGAAATTGCTGGTTTCATGTCTTTTCAAGGTTAATAATAAAAGTTGCCAATCCGGACAACCACTCAAATCAGACAGACTACTTGGAGTGAAAGATATATATTTAGATATGACACTATGTTACGTGAAAACAAGTGACTGAAGAATGAATATTTCGAGACGCAATTGACACGGCAAGTCATGGGCATTCCCCTGAATGTAAAATTATTGTCCGGTATGGAACAACGGGGAAGTCCCCGCGTCGAATTATTCAATTGCCATTTATTTTCGATATAGATCAATAGATGTCTTATGGTGACATAATAAAACAAATCATAGTGAATTATCAAATTATGTCAATGAAATCGATGAGGAGATTCCTGAATTTGCCGCCCCCTTGCATTTGCGCCCGTGTGCGGCGCACACCTTGCACACCCGCACCCGGCGGGCCTGGAGATCAGTATATTTTAGCCCAGAACCTGGAATTATTACCTCTCATCTTACTAGCGCACTACCTCTGTCTCATGCGCACCAACATCGTGATTTTTCGACTCGTAATGCTTTTCTATTTCAGTATCATAGCTTTCCTTTCACCCCCAAAAAAGATTAATATATTATTAGCTTCACTAGTTTTATTAGCAATTAGTAAAGGAAACTAAAAATGATTTCCGTCTCAGAATTCTCCAATGAAATGCTTAAATTAACTTTATTTCTAGAGATCAAAAATTGTATAATAATTTTATCACTATATCCTTTATGGAAATGAATTGATGCATTTAATATTAGAATTAGTAGGTATTTGGCCTCAAATTCCCACAGGTAATCACACTATAAAAGTTGAATAGAGTAATTTCATATGATTATTAGGTGATAAAAGCATGTTATTATTACTTAAAATAAAGAGATAGACTAGGTCTGTGGTGATGATATGGTTGAGGTAAAAACTTCTCTGTTAACCCGTAGTACTTCTTGAGAGCTCTATTGCCCACAACTGAGATTACAAATATTATTAAATTATTTTTTCTTTCGAGTTTAGATCACATTTAGCAAAGGTTTTAATTAGAAGTAGATTCTGTTAATGTTCTTTATACTTCTATTTTTAAATGATAATTTATTAGTTGTGTTATTACATTAATCCAGATTACATTCACAAAATTCTTTAAATCAAACTATTAGTAATAATTCAATAATATTTATAATAACATAATCATAATGATGGTTGCGACCGTTACTACGTTGTAATTCATAATGAACACGAATAAAACACTTACAGCCGTACTAATAGTCGCGAATTAATTCGAGTATAAGGATTATTCCTTTACCTCGTATTATTTTTCAAAATAAACGTCAACTCAATAATCCCGCGCGACGCAAGATTATTTCGAGATTATTCGCGAACTGTCAATTTCTTACTTGTCAACAGATATTTTTATAATTCATTATAGTTATTATTATATTGTTATTATAATTTATACTGTTATTATAATATGGACGAAGCCGCATTTCGGGATGAATTTTTTGATTATGTGGACGAATTGGAAGATGAACGACTGCCGAAAAGGTAAGTATTTAACCTAAAATAATTTAATATACAATTATATCATGTAACTATAATGTGGTATCTAATTTAATTAGATATATTAGAGATGCTGAAAATCCTATCGAATTCTATGATGATGATGAATTTCGGAAGAGATATCGGTTTTCTAAACACATAACAGCACATGTTCTATTACCGTTAGTAGAACAATTGGAAAAACCAAACAATCGTGGACTTCCTTTTCAGCCATTACAACAATTATTAATATGTTTGAGGTACTATGCTACAGGAAGTTTTCAGGTAATATCATATAAAAGATTGACTTGGGTTACATTTTAATATTACAAACATAACCCTATTTTAGGCTGTGTGCGGTGACTTAAGTGGAGCTAGTCAACAAAGTATTAGCAATATTATAAAAAGATGTTCAGTTTTAATTGCTGGAAAATTAGGAGAATACATCAAATTTCCCATTGATGAGGCGGGGCAGCGCCTTAATATTAACAAATTCTATAACTATGCGAGATTCCCAACTGTTTCTGGGTGTATTGATTGCACTCATATCCGTATTAGTAGCCCTGGGGGTGAGAACGCAGAGGTGTATCGTAACCGAAAAGGATATTTTTCACTAAATGTGCAGGTAACATATTGTAGTTTATATAAAGAACTTGTCGCATTGATGTTTGTTGTAGGTAGTTTGTGGTCCATCAATGGAAATATTAGATATCGTGGTAAGACATCCAGGATCTCACCACGATAGTGTTATATTCGATCGAAGTGCTGTTCGCATTAAATTTGAACGAAAAGAAGTTACTGGAATTTTAATTGGAGACAGTGGATACCCATGCAGACCTTACCTTTTAACTCCAGTTTTACTACCAGGTACTTCCTATGAATCATTTTTTACAAATTTAAATCTTATATATATATATATATGTACATTGTCAATGTTCGGCTTTAATCTTCGAATTTGCAAATTTTGACGGTTCTGAACAGAACCGATTTGCAACGTTTCGACCATGTCGCATTGGTCTTCTTCAGGCGGTGCACTTCCCCATCGAACTCCGCCTGAAGAACACATATGAAAATATAACAAGATCAGAATCCACTAATCTCATTATCTGAAAATAAATGTATTTATTAATTGTTGTAACTGACTGCATACGATATAACAGCCTGATGAAGGGGACATAGTTTCCCGAAATTTTGGCTAAAAGATTAAAGAAAAGAGCATTAGGTGAAAATTTTAATTGTATTGCAGGAAATCCTCGAGAACAGCGTTACAATAATGCACACATTCGCACCAGAAATGTGATAGAAAGAGTGTTTGGAGTATGGAAAAGATTATTTCCATGTTTGCAAAAGGGTCTAACCACCAAATTGGAAACGTCCGTGCCTACAATATGTGCTTGTGCTGTTTTATATAATATATATATAAAGTACAACCATGGTGATAACAATGAAGATTGTATTGAAGATAATTTTGATCAGCCACATGTTGATAATAATGCTAATGGACTAACTGCTCGTCAACAATTTATTATACGTCATTTTTAACAATGTTATGTTAAATTATTTTAAATACTTTTTTATTTTATTTTTAATCACATCAACGTAAATTCATTTATTGCTTTAATTTGTCATACCATATTCACTCACAAACTATTTAGTGTACACTTAACTATTTTTAGTTTATTTCACAGAAATAAATACGTTCAAACGAGTGTTACTTAGATAGCCATGCTATTTGTAACATGCAAATTACTTTTGTATCATTCAATGTGTGTCGAGGCATTAGCCAGAGAAGTAGTTGTTTCAATAAGTTATTTGATTTGTAGTCTTCATAAGACTCGTTGTTGTAAATTTATCAAATGTTTTCGTGTTTTTATAATTATTAATATTGTGTATGATCATTTATGTAGCAGTATGTATAATAAAACTATATAAATACATTATTATGAGTAATATTAAATAAAAAATGAAAGCCATATATTTTGTATTATTTATTCTTATTTTTAAATTCGTCCAGCATTAATTTGGCCAGCTCTACTTCATATTGAGCTTTCTCAATCAATAAAATGGCCCGTTTATTTTCATTGTGGGCAAGTTCCAATCGGACTTTATGTAATTCTTCATCATTTTTTGTCAGAATTTTCGTTCTTTTAATCCGAAGGTTGGCCTCACTAACAGCATTCCTTATTTTCTGACATTTATCTGGAAAAATCAGATTACTTATAAATATATAATTACAAGGTAAGTTCCTTTACAATACCAAATAATTGTAAATGAATGCTTCTGTATTTGTAAATGCAAACTTACTTGTGCCTTGAATATTCTCTTCACAAGCTAAAAAGTCAAAAAGAATTTGAATTTACTAATTCTTTATTTAGAATGTGCACTAACTTACTTGGCTCTACAGTTACCTCAATTTCTTCATCATTTTCTCTTACTAAAAATAGAAATAAATATATGTAATTTACTTATATTTTCCTTTAGATTACAGTAAAATATTTTAAATAATATATGGTGTTTTTTACACATTACATTTTATTTAATTATGCATAAGTCTATGATTAAATAAAATCAAGTGTTTATTTATCAAAATTAATATAATTAATTTGTCACACCTTGGTTTCTATAAGCTTCGGAATTAGATTGCTCAGTTTCATACACTGCCGTACTGTCGTATGGACTATCAATCATTACGTCCAAAAATGGGGATGCATTTCCCACAAGAACCATTACTGGGTCGTCCTCCACTTTTGTTGAAGGCCCGCCTCCAGTTAAAAGGGCTTGGTACCTCTCATTCGTCGTTTGTTTGCGTTTTCTAAAATTACAGTTTCAAATATGTGAAATGAAATAATGTACTGTTCATTAAGTACAAACTAAATTATTAATATTTTAAATTAAAATTGTGTATTTAAAAATGGTGTAGCTAGTTTAAATTATGTGTTTGTGTTTTTTTGTTTAAATAGTGTATATTAGATAGCAACATTGCTAAATAAAAATTATTATTATTAGTTTTGTTTTAAATTTTTCCATAGCACTTTTAATTGCGTGCTTGTTCTTGATGTTATAACATTCGGTTGCATATTGTATTCTGCAGTTAATTCCTCCCAAGCTTATTTTTTTTTCTGAATAGAGGCGTTGTTGGTTTCTTTATTTTCAATTACGGGATAATTTTTAATAAGTGTTGCTAGCACAATCTTCTCCCGTTCTGAATAATGTTTACCTTTATCCATTTCTGTAAAATGAATTATCATTATTATGTACCATTTCCATTAAAAATAAGTATTAATTGTACTTACTATATTCGTAATTTAATAAATGGCGCTCTTCAACTGACAGAACATAACAATTCTGCCAACGTAAAACCAGTAATAATTAAATGTCACTAAAAAGCTCCCGTATCGTGCCAACGTAAAACCAGTAATAATTAAATGTCACTAAAAAGTTTTAGGTTAAATACTTACCTTTTCGGCAGTCGTTCATCTTCCAATTCGTCCACATAATCAAAAAATTCATCCCGAAATGCGGCTTCGTCCATATTATAATAACAGTATAAATTATAATAACAATATAATAATAACTATAATGAATTATAAAAATATCTGTTGACAAGTAAGAAATTGACAGTTCGCGAATAATCTCGAAATAATCTTGCGTCGCGCGGGATTATTGAGTTGACGTTTATTTTGAAAAATAATACGAGGTAAAGGAATAATCCTTATACTCGAATTAATTCGCGACTATTAGTACGGCTGTTACTATGTTTTTATTTTATCACTTGATAATGACTGTCAAAAGTAGAAACTTAAGTCGGGTATATTGTAATATATTTATATATAATAATGAATATAGTGGTTAACCTAGTAAGTGTTTTATTCAGTGTTCATTATGAATTACCACGTTTTTGCACATTTCTAAATACTTCTATTTAACACCATATATATGTATTTAGGGTGTTCAAATAAAAAGTTGCAAGACTGTCAGAAATGTCATTATTTAAATTACACAGCATGGGCCTAAGAATGGCGATTCTTTAATTTCTTAAGAACTCCTGTGACCGTGACGAGGCTGTCTTTCACAGCATCCTTGAGTTCGTCTTCCGAGTTGAAACGCTGCCATTTCAGACGTTTTTTGGGGGTATAGGCACATGAAAATTCCAGGACAATATGTCTAGCTGCTCGCACTTGAACTTGGGCAGAATAGATTCTTTATTGTGCTACAAACATTAAGGTTTTATACTCGTCATACATAAGAGACTTGTAAAACTAATTCTAATAACTTAAACATGAGTAACTATATTATTATCTGCTTTATTACCCTGGGGACGTGTGGATGCGCGTTATGGAGCGTTTACATTGCAAAATTCGACGATTGAAAGCAAGGCGCTATCCAATAGATGATAAAGTTGGTAAAAGAAATTTTCTTCTTTTGTGATAAACAACTAATATAGCAATCCATAATACATCATATTTGGGTTTGGCCAAGGAGAATTCTTACTTTCTCTTCATATACAGTTTCTATAGAAGTGAGAGTGTTGAACCAGAAATCCGTTGTCCAAAAATCCATTTAGGTCTCATTAAAAATATATTTCTCAAGTTACGTGAAGATTATTATTGTAGTAAATTGTATTCAAAATATTAGCACTTTCTTCACAAATTTGTTTTTATTAACTAAATTTATATTGATAAGGAACACTTTGTGTTCGAAATGTGCATTTAGTTAATAAATAGTTATTTAAGGTACAAGTGTAAAAAGTGATGCTTTATTGCACGAACTGGCGTTTAAAAACACGAGCGAGGAACGAGCGAGTTTTTCAAAGCCAGGAGTGCAATAAAGAAACTTTTTACACGTGTGCCTTACAAAATTTTATCTTCGATCGTAAAGGATTTCAAAGAATATATTCTTATGAGTAATATTTTAATGTCATTTCAATAATTCAATTAATGGAAACATATTTTACCCGCAGTGCACTAATGAAAGCGTTACTTAGCAACCAGTAAACAAGTTGCACAAATGTCGGCCGCCATTATTATTTATGGAAAAAATGTTCGCTTTATTGTAATCGCTTCGACTTGCATTAAATTAAATCTTCAGCGTTCTTAAATCTGCCATTTCGTTTGTATTATATATTTTATTTATAGTTTATTAGTTATTTGTATCAATTAATAAAAAATTAAGTTTTTCGTCGAAAATTTGTGCTATAATATATTCATCTGTCAAATTTGACATTTCTGTGCAATAAAAACAGTTTGACATTACCGTGCAATAAAAACGTGAAAAAGCACTAGTGCTTTAAAAAGCCACTTTTACAATGAAAAATGATGCAAAAAAGGTCTACTTTTTGTACGATCGTAGATAAAACAAATTTGTGAAGAAAGTGCTAATATTTTGAATACAATTTACTAGGTCTCATTAACCTGAACAAAATCTAAACTGAGCTTCTGTTTGCGGAAGCTCCTTATAAATAATAGTTGTTTAATGTTCCATAAGTAAATCGGTAAACATTATCGGTTTAGTCAATCTAATGTTGCCTTTCTTGGTACCTTAGAATACTGGATATTTTGCACAATTGGGTCAAAAAAGCTGGCGTAAAGCTTGGTATAAGTAGAGATAAAATGCTTATATACATTTCTCTGCAATATTACGTGTCCCAGAATTTTTACTTAGTTGACGCTAATTGCAGCCAAATTATTATTATTACTTATTGCTTGTCAACATTCTTAAGACCTTCAGACGCTTAAGCGGAGCCGGGAAAAAGCGGTTTAAAGACCTCATTAGCAAGGGTATGATGCGGAAAGAGGCAGCTCAAAAAGCCTTACAGCCTTATGTGCGGATGGTAGCACGCAGAAAGGTATGCCAGCTAAGCGTGTGAATAGGACTGTACAGACCCCCACATTCAAGAGCGTCATGTCACTACTCAAGTGGGTGGGTGCAGGATCAAACCAAGGCCTTACACAAGATCGTGTGGCGTCACAGAGGAGAAGCAAAATTCCCGATAAAGGACGTCTTACACTCAGGCTGTCCAGGAGTGAAGGTAGGTATTCTGGCAAAGGACTATCCTCCTAGTCTCCTAACTATGGAATTAATGGAGTCTACACTGGAATCCATCATAGACTTAGTTTTAGTTACGGTAAACAACAACACACTAGTGGGATACTTTCCGAACTGTTAGAGGTTGAGGGACGCTCGCATCCTGCAACTGATTCAAAACGAGTCCAATGAGTGCGATACCTCAAACTAAAGGGTCATAAGAAGGGTGACCGCCAGAACCATCTAAGATGACGTTCATGGCGAAGCCAACAGGCCGGAAATACCTCGTTGGATATTTGAAGGGGCAGGAGTCTCAAGCTCCAAAGAGCCCTTGGTTCCGGACGAAACTCCGAAAACGGAGGGTAATTTGACGCTGGAACAATGGGACTGACTATCCCACGTAGAAGTGAGCAGCATCATCTCTAAGAAAGTTACCAGGTTCGCAGAGGACGTGGAACTGAGTGGAAAGTGATTGGGTAAGGGCAGAACAATAGATCCGATAGAGACGAGAGGTTAACTCACCTCCCAAAAACCCTACCTTAACCTAACCAAACCTATTTATAAAATATGACGATTTGATGTTTGTTAAAGAACGTTTTTTATGACCATAATGTTTTTATTTTCCTAAGATTTCGTAATTAATACTGGTAGCAGTGTTTAAATATTCCAATTCAATCTTTTTATGAAATGGCTTCTGCAGGTCGAATTTCACCTCTCATTGTTTAAGTGCAGTCACCAATGTTAAGTATTTTCTGTTTTATACTTTGAAATGTGCGAAATATAGATATTTGTGAAACTAGAGTTTGGCTTCATAATGCTCTGTTTGATCAACATAACTTCAAAAAATAGCTCATATATATTGTTAGACTATTTAGTTTTGGTTAGAATATGGTTATAGTTATAAGATTTGGAAGAATAAAGGTTGCATTGTGCATCAATAACAATATATATATATATATAAATTATATTTTCGTGGTCGAACTTTGAGTTTTTAAAAACTGTTTATTTCCGAATTTTATAGTACATTTAGCGATTTAGATTTAGACTTGTTACAATTAATTATTACATTTTAAATAACGAATGAATATAATGCCGACTGGCGTGGTAACGGCTTGAATAATGATCTAACTATTAATTGAATTGAATTAATGCTACTCCTATTTATATAATTATAAAACTAACAGCTAAGCGTAAGAACATCTGGCGGAAATTAGATAAGCATAAAATAAGCAACTAAACATAATATAAGAATATACATAATTGAATAATGAAATTAATTTATTATAAACAATGGATTGTCTTTTGTGTACGACAGGTAACTCCTCCCTCCTTAGATTCGACTCGTAGAGGAAGAATCGATAGCGTTTCCGGGGATGAAGTATCTTCGTCTAAGATATTTGGACACTAAGGTCACTGCACTCGCGAAAATTAGGAAGTATAGAAAGAGCGTCCATGCACTGGGTTTTAGGGGAATCACTTGTTCCGGCACTATATAGTTTTGGGCAAACACAGGGATTTCGTCCAATTTTAGTCTTTTCAGCTGAACAGAGAAGTTTTTCACATTAAAATTGTCTAAGAGTGGCTTCACTGCTCTGATGAGGACGGGGCTTCCGAAAGTTTCCTCGATTTTCGGTATTATGAGGTTCCGAAAGGTCAGGTCACATTTGTCGGGCTGGATCAGGAAAATCCCTTGCAGGTTCCGTGATTCTTCTCGGTCAGGACAGGTGATCTTAATTCCTTCACTTGTGGCAAATACAGCAAGGAATTGATTGGTATCGGGCACTTTCTCCAGGTGGTTATTTTGAATTTATAATTTTGTGAATTTACAATTTTTGCTTGATCCATTCTTTAGTAGTTCGGTTTCGCAGTCTGCTTTATAGTTGATAAGCAGATTATCACTGCATTGATATCGTTGATTAACGCCCAAACACATATCATTTAGAGGCAAAACTTTAGAGTCTACTTTCGACTTGAGTAACGGTTTAACATTCGGAATGATAGTAAAATATTCAGACTCATGTTTTAACGGAATGGGATACATTGTGTAGAGGTCAAAAGATTGTTCGTAATTGATAGGCAAGGACAAGAAGTAATGAATTTTCGTTTCTTCTATTTTACAATTAATTGTTATTATTGATTCAAAGTCTAATATATTTTCCGATTTTAGTTCAAAAGGTGACATTTCGTTGTAATGAATAGAGATTTTACGCAATTCTTCAAATAAATCTTGAGGCCTTATTATATCCGGGTTTAGAACCTTTAATTTACAGAAGGTTAACGAATTCAAAATTCTTTGTAATACATTTCCAATTATGCCGAAAAGTAAGGCGAGTTGATTGTATAGGTCTTTCACAAACAGAACGTGTTGGTGGTCAATAGTTTCTTTATAAATTGAATGTAATTGTAATATTCTGGATCGTAATAAATTTTGGTTGTGAGCAATATTTTGTAGTGTTGTATTAAAATTTTGAATAATTTTGGTACTAACGCTGTATCCAAATTTGAGTTGATTTTGTAAGTTATTTTGATTATTTGCCAAATGTCTCAAGATTTCATCAATTCTTTTACTATCACGGGCATCCATGTTTCCGCTAATGGTTTTAATTATTGTGCCTAAGCCGTCGATTAGACCTCTTTTTATACGTTTTGGTTTAACACTCAGTTGTATCGTTTCAATTTTAGCGATTTTGTCATTCCGGGAGTAATTCAATATTTTTTCGTAATTTTGAAATTCTCTTTTAAATTCAGATACGTTACTCATGGTTCTTCTCAGAAACTCATATTGAAAATTTAATCTATCTACTTCTTCATAAATATTATTCAAATCATAATGATGTACAAATGTGTGTTTCGTTTTTTCTAATTTAGCTGGTCCTAATTTTATGGGTAATAACTCTACAATTTCCGTAATATTTCTGATTTGAAAGGAAGTCACAAAAGTGACGAAGAGTAGCCTGCAATTGATAGAATAGAATTATATTAGTATTTTTGAAGTTCCTGGTTCCGAATCATCTAATTTCGTTTCACCGAGATAAATATTTATTTTTATATTGGAATTTTGAAAAATGTACTTTATCATTGTTTTTACGGTTTCATAATTCAATTTATCAAGACCGCAGCCTAATTTTGGAATTACTAGCTTAGTTATTTCTTTGTCTAAACAGAACCGTTTTAAATTAATTAAAGTTTGGAAAAGGCATTTCATAGTTGGTTTGTCGAAATAATTTGGTTTTGTTATTAAGTAAAGAATATGTCTATCATCTTCTTTTAAGTAAACTAACGAATATAATTGTGGGTTTTGTTTGTAGAGTTCTCGAACACGTCCAAATCTTAATTTAAAATCTTGTGCTATGCCTGCATTCATTTTAAGATCTTGGCTTACACAATGCGCAAGTGAAAAGTCTAATGGGGCTTGAAATAGGTTATCATTTACTTCTATGACGTTTTCGTTTTTAATGATTACTTTATTTTTTAATTGGTCAATGAAATTATCAAAATTTAGAATATTTAGAGAATTCGATTTTTTGATCCTAGGTCTCTTAACGTTTGACAAGTGGACTTTGCTTACTTGATTGTGATGTGTGGTTTCTATTTCTGCCGTTCTATAATTAGGATTTACAATTTTAATCTTTTCTTTTTTATATTTATTTTTGGTCTTTGCTTGTTTTTGTTTGTTCTTAATGAAGATATCTTCGGGAATTTGGGGAACCTCTTCACGGGTTACATTACGTTTTTCAATAGCTTGACTTTTATTTAAATTAATAGTTTCGTTAATCTTTTCATATAATAATTTTACTTTATTTCTATGCACTTGAACATAATTATTTATAAGGATAGTTTCTAAATTAACATCTAACATTGATTTATTGTCTATGTGTCCAGAAATAATTTCGGAGGGTTTTAGTTTAGTGGTGGAGTGTATAGAGTTGTTATAAGCGAGGATGGCATAAAGGACTTTAATTTCGATAGGTTCATTTTTGAATAAGGTTTGATTATTTAACAGTCTTATATGTTCGATTATTGTCGAATGTACACGTTCGACAATTCCGTTGGATTCGGGGTGTTGTGAGCTGATAAAGTGCAATTTAATTTTGTGTACTTCCAGGAGTTCCCTAATTACTGTATTTTTAAACTCAAGATGATTGTCTGACACGATTAGGTCTGGGATGCCATGATGGCAGAAGAATTTAATTAGATTTGTTGCTATTTCAATGGCCTGGTATGAATTTAGTTTATATAATTGAGTATATTTTGAGAATGAATCGATGATGGTAAGGAATTTTATATTTTCTAGTGCGATACAATCTATATGGACTATTTCAAATGGTCTCATGGCTGTAGGAGTATTACTGAATTTTAATTTTAGGGGTTTTCGATCATATTTTGAGACTAAGCAAACTTCACAGTTATTTATGTAATCTTGAATAGACTTTCTCATGCTAGGCCAATAATATATTCTTTTTAGTTTTGATTCTGTTTCGTCAATTCCACGGTGGTTGGTTTTACCCTCGTGATAATTTTGGATGATTTCTAACATATCGTTATGGTCTTCAATATCCGTAAGAAAGTTATTGCATTTTGTCATTTTTATCTCAGAATTTTTGAAATATTTTTGGAGGACACTACTAAACGTTTCATATATTGGGCTTTTGAAATATAAGTAGTAATTTACTTTGGGTACAATATATTCTTTTATGAAGTCAATTATTTCATTAGCAAAATTGTTTTTCGAAAATTGAACATTGATTCTCATTTTTTTGTTATTGAATAGATTAGTGATTTTTGGTCGAGATGGTGAATGCTCTACTTCTGTGATTATTATTTGATTGTCGCCTACGTTGACCGGTTTATCCGAAATGGGTATATTTACTATTGGGTGTTCTAAGCTGGAATGTATGGTCGCGCCATCATTTTCGTCAATATGTACGTGCGTGTTTTCTGCGGGTTCTACTATTAGGGATGATGGATTATCATCAACAATTTGGTTTAACGGTTCGTTTTTTAAATCTTCAAAATTTTTTAAATAGTTTTCAAGGTTGGGTGCATATTCTTCATTAATATTTAATTCAATTCGGGACAAAGCATCTGCATTTCTATTTAATGTTCCTTTTTTATAAACGATAGTATAGTCAAATTCGGAGAGTTTAAGCCTCCACCTAACTAATTTTGAATTAGGTTCCTTAATGGATATCAACCATTGGAGTGGCCTGTGGTCTGTTACAATTTGAAATTTTCGTCCGAATAAATAAGGGCGGAAGTACTTTACGGCCCAAACTATCGCGAGTAACTCTTTTTCTATGGTTGAATAGCGGGTTTCCGAATCGTTAAGCGTCCTACTAGCATACGCGATGGGTAGGTCTGACTCAATGTTGCCTTGAGACAGTACGGCACCAAGTGCTTGGTTGCTAGCGTCTGTCGTTAGAATAAACGGTCGAGAAAAGTCAGGGTACTGTAGTAAGGGTTGGTTGGTTAAAATATTTTTGCATAAGTTAAAGCAATTTTGATAATCGGAATTATTTACGTCAATGGTTGCATTCTTTTTGAGACATTTTGTCATGGGTTTGGTCAGTTCGGCAAAGTTTTTTATAAATTTCCTGTAATACCCTAAAAGTCCAAGGAAGCCTTTGATCTGTTTTGGAGTCTTCGGAATAGGATAATTTTGAATAGCCACTATCTTCTCTGGATTGGGCTTGACACCTTCTGGTGTAATTATGTGTCCTAAATATGCGACTTCCTTTTTTAAAAATTCTGACTTGTCTAATTGAATTTTGAGATTCGCGTCTCTTAATCGATTAAAAAGTTCTGTCCATAACCCGTTGGAAAGTGGCAGGAGCATTTTTAAGCCCGAAAGGCATTCTTAAGAATTCGTAATGGCCATTTTCGGTATTAAATGCTGTTTTAGGAACGTCCCGTTCATCGATTTCGATTTGATGAAGCCCTGAGGCCAAATCCAGGGTGGTAAAATATTGACATTTACCTAACTTGTCTAATAAGTCACTAATATTAGGAAGGGGATAACGGTCACCTACTGTTTTTTCGTTTAACTTTCTGTAATCGAAGACGACACGCCATTTCCGTTGGCCTGATGCGTCCATTTTTTTTGGAACAATCCAAATAGGGGAAGACCATGGGCTAAATGATGGTCTTATGATATTTTGTTCTAACATATCGTTTATTTGTCTGCTCACCTCGGCTTTGTGAATTTCCGGGTAGCGGTAAGTTTTTGTAAAGACCGGAACCTCATCAGTTGTAATAATTCTATGTTTGATTCTATTTGTGAAGGTTAGATCATTTTCTTTAGCATGAAAAATATCTGCGTATTTAAAAACTAATTTCTTAATTGCGGCTTTCTCTTCATCATTCATATGCCCTGATCTGATTAGAGAAAAGTCGAATTTAATTTTTTCAGCGTTGTGCATATTAAAGTTACTATATTTATCGCGTCTTGTGTTTAATTTACTATTTATACCTTGTGGGTGTGACACCACATCATATTCGCTGACGGGCGACACCACGAAAGGTCTTTTGAGGGTTACTTCCCTATCTAAATCGGTTTTATTTACAACCGTACAAAATGCTTTACCATTTTTAACCGAAGTCACACATTCGGGGATTAAGAAATTCGTAACATTCATCCTAGGAATAACGGCTTCGCCGTTCATAATATTTTCTATATCTACTTCTAAAACTTGCTGGCTTTGGGCGGGCACTAATATTCGCTTAGGTACCGCCGGGACAGCTAAGTCAATGTTATAAGATTTATTATTGTTAATATTTTTATCATTAATTTTATCATTTTCATTAAAACGCGGTTCATTAAAATAAAGAAGTGGAATTTCATTGCACGGGGTTACTACTGTTTGATTTTTAAAATTTATACAAGCGTTATTTTTGGTCATGTTATCAACTCCTAACAAAATATCGAAGGCGGAATGAAAATCGAAGATGTAACATTTTAATTTTGATGCTTGTTTATTCTTAAATAATTTTTCAAGTGAGATGGTAACACTGTGTGTTCCTTGAGAAGTACCATGGGCACTAGAAACTTCGAAAGGGTCAATTTTAAATAAATTTTTGTGTAATTTTTTTGCTAACCGGGGATTAATAAAAGAGCGCGTACTACCGGAATCCATAATGATTTTTAGTTTATTTTCGGGATCTAAAATAAAGGGTAATGCGCTTGCGTTATTAACTATTCCTAAAAAATTAACTGGTGTTTTCCCGAGGCTGCCTATTCTAAAAAATTGTCCGTACGTTTATCATTATTTTCATTATTAATAATATTATTGTCTACTGCGCGAGAATGTCCGGGCTCATCAAGGTTGTAGAGCCTTGGTGTGTTGGTGTAGGTCGTGGAGACCGACATTGGCGTTGGCTCTGGTAGCCTCTGTGAAATTTGCTGAGGCGGTTGATTGAAATTGGAATTAAATTGATTATGATTTCTTTGCATATTAGGATTATAATTATTATCGTACCGCGGACGTTTATTTGGAGAAAAATTATTACTAAATGGCTTATTAAATTTTTGAGGTTTACCGAATACTTGTCTATTAGTCGGAAACTGTTGTTGCGTTTGTGATCGAAATTGTAGATTGATTGGCTGACTTGGTTGATTCCGAGTTTGATTGTTTTGTCTATTATTAAAATTTGGGAAATTTGATCGTTGGAAATTTTGTCTGTTAAAATTATTATTGCGATTAAAATTATTATTATTATTGAAATTGAAAACATTAACAGGTTCAAGAGAATTTTGGAAATTGTTTTCCTCTATGAGATAATTAATAGCTTCTTCGAGTGTTGCCGGGTCGCGTAATCTTATAACGCTCTGAATATTACCGCGAATGCCACGGAGAAAAGTTTTTAACGCTAACTCATCGTAACTATTTATATGCACGCGTTTTGTTGCGTCTGGCATGTCTATAGCGGACAAGGAATTAATTTTTAAAACTAGCCTACTTCGCAAAACTTGAATTCGTTCGCCGAAATCGAGATACTTTTCATTTTTTAGTGGTTTCAAATTGATTAAATCTTGTACTAGACAATCATAACTACGAAGGTCGCCAAACCTTTGTCTAAGGTGGTTCCTAATTTCTGGCCACGTATTTAGTTCTGTGCGCGAACCTATTGCAATCAACGCGCGATCTTTTAGTTTACTTACAATTGCGTTTATTAAATAAGTATTTATGAGTTCATTATTTAAAGGCCTAAACTGGGCTAATACGGCTTCACACCGTGAAATGAAAATTTCTACTAATTCGTTACTTCCATCGAAGGAAGGGATTGTGTCAACGTTCAATTTAAGTAAATGGTAATTTACGTTTTCCATTTCGTTTAAATTTAAGTTATCGACTTTATTAATTAATTCGTCTATAAGAAAATTTACGGGAGAATGTACGCGGGTTGGAGAAAGTATTATGGGAGAAAAACTTGAGTCTGAATCCGAATCACTGTAGTACATAAAATATCGCGAAACAAAAGCCTCTAAAAAAGATGTGTCTTACCACGGGATGATCACTCTGTCCATCTGCCTGATATGCCCTCAGGGATGCTGTGGAACTGGTGATGCCGTCTCTCGATGCTGCTGCCCTTGGAGCTGTGTTCTTCGATGTCTGGAAGACCCCTTGGTGCGGAAGCGACGGAGATGATGTAGGTTTATTTCCAATTAATCGTTGAAACGAAAGGGGCTTGATATTCGCTCAGGCCCTCTTTGGAAAAATCCTACCGACTGCGCCAATTATATTTTCGTGGTCGAACTTTGAGTTTTTAAAAACTGTTTATTTCCGAATTTTATAGTACATTTAGCGATTTAGATTTAGACTTGTTACAATTAATTATTACATTTTAAATAACGAATGACGATAATGCCGACTGGCGTGGTAACGGCTTGAATAATGATCTAACTATTAATTGAATTAATGCTACTCCTATTTATATAATTATAAAACTAACAGCTAAGCGTAAGAACATCTGGCGGAAATTAGATAAGCATAAAATAAGCAACTAAACATAATATAAGAATATACATAATTGAATAATGAAATTAATTTATTATAAACAATGGATTGTCTTTTGTGGACGACAGGTAACTTATATATATATATATATATATATATATATATATATATAAATAAGTATATAAAGGGTGGGCCATCTAGCGGTTTTTTTTTTAAATCATAGGCTATTTATTTATATGCAAAATCTTATGCATAAATACCATATATTAAGTCATATTGAAAAATATACTAATAAATAGTATTTCAGAAAATCCAAGGGCCCAATAAGCTTAAAACAAAATGGTGATGTGGCCATCATAGTACTTTCTCTTTATTTTACTCGAAAACTATGCGGTTTATGCAAAGTATTCTTAATAATTTATTCAATTTTGAATTCTCTACTATTATTTGTTATATAACTTTGATGTTGCTTCAATAGTTTATTAGCAATTGGCAAAAAATATCAATATTTTTATACATAATTTGAGTCAAGACAGGGCAGAAAGACCGATGGTCGATAGCCCAAACGGACAGACTAACACATTATATATCAATTGTAAATGTTTTAATTTTTTGTTCAGTTTCTCATTGTCTTCAACTTTTGTTTGAAAAGTTTTGTAATATTTTCTATATTAAAAAAAATATCGAAAAAAAACAAAAAACGCCTCGAGTAAACACCCACTTCCGGTTTATGAATGTTTACCAAAAGCTTTTCAGTTCCAATTTTTAACGATAAAACATTACGTTTAAAGCTTCATCTCAATCGGATCAGTCGTTTTTGAGATACAGCACCCACATACAGACAGACAGACAGACACACACACAGACACAATTTTTTTTTCCAGAAATTAGTTTAATGGACTCAGGGGACCACAAAACGGATATTTCCGCAAAAATAATTTTTCAAAAAAAAATCACGATCACAATACTTCCCCTATATATACTTCGTATATAGGGAAAGTAAAAATAACTCCCAATATTTTTATAAATATCAATAAATCGCGGTTTATTTGGAGGGGTTGATTGGAGAAACGAGGTCGATATTAAGATGCGCGATCGAATGAAGGAGGACGCACAAGGGAAGAATCGAGTGATGTGACATAGGGTCTGGCCCGGGGGAGCAGATTCTCTCTGATTTCATATTTTTCTCGGAGAAATACGTCGTCCGCTGTATTGTGGTGAATTCAATAAAAATAGGGCGGTAGTGGAATTAATTGCAAACGAATTGACGTTCGTTTCACGCTCGCGCCCTCACTAATTGGAGATCGACGATGGGATTTTCGACGCTCACTAGACACAGATGATAAATAATTTTCTTAGTCGGACCGTAAGTATCTTGAAAAATAGTAAATTGGTTACGAAGCGCCAATTTAATATAAAAATGTGGCTCTTATATATCGTTTAATTCAAGTTGATTGAGTACTAATCCATCATTTCCAATTAAGTAATACCACAAAACTGTTTATTATAAATATATTAAAAAAATTAATCCCTAATGTGTTTTAGTTTAATTGTATAACTTACTAAGAAGACTAAAATAATAGGATATAATTAGACGTTCTCTTACAAATTAATAAAAGGTTAGAATTATTAAATATTGTGTAGGCAAAAAAAAAATATTTGTCCGCATTATTCTAATATATATTATATATATATATATATATATATTCCTCAAATAATTTACACACCGTTAACTTTGTTAAGAAGTTAATATTTACGGGATATATGCATATAAATGTAAAATACGTATAACAGATAAATAAATATTACTATTCGTTGTTTAAGAAATAAGGGCTTCGCCAGATTTCTTCTTCTCCCTAACACAGAATTTCGTAGATGTGAAAAATCCTGCATAAATATAAAAATCATAGTTGTGGCCGTCACTACGTGGTAACTTATGATAAATTCTAAAATAAAATACTTACTATGTAATTTGAAAATACGAAAACATTTTGAAAATCTACAAAAATGAGTCTTATTAAAACTACAAAACAAACCAATTATAGAAACAACTACATCCTTGGCTAATATCTCGATAGATATTAAATTATACAAATTAATTTGCGTGTTGCTATTTTATCAAAAGAAAGAAAAAGGCACGATTACTTTGTTTTACTACTTTATTTAAAATTACACGTGATTATAGTTTTGATTAACACCTAGTCATTATCAAGTGTTCTAAAATTTAATGAAATCTAACCTATTCATACAAAGTAGCTAAATAGAGGCGATTTCTTCATAATATTTAAGATATACCACATAGCAAACGTCTGCACAATTAAAGTAAACGTCAAACATTTAGATTTACGTTGAGCAGCTTTTGAATGAATAATATGTTGTGAAAAATATGAAAAAGAAATGAATCAACGTTGATTTATTGAAACCATTGATCACCATGTAAATAAATAACGGTTATACAAAACAAAGTGATTATTGTGTTTAATTTTGTAAGTAAAAAAGATGTAAGATTATGTATTTAGCCAAAACATTAAATTATTGGATAGTTTTACAGTGCTGCTATTGACGATGTATAATATCACACCAAAGTATTAGCGTATTTGCTTGGTGCAATCAGCTCTGCTTAAGAAGTTGACATTAATACCAACTTTTGTTGATAACTAGTCTAAGAATTTGTATTCTTAGAGTACCACAGCGCCACTATTCGAATATTACGTCTTAGTACCTACTGACAAGTTAGTGCAGGGAAAGCGTGAGTTCCTTTTTGAATTAGGATGGTAGACCGTATTCACTTCATCCATACAGGTACCTGAAGCATATTTAAACCAATATGCTTTTATATTTCAATGAGTGTTAGATCACAATCGATAGATCTGCTTTAAAAACGATAAGTGGATTGTATTTTATACGAATTTTCGTGACCGCGTGGTTACTCTACCGTTTAATGCTAAGAGAGAACTTACTAGGACAAATTCCTTTCTTTCCTCTCTCTTTATCGCAGTCATCCTTTTGAAATTAGAGCATCGAAAGACCGAATGTCCACCCTGGCATTTTATGAAGACTAGAGAAGGGTTTAGTTTCGAGCGAGAAGGGTCACTTTCTGGATTTGTATGTACAAACAAATTGGTGGTGCGACTAACTATCCCCCGGCAATTTCCCATTGGCAATGAAGAACTTGTTCCACGACCCTCGAGTACTGATGCTTCATTGTTAAGGAAGGTGGTGAATTTAGGAATTGTAGATGAAGGATCGTTTAATGTTTCTTTCTCCCAGGATTCCCTTAAAGCCACATTCGTCTTCTCATGAGATGAATGATAACGAACCTACATTCATCAACTGGGTGATCTAAACTCCTAAGTGCTCCTATGTTTTCTCTGATCGCTGTGACCGAGTTACGAATTGAAGCTGACTGCTTCGACGTTGCAGGAGTGCAGTTAAGCATCATATCCAAGTAAGCACCAGTTAATAGTTAATAGTTTGTTATTATCCATGAAGATTGTAGTTTGTTCAGTTAAATTCGCTCCTAGATTTTAGATAATACAGGTAGTATATAAATTGGACGGTAATTGTTTAGATTAGAATGATCACCATTTTTAAATATGAGGAAATGCCTAGCAATTTAAAGTAAATCTGGGAATATTCCTCTTTAAATGCATACATTAATCAACCTTGTCATAAGGATTATTAACGCATCAATCATCATCAAGGCTTATGATGCCAATATTTAGACCATATATGACTTTGATGCAAATGTTTCTTAATTTAGAAATTACAGCGCTTACTTTGGCCCAAGATACTTTCGTAAATGTAAATTATGATTGTCCTGGGATGTAAAAAGGGTCTTTTATTATTGTCGCGAAGTAATTATTGAAACCATCTCCACATATATTTATCGGTTCATTTTGCTCTGTTTTTAGATGATTCTTCGAATTTATTACGGACCACATTGCATTCATTGGATTTTGGGATGTTTTAATAAAGTTTTCGCATGCTAACTTTTGAGCTTGTTTAATAGCCTGTTTATATTGTTTATTGAAATATATATAATATTTACGAAAATCTTTATTAATAAAATCATTATTTAGCAATTCCCTTAACAAAGGTAGCCTATTTTGCATAGTCTATAGTTGTGGACTAAACCACCGAATATTTCTATTTTCTCCTCTTGTTGTTCGTCCAGGAAATGCTTGCTGAAAACAGTTAACAATATTTTTTATTAAAACGTCCCATCCATCATTTACATTAACACATATAATATCTGATATTATATATTATATTATAAAAATATATTTTTCCTGAAGCAGTATTGGTCTTGGTATTTTTTTGACGTTTTTGTTACGGAATTATGGAATTCAACTTCCAAACGAAGATGATCCGATTCTGCCAGGTTAACTGCATATTTCATCATAATCATTGCTGTAACTATGTCGAGAAATTTTCAAAATTGCCACTTGGAGGACTATATACGGAAATAATAATATTTCTCGATTAGTGTAAATTTAACACCTTCCTTTATCATTATGAGAAAACCGCTATTTTTTAATATTTTCCACAAAAATAAGAAGCTATGTGAAATTTATTAATTCTGATAAATTCCATTTCAACGTCATTTAGCCAATACTCAGTAATTGCAATAACACCGATATTTTTACCCACAGCATAAGAAACCATCTGTTCTAATTTGTTGCGTAAGCATTGACATACATATTTTCGAATTTTGTACCGCCTCGCGCGGTTCGAGTGGGACGGAGATTTTATATGATGGATTCTCGTCAGGTCGTTCAGAGTTTAACATTTCACATTCATCTTGTATGTCGTACTTCTTGAAGTGTGTTCTTATTCCAAAGCATATCCATCGCAAAATTCACCAGATTATATTATATTCATATATAATTTGATCTAGTACCTTGTTTATTTTGTGCTTCGAATATAAAAAAATATGTATGTATGTTACTAGTTTCTGCAACATATAAACATTTATTGTGCTCGTTTCAAATGCTAATAATACTACAGCTAAATTTCAGAATATTCAAGTACTGCTGGTTCACAATCATATGATTAGATGCACTCAAGATCCATAGTGATATACGCCCTAGCCTATTCATTATCAAATGAAATGGCGCTTACAGTTTTAACCCAATTTTCTATAGTTTTAACACGACCCTTGATCTCTTTAGTTGATCTTTCTTTGACGTATGCAACTTTATTGTGTTGGATTACAGCTTTGTTCCATTTGGCATCATGCGTTTTGTTTACATTTGTTTATTTTTTCTAAATTTAACTGACGGATGAGAACTTCTCGTTGTCGAGAAATTTTCATACGTTGTTAAACTCGTGGTACACAGAGCACTATTATATCATGAAAACCATCCCAAGAAGGTTAATGTTCATACCCGCGAAGATATTTATAACCATTCATATGTGCGAAAAAATATCTATTTTGGAACATGTTGGAATTGGATCACACTACAAACCGGATCCTGATGTGTTTAAAAAAATTTACTAGTTATTTCCATATGTTTTTATCAGATCTAGGTTAACGTCAAATATACAGCCGAATAAATAAACGCACTTGTGATCACCCATTACAGCGTTTCCAATGCGTTAAGCCGCTTCAGTTGTGATGGCAGTGATATAGATTTTATATATTACAAATAGATTCCACCTTATACAATTCTAAACAGATATACAATCAATGGTGACACTTACTGTCAAAGTTATAATTATAGAGAATTATTAATAGCGACAATTAGCATAATAATTTGAAAATAATGAATTATTGTTAAATAGCATTTTTGTAGACATGTGTTTCGATCGATCGTAATTTTTTAATTATTATCCAAAAAATATCCATTGTTTCGGCAATTACTTCTTTATATATGTACATTATTAAATAAGTTTATTTTTGAGTATGGCCAAAACCTAAATACTTGGCGTTTCGAAATGAATATTGGGGTTGTAAAGCATTAAGATAGGTACAGTTACTTCTCCAAATTAAATAAATATAATAATAATTATAATAATGATCTTTATTTGACGAACATAAAACCAATTAGAGAACAAACTAACCAAAAACTAAGCTTATATATACACGTTGTCCCCTGAAATTTTGAATATGGGTAATGTAATGTGTGTATTGTATCTCGATTATTATTATTGGTTGCCATAGTTGTTGCTGCAATATGCATGTCAATTTGACTTATATAGTTTCAAAATGTTAACAGGAATTTTATGATCGTCTGGGATATTGTTTGGCTCAATAAAAAATGTTTTCGAACATTGAATAAGATGAACATTTTAGTTATTTGTTATTCATTACGTCAGAATTGTGTAAATATGTTTTATTTTAATTCCCTATTTTATTACAAATTAGAAATTACTGATTATTTCCCGTTGGTCAGTCTATTAAAATACGTCACGAGCGTGGTAACTAAGTAACAAGTAACAAATTTAAATGCCCGTATTCAAAATTTCAGGGGACAACGTGTATATATATACACAAATGCATTACTCGTTACTTAGTTACCACGCTCGTGAAGTATTTTAATGGACTGACCAACGGGAAATAATCTGCAATTTCTAATTTGTAATAAAATTGGGAATTAAAATGAAACATATTTACACAATTCTGACGCAACGAATAACAAATCACTAGAATGTTCATCTCATTCAATGTTCGGAAACATTTCTTTATTGAGCCAAACAATATCCCAGACGATCATAAAATTCCTGATAACATTTTGAAGCTATGTAAGTCAAATTGACATGCATATTGCAGCAACAACCATGGCAACCAATAATAATAATCGAGATACAATACACATTACATTACTCATATTCAAAATTTCAGGGGACAACGTGTATATATATATTGTACATTGTCAATGATCGGCTTTAATCTTCGAATTTGCAAGTTTTGATGGTTCTGAAAAGAACCGATTTGCAACGTTTCGACCAAGTCGCATTGGTCTTCTTCAGGCGGTGTTCGATGGGGAACTGCGATCGTGCTAAGTGGAACTGCGCTATTTAGACCTGCGGTGTTGGCGGCGTTACCTGTGGGGATTGAAATCTGTGGAGCGGGTGAAGAGATATGCATTTTTCATAAAATGGATTTCCAAGTGGGGGGTAGTCGTTGGGCGTCGTCGCATTTATTGAGATTATAAGTGTGTTTTTCTATTTCGATTGCCTCGCGGATAATCCTTTTCGTGAAATGGTCTAATGCTGCGATCTACCATCCCCATCTCTAGCCGAACATTCCAAATCCACCGGACACAAGATAAATTTCGACCACACGACTTCCATCGCACATTGACAATGTATATATATATATATATATATATATATATATATATATATATATATATACAGAGTGTCCCGTTAATGCAGGGAAATGGCTGGATCATAGATTCCTGGGGTCAAAATATGATGATTTAATGCAACTTATCTATATCCAAAAATTTACGGCTAAGCCGGAATTTGGCTTCAAATTTTTTTTTCTTTTGTTTATAACAATTGAACGCTTTATTTGATTTGAATGAAATTTATTATTGATTGATTGGTGCAACCAATAAAATCCAAAAAATATATTTGAAAGGGCATTAGATTTAAAAACTTTTTTGACTCTTACTAGTTTTTGATATCTTGTACGGTTTTTTGTACAAAAAAATAAAATATGAATATAGTATACTCATTATGCACTCATTAATAAGTAAATAAACTTACTCAATTGAATAAAAATTAAATAATATCAATTAATAAAATAAATCAAAACAACATCTAACACTTTTCAAACAATTTTCTTTGCAAAATCCTAATACAAACAAGATAGC
>OZ018395.1:43573029-43707106 GCA_963969525.1 Ontholestes murinus
AATGGTCTCAAAACATTCTTCATATTGTAACATCAAGAAGTGAATATCCACAAAAACTCAATGTATGGGCATGCATTTTAAAAATAGCGTTGTTAGTTTTATTTTTATTGCAAGCAAATTAAAGTATTTATCAGTTCCACTTTTTTCTTTACATAAGCATTCTTTCTAAATTTGGAATAGTATAATAATTATAATTTAACTGGATGCGGTTTTGACATTTTGTATAAAATAAATGAGAAATACTAAAAACACTTTTATTCTGTTTCGGGCAATTGTACCTTTGAGTTAACTCGTTTCAACAAGAATAATGAATTTGTGCCTTTGAACTCGCACTAAACTTTTCCTTGTGTTTGTTACCGGCGTTCAGTTTACCTGAACGTGGTAACAAATGCGTAATTATATTTTAATCCATTTTACGAGCTACCCATTGCTCCTAATAATAATTTGCATAAATTCCGCATTATTGAAATAATCCAAACGAGATAATTTTCCAAAATGTGCAGCTGCCAGTGTGGAACAATAAGACCGGCCCTTTTTTCGGCGAAGAGGATCATTACCTGTTCCCGGAATTGCGGGGCCTACGTGACCGAAACAAAGCCGCGTCACCGAAGACCACCATATAAAACCAGGCTCCGGCCATCGCTCTTTACCAGTCGTCTGCTATCAGCAGCGGTGGTCAGCCTGGTCGGTTCGCCGATTCAAGCCTCTTGCCTTGTCCTTCTTGTATATATTGTATATTTTTCTATGTCTATTTTCTATCTTTCTTTCTTTTGTAATATATTTTTCTTCTTCTCCGGCCCCATGTTTTAATTTACACACTTTCTCTTGTTCTTTTACTCTGTTTCACAGCTAGCCGGTGCCTATACGTTGACGTGGCGTGGGAGCTCAAGCAAGTATCACCGAAGGGAAACTGTTTAATCGAAGCCTGCGGCTGCTAATCGATGGTGAGCCTCGCCAGGGACCCCTGGGCCGCCTCCAGTGCGTTTTGTTTCCAGAAAGTACCGCCGGTGCTACTTCCTTGCCAGTCCGCCACGAGGACGTCTTCCGCGTCATCCGTTAACATTTGGCGCCCAACGTGGGGCCGAGTAAAACTCACCCCCTGACTCATGCTCTAATTTCTTTGAATAATTTTCATCTTTTGTAATTAACCGTGATACCGAGTCACCCAGGGCCGCCTTCCAGCATCCACAGTACGGCAAGAGGCAGTCCACCAGGTTTCAACCCGAGTCAACCGTCGCAACACACTGGCTACAACCACCACCGTCAGCTTCAATTCAGCCGCCCAGTGCTCCACCACAAAGGAAATGCACCGGCCCCAATACATTGACTGACGTCATACCAGCTCCAGCCGCCTCGCGCTCCGCTTCAGCGTTCGATGCCGTGGCCGCCACAATGGACTGGTACAATCACCAGGTTCCTGATTAAGCCGCCCTATAGAACTCGTCGACGTTCGACGTGCAGGCCCAACTTGATTGGAACAACGCCACCGTCTTGGTTCGCGCCGTGCCAGTGCACCCAGGATGTCAGCCCATCCCCGGCCGGACCAGACGTCGCAGCCCGCAAGGATGCCACCAGCCATCCAGGGTTGCCGAGATCCGGTGTGGGACGACCGAATCCCCTCACACCTTAATTTCGGGAGGATCTCCTCACGTAGCCAGTGCTGTTTATCACCAATCGACTCCAAAGCGACACCAACACCGAAGATGTCCACTGGCAGCTATTATTTTCATTTCATGTCTTTTTCAAAAATTATCTCGTTTTCCGGGGCCGTTTGTTACCGGCGTTCAGTTTACCTGAACGTGGTAACAAATGCGTAATTATATTTTAATCCATTTTACGAGCTACCCATTGCTCCTAATAATAATTTGCATAAATTCCGCATTATTGAAATAATCCAAACGAGATAATTTTCCAAAATGTGCAGCTGCCAGTGTGGAACAATAAGACCGGCCCTTTTTTCGGCGAAGAGGATCATTACCTGTTCCCGGAATTGCGGGGCCTACGTGACCGAAACAAAGCCGCGTCACCGAAGACCACCATATAAAACCAGGCTCCGGCCATCGCTCTTTACCAGTCGTCTGCTATCAGCAGCGGTGGTCAGCCTGGTCGGTTCGCCGATTCAAGCCTCTTGCCTTGTCCTTCTTGTATATATTGTATATTTTTCTATGTCTATTTTCTATCTTTCTTTCTTTTGTAATATATTTTCTTCTTCTCCGGCCCCATGTTTTAATTTACACACTTTCTCTTGTTCTTTTACTCTGTTTCACAGCTAGCCGGTGCCTATACGTTGACGTGGCGTGGGAGCTCAAGCAAGTATCACCGAAGGGAAACTGTTTAATCGAAGCCTGCGGCTGCTAATCGATGGTGAGCCTCGCCAGGGACCCCTGGGCCGCCTCCAGTGCGTTTTGTTTCCAGAAAGTACCGCCGGTGCTACTTCCTTGCCAGTCCGCCACGAGGACGTCTTCCGCGTCATCCGTTAACATGTTGTAAGCACTCATTTTGAATTTAATTATTTATTTGTGGGTTATACAATTTAGATGACAAGCACTGACTTTTCAAAGCAACTACTATTTTGAGGATCTTATTATTACATATTTGCTCTCACATTTTAAGGTATATTTTGACTAAAAATGAAGATGAAACTAAAATAAAACCTCCAAAATATCTTTAGTATAATATCTTTGCAAATGGACGATGACCCCGATCGCGCTGCAGAGGCTTTATCCGGCGAGTGCACTACCCCTCCGTAAGGCCACAAGACCTGGGGGGATACTGAACAAGGAGTTGAGAAGGTACGTACCCAATTTGCCATCTCACGTTACGAAGCTATTCAATCTATGCCTTCGAAGAGGAGTTTTACCCCGAGCCTATAAGAGGGCGCGAGTGGTTCTCCTGCCGAAGGAGAATAAATCACTGGAAACTCCCGGGTCTACAGACCTCTCTGCCTCTTAGATGTCGAAGCGAAACTGCTGGAGAGGCTTATTCGAGACCGACTCAACAGATGGATCGACGAGAACGGGGGTTTCTTCCCGAATTAGTACGAGTTCCGCAGAGGCCGCTCGACTACCGATGCTCTCTTAAAGGTGCGCCGGCTCGCAGACGAGGCCAACGAGGGAACACGGAGGATGAGAAGGCACTGCCTGGCGATTGCAATTGACGTCAGGAACGCCTTCAATTTGATTCCTTAGCAGGTCGACCGTGAGGTCCTCTTCACCAACGAGGTCGGAACAATGGATAGGTGGGCGGTTACGAGCGGTGCCCCAAGGGCTCCGTGCTTGGGCCTACCCTGTGGAACTCGATGTACGACGGAGTCCTGGCCTTGCCACTACCACAAGGAGGTGACATCGTAGGCTTTGAGAACGACATCATGGTGTTGGTGAGGGCCAGGGATATTCAGAAGATCGTGGCTCTGGCCAAGGAAGCCACAAGCATGATTGGGAGGTGGATGGATTCCGTGGGACTGGAGGAGGCAGCTTAGAAAACGAGAGAGGTCTGGCTGTCAAGGCGCCGGACTGGTCAAAAGGATGTGATGATCGAGGTACTGGGGCACGAAGTGGAGGTATGCCACTCACTGGAGTACCTGGGGGACCGTATTGAGGCTAACCCCCTCTGCAGCTCCCATGTAGCGGAAGCATCTCAAGGAGCGGCACAAGCTACAAGGGCCATTACCAAGCTCCTGGCCAATGTAGGCGGTCCATCGGAAGGGAAGAGGCGGCTCCTCGCGGGAGTGGCGAGGGTGAAGGTCCTATATGCCTCTCCGGCATGGGCAGCATGCGTTGGCACGTAGCGAAATCGGAACCGTCTACGGAGGTCGCTCTGCCCTAGCGCAATACGTATGGCGAGGTAGGACGACTTCCACTGACGCAGCTGAAGTTCTGGAATCATCGCCACCACCTGATCTGGATATACTGGCGAGACAGGAGCTCCACGTAGCCGTGCGGACAGGGGTCCCTAAGGGGGTGGCGAGGAAGGAGTCGCGGGCCCGACTTATGGAGAGGTGGCAGGCGAGGTGGATCGGGAGCCTAAACGGATCATGGACCAGGACCTTAGCTTTCACCTCTCTCAGCTCCTGACGGGACACAGTTGCTTTTAGGATTATCTCAATCGGTTCGGGAAGATAGATGACAGCAATTGCCTATGGTGCCCGGGAACCCAGGGCGATGCAAGGCATACTTTCTTCGCATGTCAAAGGTGGAGTGACCAGCGCTATGCTGTGGAGTGCGCCGTGGGGTCCGAGTTAAGCCCGCTCGGACGGGTCATGCTGAGAGATGCCCTGGTCTGGAAGAACTCATAGACAGCCGCCAAATCTATACTGGAGGCGAAGGAGGCTGTCTTGGCGGAATCTGCGACCATGCCGGTTACCGACGGATAATGGAGGAGGAATTATATGTTAATGTTAATGGTAAAGTTATCTGTATGTACTGTATGTAAATATGTAATATAATAAAATGGCAGGAGGGCACCTGGCGATGAAATGTAACGGTTCCGCTGGTTTCCTCGGAACCCACAGAGTCAATGGGTAGCGCGCACAAATTAATCACAGAACGTTTTAGCACACTAATCGCGGTTTTTAAAGTAGCTACGCGCACTATGCCAATTTATTTCTAACTGTCAATGATAATGTTTTGATTTCCAAAAGGAATAAACCTTAACTCATTTTTCGCCCTAATGAAATTCCTAGCATCATCAGAATGAATTTTGAATTGGTGTTCCGAACTATATGTTCTCTTTAAAGTATTAATTTTGTTAATTTTTGTTTGTTATATAAAATGATCGGATGTTGCTTATCGAAAGAATAGTTAGCGTTATTAAGCGGCCCCCAACTCTTAACAACCCCCTCATCAAGAAAGAAGTTAAGCGCCAAAATAAATTTAATCTCTAATGCAACGCAAACCTTGTTAATTAAATTGAACAATAAGAGTGCCCCACATAGCTCCAAGCGCCTTATCAATCTTTGCTTCAAAAAACCTTTGATTTGGCACAAAGTAAGTAAATTTCTACGTCTCCGTTTGTATTGGTTGCCCTTATGTAGACACATTCGCCCTATGCTACTTGAGAGGCATCACAAAACCTATTAAGTTCAATGGTGTTTTACGAATCACACACGACGCGCCTGTTTGCTTGGATTTGAATTAAATTGTCTAGATTCTGAACAAACTAACTAACGTGTATGAATGTCTATTGGTAGTGACTCATTCCAATCAACTTTAAGTTGCCACAATATTTGCATAATTAGGGTTAAACAATTGGGCAATAAACGAAAGAATTGACAATTTTGAAATGCGCGCGGTTTTTAGTGCCTTAATTTTTTATCGAAATGAGTCTGATTCTGAGTCAAAAAGAAGGCTTAGTGTTTTTACTACTATCGAGTCTGAATTTGTTAAACAATTGTTTGACTCGCCACGGGATTAATTTGTTAGAACTGAGGTATTGTTCGACAGTCATTTACGTAACTCAAACCCTCCACTAGCTAGAATATTTGTCATTTAATGGCGCAATCGAATGACTTCATCAGTGCTGTCACATCCTAGCAATAGGTCTACGTAAAAATTGTTTTCAATGACATAGTTGGCATTTGAAAAAGTCGAATGATTTTCAATCGCAAGTTGTTTAACGAACGTATAGCTAGGAAAGATGCTGATACGGTACCATAAGTTATAGTATTTAATCCATATTCTCTAATCGTTTCGTTAGGCAATTGCTGACATAAAATACGCTGTAAAGATCTGTGCTCAGGGGTAATTAAGTAAGTTAATACATGTTTGCATTTTCAGCAGTTAATGAGTACTTGAAACGTCTAAATCGAATTAGAATTGAGACTAGATCATGCTGTATTTTAGATCCTATCATCTGAATTTAATTGAGGGATAAAGACGATAACTGCTTTCTTCTTTCAGCACGGAATGATGAGGTAAGTAAAATGTTGGTATACCCTATATGAGTTCAAATTATTTCTTTCTGTTCATTTTGCATAAGGAATTCTTAATACGTACTTTCTTGTTTTTTAATCTGAGCCTGTGTAAATTTTTGGATGATTATTTACAAATACAGCTGTAGAATTGACCGATAGAATTTTAAAATGCAATGTATTTCGTTTATTTATAAAAAATATATGAATCACGTGATAAAAACAATTATAGGCAAGAGTTTGCTTAAATCCCCTATTACTTTTGAAGATCAATTAATTAATGCATACTGTAATAAAACATGAGAGCAAATATTGTTAGTTTACAACTGTCGTTGTAAACTGTATCTAATTTAAAGAATAATCGAGTAATAATCTTATATATTTCATTAACAATTGTCAGTTAATGTCATTATATGACCTAGAGATGCTGAGATAATAAAAACGATAAAGCCATTTCATTACTTTTCTCCATACTTCTTCGTTTTGAGTAAAAAGTCTATTTTTTATTGATTATTAATTTTATTTCTATTTTTAATATACTGCTTTCTTAAATTAAGACTGATGATGAATTTAAACATAATTAGTAATAACTTTCCTGTTTATTATCCACTTGTGAGGTATTTTTTGTAGTAATAACAAAAACATCAAAAAACCTATAATTTCAAATATTCTTGAATACCTTAATACTAACCACTTAAAAACCATATTTTTTGATAATGTGGAAATTATTATGCGGTGTTATTATAATACATAAGAGGTTTTATCCTAAAAAGTGACATATTTACGTTTAACATATTACTTTTTTATTGCTCCTTTGATTTTAAAAACGTTAATCTGGCTAAACAACGGAATATGCACATGTTTGCTGTCAAGCGTGAAAAATTCAATTTTGACCAACTTTTTAATTCCACACATTCAGCCAGCATCCTTTCGTCCACACCCCGTTATTATAAACATGAAACTTTTCCAAAAAACAAATATTAATATTCAGGCACGTTTCGGCCCTATGTAAGCCCTAATTTACGATTCCGCACAAACAAACGGCTATAAGCCTCCATACATCACGACATCCTCCGCTCTCTTCCTTTCATGCCCGTCTCGCAATTAATAGCCTTCGGGAGGACACAAATAATTTGTCCTCACTCTCTTACCCCCTATGTACGTGTGTTCCTCACTGTGTGTGTATGTGTGTGTTAACTCGCGCTAGATTGACTTCGCCTTTGCTTATTATTCTATGCGCGTATCTTATTTCCAACGGGGAGAAAAGAAAAAAGTAGGATCACAGCAAAAATTGGATTTTATTTCGGGCTTTTCATAATGATAATGAAAGTGCGTCTAGTGGGAAATCTACTCAATTGCTCGTATCGGTGGCCCGGAATTGACAATGCTGACTCGTTCGTAAATATCATAGATGAATTAGATTTTAATTCGATTCTTCAACAAATAATGTTTATAAAAAATCAAATTTAAAAAACTATATCTATAACTGTAAATATATTAAATGGAGTATTTTACATTAAATAATCGATGGGAACTCTAATGCAATTATTATTAATAATAATATTAATTTGTATAAGATTAAGCCTTTTAAAATTTGATTATTCGCCAAACAATCCACAATTTGGACAATTTGTAATTTTATTTTTGTAAAATGGTGAATTCGTTCAATAAAAATTATTATTATCATTATGGTTCAGGGCCATAATGACAACGATAACATCAAAATGACCGTGAATAAATGGCTGTTAAATCAGTCAGAAGATTTTTATACAAAAGCTTCTTATTCAATATGATAAATTCATAAATAATAACGGCAATTATGTGGAAAAGTAGGCTAAAATTGTAGTTTTTTAAATATTTTCAAACTTTAAAATTATGCTTCGTATATCATTATAAATTCACTATTTTAACACAGAAGCATTTAATTTAATCTTGAACAAGTAACATTATATAGTCTGTACTTCGTTAACGACATGGTATAAGACGCAATTAAACGCCTATTTTTTTTGTGTGCTTTTACCGCGCATACAATTATTTCTCAATTGTTCCTCGAAATGATAGAAACGAATTAATTAATTAATTCTCAAGTCTCAGACACACACACGCCGATTCAGGTAAACACGAATGGCAAACTTGATTTCTTAATTAATTAGTGAAAATTGATCAAAAGATCCGATTTCTAGGCATGAGTGCGCGAATGTGTTCTCTTTTATAAGAGAAGGCAGGTTTCGTCTTCAAGGACTAAGAAGTAGTCTCGAGTTAATTTATCAAAGAGCCTCGAGGTGGTGTGGCTCGTGCAGGCTACGCTCATTTCCCGGGGGGTTGTTTGCCTAACTAGGATCAAATATTGTTCATTATGTGGTTTCTTGAAATTCGATTTCATAATTTGCTAAATGTAATTCCGCCAGTTCGCAAATTACCCTCGAAATGAATATTAAAATGTACGAGGGCTGCTGGTATTGACGTTTTAACTAGTGAGATATCTTATAATAATTTACTATTGAATTCAACGTAATAACAACATGTTTTTTGTTGTTTGTGTGGTGTAAGGAATTGAAATGGCAAATAATACTACAACTTAATGTAAACATCTCAGAAGTAGTATTATTTATATTCGCTAGATCTGTACTTTTTTTATTTCGATAAAAATAAATACAAGACGATGAATTAAATTCTCACTTAACCCGTGGTGAAACAGTTTTATGTTAATTAGAAGGTTAATTAAACACTTGGTTTTTGTTTGAGAAATATAAAAAAAGTGTTTAAGTAACCTCAAATTATTATTATATAGGAATTAAGTTACAATAACAATTACTCGTAAAATTTTCTGTAAATAAAAGTATATTAATGATAATAATAATATATATTTAAAATAATATTATAATACCTGTTAATTGTTAAAATAAACATATTAAGAATGTAGAATGTTAATATTAAACTTTGCTAAATAGCTTAAGTATGGTAATGAATTGTATAGTTTAATTAAAGAAGTAGGAATAATAATAATTTTATATCTTAATTTCAAAATAAGAAATTTGCAGATTTTGTAAGTAACAAAATTAGTAAATAACGAAAATGAAATAAGAAACCTTAATGAATTTTTATACGAAACCATCAAAATATCACCCGTACCCTAAAGTCTATTAAGCCTTAGCATTAAATTTGCAAACAATGTCTACAATCAACTCCCTTTAACAAATTTGTGTATCCTGAAACCCAAATGTCCCGTTTAAATATCAACATCTTCCCCTTATAATTCATGAATTCATTTGCTCAAATCATCATTTCAGCTGGCTAGCAAAGATACTTATTTATACCAAAATTAAATCATAGCTCAGATAGGCGAACGACATTCATGAATTGTTTATTATTTATATATTTATATATAATATTATCTGAATAATATATTTGAATAAACGACTAGCAACAATACTGATGTGAACTGATTTATAATAATAGTGATAATGTCGCGAGAGCCTTAATGCTAACCTATTTATACAATAAAAAACTAAAAGCTCAGCGAAAGATCTGGCGGAAATTACTTCGCACATAGATAAGCGTAAATAAGCAACTAAACATAATGTAGAAATATGCATAATGAAATAATAAGTTTAATTTATAATAAACAATTAATAGTCTATTGTGGGCGACAGGTAACTCCTCCCTCAATAGATTCGACTCGTAGGGGAAGAATCGATAGCATTCCCGTGGATGTAGTACCTTCGCCTAAAATATTTGATCACTAATGTCACTGCATCCGCGAAAATAAGCAAATATAATAAGAGCGTCCATGGACTGGGTTTTAGGTGAATCACTTCTTCCGGCACTATATAGTTTTGAGCAAACACGGGGATTTCGTCCAATTTTAGTCTTTTCAGCTGAACAGAGACGTTAAAATCGTTCAAAGGGGGCTTCACTGCTCTGATGAGGACGGGGTTTCCAAAAGTTTCCTCGATTTTCGGTACCATGTAGTTCCGATACGTGAGGTCACACTTGTAAGTTAATACAGGAAAATCCCTTGCAGGTTTCGTGATTCTTCTCGGTTGGGACAGGTGATCTTACTTAATTAATGTTATTACTTCATTTGTTGTGATTACAGCAAGAAATTGGTTGGTATTGGGCACTTTCTCAAGGTGGTTGTTTTGGATCTCTAGTTTTGTGAATTTAGAGTTTTGGCTAGATCCACCTTTAAGTAGTTCCGTTTCGCAGTCTGCTTTATAGTTGATAAGCAGATTATCGCTGCATGGGCATTTTTTATTAACGCCCAAACACATATCGTTTAGAGGCAAAACTTTAGAGTCTATTTTCTACTTGAGTAACGTTTTAAAATTTAAATGATAGTAAAATATTCGGGCTCACATTTTAACGGAATGGGATACATTGTATAGAGGTCAAATGATTGTTCGTAATTGATTGGCAAGAACAGGAAGTAATTTCGTTTCTTCGATTTTACAATTAATTGTTATTGTGGATTAAAAGTCTAATATATTTTCCGGTTTTAATTTAAAAGGTAATTTTTCGTTGTAGTGAGTATAAATTTTACGTAGTTCTTTAAATAAATCCCTGAGGCCTTATTATATCCGGGGTTAGAACCTTTAATTTACGAAAAGTTAATGAATCCATAATTCTTTGTAGCACATTTCCGATTATACCGAAAAGTAGCGTAAGCTGATTGTACAGACCTTTCGCGAAAAGAAACGTGCTGATGGTCAATAGTTTCTTTATAAATTGTTTGTAATTGTAATATTCTGGATCGTAACACATTCTGGTGGTGCGCAATATTTTGAAGTGTCTTATTGAAATTTTGAATAATTTTGGTACTAACCATGTATCCAAATTTAAGTTGATTTTGTAAGTTGTTTTTATTATTGTTTAGGTTTAACACTCAGTTGTATTGTTTAGATTTTAGTTATTATGTCATTCTGGTAGTAATTCGATATTTTTTCGTAATTTTGAAATTCTCTGGTTTTTCTCAGAAACTCAGTTTGAAAATTTAGTCGATCTACTTCCTCATAAATATTATTTAGATCATAATGATGTACAAACGTGTGTTTGGTCTTTTCTAATTTAGCTAGTGCTAATTTAATGGGCAGTAATCCTACATTTTCCGTAATATTTCTAATTTGAAAGAAACTCACAGCAGTGACGAAAAGTAGCCTGCAATTGATAGAATTATATTAGTATTTTTGAAGTTCCTGGTTCCGAATCATCTATTTTGGGTTCACCGAGAAAAATATTTAATTTTATACCACAATTTTGAAAGATGTTCTTTGCCATTGTTCTTATGGTTTCATAATTTAATTTGTCGAGGCCGCAGCCTAATTTTGAAATTGATAGCTTAGTTATGTTTGTTTAAACAGAACCGTTTTAAATTAATTAAAGTTTCAAAAAGGCATTTTATAGTTGGCTTATCAAAATAATTTTGTTTTGTTATTAGTAGAGAGCGGATAAAAAAGCATAAAAAATTTGAAAAAAAGCACTTAGAAAGGCACCAAATTTAGAGGAAAAAAGCATTAAAAAAGCATAAAACAGGAAAAAAGCATAAAAACACGAAAAAAGCACTAAAGAAAACTATATTTTCTTAATATGTTACACGTTTATCAACATATTTTACATAGAAATTCTGCTTAAAACTAAAATAAACATACTTTCTTTACGCAATATATAATATGATGTAAGTATTTAAAAATTAAATTGTAATTTTGTATACATTTCAAAATAACTAAAATCTATTCATGAAAACAGTAGATCATTAAATGTTGTTCTGGGGGTTTAATTGTAAAAATTATTACTTCTGGCGCTCAATAAATTTTTGAAAGTGGAAAAGCTCTCTCTTTATTTTAAATTATAGCTGGATCCATTTGAAAATTGCCATTCAAAATCAAGTTTAATTTATTTAATATCAAAAATCCTTCCTTTTCATCGAATACTTCTTTCGATATTATTTTGATTTCTTGGCCAATGCGTCCAGGTATTTTCTAAAATGAATCTGCTTTTGTAAAGATTTAATTGTGTTGCTCACAAAATTTAAACGCGATTTTATGTAACTAAATTGTTTTGAAGGTAGCTCTTGTTTCTTAAGAACTGTTTGACAGTCATTAACTGATTTGCTTGTCGTTTCGGGAAAGTTGTATATAACCTTATTAAATTCTTCAAAATTGTTCGGATAGTACATCGTAGCATATAGCCAAGTTCCCCATTTTGTTAGCACTGGTTTATGGGGCAGTGAGATATCAGGTAATGACTTCTGAATAATTGCACTCACAGAAGAATATAGGAACTATTTTTCCATATTTAATTAAATCTACAAATGGAAATTTCTTTCTTATAGTTTCAGAAATTCGTTTCTTTCCATGTGCTAAACTTGTACAATGCACAAAATGCATTATTAGTAAAATTTTGTAACTTGGTATTGTCTACGGCAAAAATAAGCTTGTCAGTCCATCATTTATGAATTTTGCTATAATGTTATTATCAGTTTTCTTCAATTCTTTTGTATATATCAAAATACTATTGGTCGAATGTCTTCATGTTAAACTCCTATTATTAAATTAAACAAGCGTCTGTGGTTTAATCATCACATATAATTATTGTTAATAATATCTTTAATTTTTTGAATGGTTTCATAGTACGCAAGAGCTACATATTTTTTTCTTGGGAATGCGCATTTTACAATATTTTCCCAAGAAAGATTTAAATGAATTATTTTATAATTTTCTTAAAGGGATGTTCGAAGGTAAAAGTATTTTGCAAAAATGTAAATTTAATTTAAATTGTCCATCGTTTGTTCAAGATGATGCTAAAGATTGTGAAATTGTGCTGTTTTTTTAGTTCAGCTTTGAACTTTTTCAAATGTTCTTGATGTGTTGTTATAACATGTTTTACATACAAGTCTTGACTAGTTAGGATGCAGTTGGGAATTAAAATAAAACTTACTATTTTTAAACATGTCTTACAAAATAATGTATAATTTTCACTTGTTAATTCTGGATAGTCTCTAATTAATTCTGGTATTGTGGTTTTCACCTTTTGCATTATGGGTTAAATATACATGTGAATTATATAATACAATTTATCTGTGATTCCCCAGGTTAATACGATTCACGCATATAATAATTTTTGATAACTAGGCAAAGTTTTTGGAATGTCATTTCAATAGTTTATGAATGCGAGTTTGAATACGAAAATTAACGAAAACGGTAATTATGCGCCAGTCGTCTCATCCGTATTTTTGCCGAGAGTAGAAAATTGATAAGGTTGCAGAACACCTGATTATTAGCTATCACTTAAATTTGTTTACATTTAATACTTACTGGGGCCCCTGTTCGGGCCTAGTTTAACGACGTTTACATCCGGAATATCATATGTGTGATGATTCCTATGAAGCGTTCGTCTGTATTATCTGAATAATGAGACGGTCTATTATATCTACTTATTTATAAACGAATCCATTGTAAATTGGTAATTTGTACTAATATTTATTAATAATAAAATTCATTATAATTATTGTATCATATTATGAAGATTTTAAACAATTATGTTGTCAAAAGACACGAAGAAAATATGTATACAAATATAATCTATAAATGATGGGATACATATTTTTACGAAAATTATCTATATTAGCACATTAATTTAATATCAGCGTGAAATTTTTATTAAATATTTTTTAAATGTTTAAGAAAATGCTCTAAATAAGCATCAGAATCTAAAAAAAGCATGAAAATAAGCATAAAAAGTCAAAATAAGCACAAAAAGTCAAAATAAGCAAAAAAGCAAAAAAACTTAGCGCTAAGTAATCACATTCTTCAAGATTCGTATAGATATTAAGGAATTTTTTCGATGCTATTAATATTATGGATAAGCATAATGCTAGGAATCCGCTCTCTAGTTATTAGGTAAGGAATATATCTAAAATCCTCTTTTAAGTAAACTAACAAATATAATTGTGGGTTTTGTTTGTAGAGTTGTAGAACACGTCCAAATCTTAATTTGAAGTCTTGTGCTATGCATTCATTCTAAGATCTTGGCTTACACAATGGGCAAGCGAAAGTCTGAAGGAGCTTGAAATAAGTTATCTTTTACTTCTATAACGTTTTCGTTTTTAATGATTGCTTTCTTTTTCAATTGATCAACAAAATTATCAAAACTCAAAATATTTAGGGAATTTGGTTTTTGGCCCTAGGTCTCTTAAAATTTGATAGATGGACCTTACCTACTTTATTATGGTGTTTGGTTTCAATTTTTCTGCTGTTCTAAAATTAGGATTTACAATTTTAATCTTCTCCTTTTAGTATTTATTTTTTATCTTAGCTTGTTTTTGTTTATTCTTAATAAAAACATCTTATGGAATTTGGGGAACCTCTTCACGAGTCACATTATGTTAACTTGACCTTTATTTGGACTAATAGCTTCGTTAATCTTTTCATACAGTAATTTTACTATATTTCAATGCACCTGAACATAATTTAAGTCTAACATTGATTTATTGTCTATGTATCCAGAAATAATTTCGGAGGGTTTCAGTATAGTAGAGGAGTGTATAGAGTTGTTATAAGCGAGGATGACATAAAGGACTTTAATTTCGATTGGTTCATTTTTAAATCATGTTTGATTATTTAACAGTCTTACATGTTCGATTATTGTCGAATGTACACGTTCGACAATTCCATTGAATTCGGAGTATTGTGAGCTGATAAAGTGCAATTTGATTTTATGTACCTCTAGAAGTTCCCTAATTACTGTGTTTTTAAACTCAAGATGATTATCTGAAACGATTAAGTCCGGGATGCTATGATGGCAGAATAATTTAATTAAATTTTTTGCTATTTAAATGGCCTGATATGAATTTAGTTTATATAATTGAGTATATTTTGAGAACGAATCAATGATGGTAAGGAATTTTATGTTTTCTTATGCAATACACGCGGTTCGTTAAAATATAGAAGTGGAATTTTATTACAAGGAGTTACTACCGTTTGGTTTTTAAAGTTTATACAAGCATTAATTCTAGTCATATTGTCAACTCCTCGTAACTATTTATGTGCACGCGTTTTGTCGCGTCGATAAAGAATTAAATTACAAAAGTAACCTACTTCGCAGAACCTGAATGCGTTCTCCAAAATCAAGATATTTTTAATTTTTTAAAGGTTTCAAATTAATTAAATCCTGGACAAGGCAATCATAGCTTCGTAAGTCACCGAACCTTCCGTCGAAGGAAGGGATTGTGTCGACGTTCAATTTGAGTAAATGATAGTTTACATTTTCCATTTCGTCTAAATTCAAGTTATCGATTTTATTAACTAATTCGTCTATAACAAAATTTACGGGACAATGTACCCGAGCTGGGGAAAGTATTAAAGGGGAAAAACTTGAGTCTGAATCCGAATCACTTACATAAATTATTGCGAAACAAAAGCCTCTAAAAATGTGTCTTACCACGGGATGATCACTCTGGCCATCTGCCTGATATCCCTCAAGGATGATGTGGAACTGGTGACGTTGTCCTCTCGATACTGCTGCCCTTGGAGTTGTATTCTTCGATGTCTGGAAGCGACGGAGATGATGTAGGTTTCTTTTCCAATTAAAAAAATCCGAACGACTGCGCAAATTATATTTTCGTGGTTACACTTTGAATTTTTAAAAACTATATTTGGATTTAGACTTGTTAATAAAAAATATTACATTTGAATAAACGACTGACAACAATACTGACGTGAATTGATTTATAATAATAGTGGTGGTGAGATAAGCGTAAATAAGCAACTAGACATAATGTGGAAATATACATAATTAAACAATAATATTAATTTATTATAAACAATTAATAGTCTATTGTGGACGACAGGTAACTTGTATTTATTAAAAAAATGGGTATAATGAAAATTTTGAAAGTTTTGAAATTAAGGAAACAGTATTAAATATTTAAAACGAATAAACTGCTTTCCTTCTATAATTCTTTCATATAGTAATAAGTAAGTAATAAGTAATATATAATGATAAGAAACAAAAAGTTTTATTTTGAATATGAGTTTTTTTATACATTTAGTCTGTCTGGATAATCTATCGAAGTCAGTAGACTATTCTATTTAAAGGTTTAATTGTGGAGGCGTTTATTTTGTGGTACATCTTGCATGTAATGAAGAAGGAGAAACGATTACTTTGTTTTACCACTTTATTTTAAATTATAATCGAAACTATAGTCACGTGTAATTTAAAAACAAAGTAATCGTGTCTTCATCTTCATCATATTCCATATAATTTGTTTATTTTTCTTTTCAACTAGGTCGACTTAAGGATAGTCTTAAGGTACACTGCACTTTAGGTTTTATATTACATTAAATTCTATTTCAATTCTTTGATTTCGGTTAAATCTACAAATATAAATTGAGGAGTATAGAAGATTCTGTAAATTCAAGGTTTTCGTCACATAAATGAGCCGCAAAGCTGAGCTATGTATTCAAATATGTGGGAAGAAGTTTGAAGAGATGCGTACAACATTGGAAAAACAAATAACGAGTCATCAAGAATGTCAAAAAACGTGGATAGGGTTGACCAATCTGTTCGTAACGATCCAAACAAAATAAAGTTGATGATTGGCCACAAAAACTCTGGCATTTTGAATTTGGTATGTGATCGTCTTTGACCAGGAAAGGTGCTGGTCGAAGATTATTCCGAGATATCTCATCTCGTTTTTTTTCTAAATTACTTCACCAACAAAGGAGTATTTAGGGGAATCGATATTTAGAATTTTGAGGTACGGTTGGCTGATATGTTTGGAAACGTTCTTATTAGCGTTGACCTTAAGGAGCCAATTTTTCGCCCACTTGTTGAAAATATCGAGAGCAGCTTGGAGAGTTCTCTTAAGATGAACTGTGGTACCTTCTCTATAAAGTAGAGCTGTGCTGTCTGCGTATTGGGCGATTATCGGAGCCAAAATGTTGCTTGTATAGATGTTGACAGTTTCGGGGAAAGAGCAACATCCTGTGGTACACGTGCAAAAATGTTACGCTTGCTAGAAAGCCGTTCACGATTTTTGGTTGGGAAAGTTAAGATGACATATTTTTAAAATAAGTCCACCGTGCCATTCAATATGTCGAGAAAAACTTGGCAATGAATTCAGTCACCATTAAAAACTGATAGATAGTCGATAGGTCGGTCCGAAAACCGACAGTGTTGAAGTAATCGTTATCTCTAGTGCTAATGATTAATTGACGCTTTAAAAAGTCTGCGAGTTTTTTCTCGATTTCGATGAAAATTTTGCTATTCGCACCCAATAATTCTGATTTGTGTGATTTTAATGTTTGGGCGTCCGAACAAACTTTTAAATAGACTGTGCGTATTTATTCATCAATAGGAAACGACGCGACGTTCCCAGCGGTTGTTATTAAGTTGGCGCAATTCATTTCTGATTTAAAACGCGTGTCTTTTGAATTATGTGCGATGTGTTAGGTTACGTGTACTCTAACACCGACGGCGGGCTTTTTCTGAGGAAGGAACTGTAGCGTCGGCAAATTGGCCAGAGGATCAACTTGGAAGGTAATTTTAATGGTCGTTGACTTATTAAGTATGGTTCAGGAAAGCATGCCACAGCTGCCTCCAGCTTTAGTGTTGATGATGTGAAAAGGGGAGATAAAGAACTCAACTTTTCTTCAGTATTCGTAGTTTTAGCCCCTCTCAACAGTCTCGTAGGTCAAGAAAAAATTGATTGTCGTCGGAGATCAGGTAATCAGTTGTCTAGATGTCGTAGCCTAAGTTCACATTGGAAATAACGATTATGTCGGTATATCAGGTCTATGGTGAGCGATCGAGGAATAGAAATTTCCAGGTAGGGCTTTCAGCATAAAAGTTTATATCATTTTTAGCATCAACTTGCTAGGTGATTGATAAGATGACACGATGTTTAGCAGTCCAATGTCAGTTTTAACAATAATCGCAATTGCCCTAAGTTCAGATAGAGCAGTGGTTCCCAAACTCTTTTGGCTCACGGACCCCTTTTTATACTCAAAACTTGTCAACAGACCCCTAAGTGCATTTATGTAGCATAATATAAAAATTACAAATTTATCTTTGATGTCATGAATGGTAAATAGTAACGTAAAAATAAAACATAAATAAAACATTTTTTTGAAGAATATTTATTGAAATTATAACTTTTTCTAAAATACAAAAAAAATAATGACTTGGATGAATCTCATGGGATGTTATAAGTGTATTTATGTCCGACTCAATGTTTGTGAGTAGTAACTGCAAATCTCCACGAGTACTAATTTCTAGTATATTTCTTTTTTGTGATGAGACTCATAACGGTACTGAATCCACGTTTTACCAAATAGGAAGGCGGAATGCAATCAACAGCTTCTATACAATAACCCATAATGCTGGATATAAAAGTTGGTCCTGTTTTTTTAACCATAAGTTGTCGTATCCTTGTTTAAACCATGGTTCAGCTCCTCGTTTGTGGATAATTCAATAAGTTGCTCCTATATTAGTATGTTTTCATCTGTTCTTGTGCTCTGAGTTTGACTATTTGCAAAAGGGTTCAACACTCACTCGGGGATATTCAAGTGAAGAATGTCTTCAAAGGTCCGAATGAAGCGCCGTCAAGTGTTGACAATAAGCAAACAAATATTCATCTCTATTTTGGAATTTTAAAAGATTTGGAAACTCTTCCCAAGTTTGGTTTATACAGCAAAAGTTTTAAAACAAACGCAGATATTACACTTTTAGTTTTGATTAAATTTAATGTGTCACCTTGTAGTTTCAAATTAGTCGCGTTAAATCTGGCAAATAAATCAATTATGTAAGCAATGCCATTTTTTGCGATAATTAAATTGTGCCGAAAATCAATACTCTCCAGGAATTTCAATACTGAATCAAAGAGCTAATACAAACGATGCCAACATGCACCTTTAGATAACCAACGTACTTCTGTGTTAAGTAGTAAACAAGTATAGTCGTCATCATCTTCCAAAAAGAGTTTAGCAAATAATCTCTCATTTAAGGCATTCCTTTTGATTTTATTAACTGCTCTAATAACATCAAGTTAGTGATTCATGCAAACGTACACTAAGGTTTTTTGCGACAAAATGATGTCGATGAATGACACAGTGTACTGATATAATATTCGGTATAGCTTGTTTGGAAATTATTTTAGTCAAGGGTATAGCTTTTACGTCAAAAAATATTTTTAATTCGGTAAATAACGTTTCACATTTTGTATCAGTTTCCAAACATTTAGCAAATAACAATTGTTGCGAAATTTTTGCTTCTTTTACAAATAAGCTAAAAGAAAATCTTCATTTCATTTTCATTTATTGCAATGTTGGTGTTTTCAAATATTTTTTGTTTTGTGTTTGAAAAAACGTTTAATTCATATCTTTTTTGTAACTATGTTTTTTTTAATTAAACGTTCCTTAAGCTTAGAAGGTTTCATTGAATCGTTTCACATCGTTTTACTATATATAAGACACATTAATAAAGCCATATATTATATATTCAACACTGTATTGTCTGCATTTTTTCTTCAGGTCACTCATACTCTTATCTGAAAAAAGGGTGCTATAAATATATAGAAAAATAGGTTTATTAAATTTTTTATTTTCAACAAACCACTGTTAATTATAATAATTTTCTTAAGTGTAATGCTCTATTGAATTAATTATTTGAGATCTAAGGATAAAATTCATGTAAATTTCACATATAATGTAGGTACTATTTGTGTACCAATTAATTTTTCAAGAAAAATAAATAATTCAAAAATTAATTAACAACATACAACATAATATAATAATTCAGTAATTCCAAACATTTATGGATTTGGGTACCCGCGGAGGTAATCAAAATAAGCAACAATAATAAATTATAAGCTATAACTCTTAGCATTATATTAAATTATAAAACCCAATATGTTTAACTTCTTTTACAGAATCATCAATAATATATTATTTAGAAACGCATATGTGTTAGAAAAATTATTCACTATTCCAATGTAAATATGTACAAAATTAGACAATAAATATATGTTACTACTACTTCCAATCTCTTCTTAAGTTTTTCATATAAAAAAATCTTAATGAATGTTAAGGGATTACTGCACTGATAACTGTAATAAATAATTGTTTTAATTAACTTAAACAAGAGAATAACTTTGCTTAAATAATCATAAGGATTGTGGCGACCGTTACTAAGTGGTAATTCATGATAAACACTTAACTAACGCACTTACTATGTTTTACCCACTAAAAATTTTTGTAATATATATACATATATTACACATATATCACTTGATAATGACATTAAACCGTCGAAACTTAAGTCGTGTGTTTTTGTAATATATGTATACATATTACAAAACGTTTAATGGACAAAACATAGTAAGTGCGTTAGTTAAGTGTTTGCTTAAAAAAAATTAAATGTAAAAGAGATATCAATTTTATTATAATATACTTACCCAACGAAAGTACGCTAAAAAAATTATAATTCTTTTTGTCCAAGATTAGGAAAATTTTTTGTATGCACTTCACATTCACTAAATTGTTGATTAGATTACGACTCTTTAATAGTTCATATTGTAATGATGCAATACTCAAGTAAACAAATGTGTCATACCGACCGCTCTGGAATATGCTGCCTAAGCATTTTAGTACGCTACATTTATACGATATGTTTGAATTTTATAGAGCGTAAAATTCGCTAATAATTTATTCATTGTTATTTATTTTAACTTCCATATTCATAAAATTGTGTTGCATTTTTTTATATTAAACCTTGCGCGGACCTCCTGACGTTCGGGAACCCCCAAATCAATTTTAATTTTCCATGGATCCTCTGAATGATCCCGAGGACCCTTGGGGGTCAGTAGGGACCACTTTGGGAACCACTAAGTTAGAGCGTATAGAGAAATGGAAACGGAATTTTACGTTGGAGTTTTTAACTTTCCAGGTAAACCATCAGTCAAGATATTACCATAAAGATGCCATCTATTGTCTTAACGTTACACTAGATCCTTTTTTGGGTTGATAACCACCGAGAAATTATAGGGAACTGTGAAATAAGTAGAAGTGATTGAACAATATTATTGAAATTTTCATAAAACGTCTGTTTACATGAAACAAAGTAATTATTTAAATAAAAATAAAAATAAAATAAAAATTTTAATTATTTTTCAATACGTTATATCCCATACATGTTAAATGTGGGACAAATCAGGCGATCGAGCAATACATAGGAGGACGCCAATGTTAGCTTCTTCTAAAAAATGTGAGACCATGCCGCCCTTGCCCTAGATCCTAAAGATATGGAAGCGCAATGGATTTTAGCAAATTGGCAATGTAATCAGTAGCATTAAGGTTGTCACCCTCGGATGACTAAAGATGTCGAAGCGCCCTATAAAACTCCAAGGTTGCGATTAATGAAGACTAAGGATGATCTGCTACCAAAACCTATAGCACCTAATATCATCACTCTCACGTTTCCATCTGACCCTCCTACTACCGTCGTGGACAGGCAAAATCGGGACTCGTCACTAAACACAATTTAATGTCATTATTGTGCCCAATTCGCTATTTCCTTGCTCTATTATAGCTTGCGGAGACGCTGAAGAGAAAAACATAAAAATGGACGATATGAATGCAGCCTATAAGACCTTATTCGAAGATAAATAACTGACATTGACATACTGGGTCCTATAAATCTCATACAATCATTTACAATTGATCGTGTTGTTATAAATCTGTCTCTTGTGGCCTAAAGTCTTAAGCGACATTCTTTGCAAGAAGTGCCATAGAATTCAGTAGGACAAGCTGTGTTTCTCTATGATAATTTCATGTTATAACAATAAAATTCAATGATTCAAAAGAGGCCGAAAGAATACTCAAAGAACATTGTCGGAGAATATCAATGCGGTTTCGTACAAGGCAAATCGACTGTGGACGCAATTCATATGGTAAAACAGGTAATAAAAAAAGCGAGAGAACAGAAAATTGATATGCAATTACTATTTATAGATTTTAAGCAAGCCTTTGACTCAATGAACAGAGCACACTTATCAAAGCACTGAAAGAGTTTAAAATCCCTACAAAAATAATAAATTTGACAAAAATTACAATAAATAAGACAAAAGCCGTAGTACAAACGGAAAATGGAAAAACGAATGAGTTCAAAATAAATAATGGACAATGATGTTAAATATGGTAAATAAATAGTGAAATTTCCTGTAATATCTAATGTTTATGCGAGCACTGGATACCTGCTACTCATGCGGAAGGATTTTCATTAGGAAGTGCGTATAGGAGAGACAAATTACGAGGTGGTTGCACTGTCATCTTATTTTGAAGTAATTTGCATTTTGAAAAGCCTAATCTGGGACTACCAAATGTAGAAAAAAAACTATTGAATATTGTTCAAATTCTGTGCGTATTAAAAATGTCGCGTATCTTATAATCTCATTATACAGAGTCCCAAAAGGAGATATACATGTTTTTTTTAATATGCTTGAATAACTTCTTAATATATCATATAATAGATATGTTGTTAATACAATAGCCAGTGATCATAACATTGATTTGGTCAGGGACAGTAATCATGCAAAATCATTATTAGATATTTCGATGTCTTGCAATTCTGCGCTTGTAATACATAAACCAACACGAGTTACAGAATCAGCAACTTCAATTGATAGTATTTACCATACCTAACTTCTCCGATAAAGAAAAGATAGCAAAGCATATATTTCATAACAACTGTGAAAACTGTATTTATCAATAAAATAAAAAATGAAACCTATGAAAATGTATACTGTTTTGACTCAGGTGATATCATGTATAACAGCTTTATAATATTTTAACCAAACATTTCGAGTAAGGCTTTCCACTTAAAATAGTATTAGAGTCTAATACAAATAATAATATATCTATACTTTATATGAAGTTACCTTTTTAGGGTAAATGCTATTAAATAAACATTAACAATAAATAAAATTAACAAGTATAAATTATAAAAACATAAAAAATATAAAAATACGTAATTATTATTAGGAGATATTTATCTTGATTAGAAATTAAAACACTTGGTTTGTTTCACAGAATATTCTGTGAATATGTTTCACCACGGGTTAAGTGAGCAATTAAATATATAGGAGATATTTATACTTGTTTCATTGGAGCATCTACGCTTCAATTTCAGTTAGTCATTAATGATTTATTTAAATACAATCCTTTAGTTAATAAAATGATTTATTGCTTATAATAAGTCATTAACTTCAATTAATTTAAAAACTAATTCATCTCAGAATAATTTTACAATTTATCAAAATAAAAATTCAGTTATAAAAACAAAATAAGAATTGTATTTAATTTATGATTAATGACGTATAACGAAGTGAAGGCCTCCATCGTAAACGAATTTTACATTTTCCTATATTCTGACACCGTTAATTAAAGTGCCCTAATAATTTGGTTTCTTGATTTTAAACGATGTAGCTATTGTGTAAGATAAAACATGTATTATTTAAGTAATTGATGGAACAAGAGCATTGGATGATAAATGAAGGGTTAAATTAAGTAGCCTGGGAGCATCCTTCTTAAATCCAGCTGCAGCGGTCCGCTCACTCCTCGTTCTTTTTCAACGATTTATTCCGCGAATTAATTGCGACGATTCCACTCGTTAGGACTTTTTGCGATTGCGAAATCAGCCCATTTCCCTCCCCTAAGCCCTGAAAAACGAAAATACGCAAATCATTAATTAATCGATTCCTTGACATAAATCAATCCGATGAAAAAATTGAATGGTATTTTTAGATGAATTTGAAGGCTTATGTTTTTTCCCATAATTTTATCCAAATAATTTAGAATTAGCGAACATGAAAAACAAATCAAATTTCCTAATTAATCAACAGATAAGGTAAATAATATGCAGAAAATGTAGAAGTTGGAAAAAATGCGTAATGGCTTTGCTGGGATTTCCATTCTAGTAATTAGTGTTGACAAGTTGTCATAAAATCACTTATTTCGTATATTGCATTATTTTTTAAAACTGATCTGATCTATGATCTAGTGCTTGATAGGTGGTAGAAAATCTATTTTTTTTTCAATCTTTGTGGTAAGGCATTATATAATTTTGTGGAATTATATGATTGAGAATTCTCATAAAACGTATGGTAATGTCTATTTACAACAATATTATCATGTCCTCTAGAGGAATATGTCAGCTTTAGGTTATATATTTATCTGATTGCTCGTTTTTGAAGAACAAATAGTCTTGTTACATCCTTACTTTGACCTCAAGCGATTATTTTATATGCAATAATTGAATGAAGTACTGCATAATACATATTAAGCAACGTCTTAGAATTTAATTTTGATTTTAACCATAATAATATACAATAACTATATTATTACTCTACATAAGACTTTTATCTACAATAGTTATTTATAGTTTATATAAAATGTTATTTTATCCACCACTGCTGAAATTCTACATTTACTTCTTTTTCATCATCTTTGGGTTTAGTGCCATAAAGTATTACAGCTGTATCGTCAGCATACATAAAAACATCACTATTATTGTGAGTTTTTGCCAACATAACTGATATCCAGGCAATCAAATGCACTAGTAAGGTCAAAGTGAATGCAAACTACTATATTATTTTGATCAATGTAATTATATTTTTTGTATATATTCTTTACAAGCTGTTTTTATCGACAGGCCATTCCTGAAACCATGTTGGCTTTTTGAAAATATATTGTTATAATTTTACTAATTTCATCAGTTGTTACGGGTTGAAAAAACTAAAAAATTGAGATTGACAAAACAATTTTAATAGAAAATTAGAATTACCGCTTTGAAAAAACTAATAGCTCTAGAAATAAAACTAAAATGTTATGAAACATTAAAGTGATTAAAAGCGATAAAAATAAACTAGAAAAGAATAAACAAAATATAATTCTTCATAACGAGAATAACGTAATAACTAATAAGTTTAATATAGCAAAGCTTTTTGGAACCTACTTTTCTCAAAATATTAAAATAAATCACACATTTCTAAATGATTTAAATAATTTAATATACTATTTCACCACGCAACTCAGCTGAGAAAGTTGGTCTTAGGCTATTTATAATTTGTACTGCTTTTTCTTTTTTAGGACATGCTACGTCGAAGTATCATTTGAATTGGTTCCAGAGATGTAGAAATATTTAATTGATATCATTGGATATCAGGATATTCGTAGTATTCTTGAAATGAAAATATGAATTCATTAATAGTTTTTTCATTGATTATTTTACTGAATATTTTTTCACTACTTGATTTTGCCGACCTACGTTTTATAGTAAAATGAATAGATTGCAGAAAATGATCCGATGTACCAGGATCGAAATTATCATGTAAAATGATGTTATCGGTAACATTGTTTACAATATAATCTATTGATGATGAGTTGTTATAATTGCCAGCTATTCTGATGTTGTCATTTATTATTGATGTTAGAATGTAGCTGTTGAACAAATCAAATAGAATGTTTCGTTCATATGTTTTTGTAAGTTTATTATTCTCTGGTCTCATTATAATTCCGCAGTGTATTAATATTCAAATCCCCAGCAATAAAGTAAACATCATTTGTTGATGTAACATAATCTAAAATTTTATCTAATTTACTAAGGAATAGCGCTATTGCACTTGTACAAGAGCCATGGCTTCAAAAGGGAATAGTAAAGGGGTTAAACATACAGGGCAGGCGACTGATTGTCGCCGAACCAATGTGTAACCCACGCACATGTATAATAGCAAAACATGGACTGAATTTAATGCCATTATGGGACTTATGTTGCAGAGACCTAGTGGCAGCACGGCTGGAAGGCATGTGAAATGGTAAAACACTGGCATGTATCTGAGGAACCATCACTCTCAGATCATCGATATATACGATTCGATATCGAATCAGAAGAAGCATCTGAAATCCAAAACAGAGCTCATGGTGCAAAGCATCACAGACTCTATCAATACTGCGTTTGAAGCAAGCTGTCCAAGAACTACCAAACCTACCTCAACCAGGGTCACCTGATGGAACAAGGATCTTGATAGGGCTAAGGCACGTACCAGAAGACTGTTTAATACAGCCAAGAGAAACGGTGAATGGGCGCAGTACAAAACGGCCCTCACGGCATATAACAATGCCATTAAAAAATCCAAGAGGGAATCTTGGCAAAAATTCTGTGGGGACATAGAAAGTGAACCCACAAGCTCCCGTCTACTCAAGACGCTCAGCAAAGATCATGCTGGGAACATCGGCTCACTGCAGACCAAAAATGGAAAGTACACAGACTCGGTAGAAGAGACCCTGCAGGTATTACTGCAGACGCACTTTCCGGGTTCTGTAATACTTGACAATCCTGTTTCCGAGGACCTAAGCGAGCCCAACGCAGGGGCTCCAAAACGGGACTGGGAAACAGCGAAAATGATAATCAGACCAGGTGACGTTGAGTGAGGAATTAACACGTTCAAACCATTCAAATCACCAGGTCCTGACAGGATATATCCTGTCATGCTACAAAAGGGGATAGCAACGCTGAGGAAACCACTATGTGATATCCTCAGAGCAAGCCTTGCCCTTTCATACATCCCAAGCAGCTGGCGGAATGTAAAGGTGGTATTCATACGCCCAGGCTAAATCTTACAGACCGATCAGCTTGTCATCATTTATATTAAAACTACAAGAAAAACTAGTAGACAGGCACATACGGGAAGGAGTTTTAAAGGACTCGCCACTGCAATGTCAACAATATGCCTACCAAGCGGGAAAGTCATGCGAGCTAGCAATCCACCAGCTAGTGAGCAGATGCGAAAGAACCCTATAATGTAAAGAGGTTGCGTTAGGGGCCTTTCTGGATATTGAAGGGGCGTTTGACAACACAACCTTCAACTCCATAGCAACAGCAATGGAGAAAAGAGGAATTAATCCGCAAGTCCGACAATGGGTAAACAAGATGCTCAGAAGTCGGACTGTGATGATTACCCTATATGGAAAAACAGCAGAAGCGTTAGTCGCTGGCGGGTGCCCGCAGGGAGGTGTTCTCTCGCCGCTCCTATGGTGCCTCGTCATGGACGACCTTCTGCTGCTACTCGAAAGCCAGGGCATATATGCACTGGGGTATGCAGATGATCTGACCATTCTAGTAAGCGGGAAGTTTGGGACCACTGTATCAAACTTGATGCAGAAGGCACTAAATACCGTAGAAAGATGGTGCAGGAATGAAGGGTTAACTGTAAACCCGGTCAAAACGGCGATCGTCCCTTTTACTAGACGACGAAAAACCAATGACATAAAATCACTACGTATGTATGAAATGGAAGTTCCAATCAAAAATGAAGTAAAATATTTAGGGGTCATACTTGATACCAGATTGAACTTCAACTTCCACCTAGAGAGCATCAGCAAAAAGGCCGTGAGAGGACTTTTTGCGACCCGAAAAATGGTATGACGCACATGGGGACTGAGACCCAGTATGACCAAATGGCTATACACTGTGGTCATAAGACCTATAGTGACATACGCAGCGCTCGTTTGGGGAGAAAAGACCCAAACCAAAAGTGCAAAAGGGGCAATGAGGACAACGCCCACGGCAGCCATGGAACACATATTATCGCTACCACCACTACATTTATTTGTAATGATGGAAGCTAGACAGGCAGCCTATAGGATGCACATAAATGGACATACTTTAAATATGGGGCCATCAAGACCGGCAACATTTAAAGTACTACAAGAAGAAGAGACACTAACAATGAGGTCCGATTTCACCAAAATCGTACACCCATCCCGCAGATTTAAAACGATCATACCACAGCGGAGTGAATGGACAAATGGAACATACCCGGGAACGAGTAAAGGAACCATCTGGTACACAGACGGGGCTAAAAATACTAAAGGAACCGGGGCTGGTATCTATGGAGGCTGCAACCGGAGCAAACAATTCGCGATTGCTCTGGGGAAGCATGCCTCTATCGTTCAGGCCGAAATAGCCGCCATTGACTGGTGTGCTCATCACTTAATGGAGTCGGGACTTAAAAAAGGACCAATTACCATTATAACAGATAGCTAGCTGTGCACTTGCGAAGCATACAAACAAGAACGCAAGGCGAAACTCGGGAAGCCCATGCTTCCTGTAGAACAGCTAAGGAATATCCCCTGGCAGAAACTCCTGGACTTCTTAGAAGATACAGGAGTTCAAAAGGAGTAAAACAGCCAGAGGCGCACAAAAGGACCACGGAGACGCTAAGCAACACCACCTCGTGAGGATAAAAAAAGGAATAGCGCTACATCAGATTGAGGAGGTCTATAAATGCAAATTACACAGATTTTGAAATTGAAGTTCAGCACCTGCGCACTCAAATATTTTTTTCTCCGAAAGGGAGCCTATAACTTTTAATCTAGTGGCTTTTATTCCAGTTTTACAGTAGATTGCAACGCCGTCATATTCTTTATCGTCTCTACAAAAGTTCGATATTAATCTGAAATTAGGGATATTGTATATTTTAAGCTGTTTATTGGATTGCCAATGTTCCGTTATATACAATGCGTGAACGCCGTTTGAATCACATACATCAATTATTTCGTTTATGCAATTACTTAAGCATTAAAAATTATCCTAATTCTCTCTCTTTCCAACTAGAGCGACGCGTTTTTTGGTGCGGATTTTGCGTTCTCGCCTTGGCTCAAACAATGCATAATCACCAGTCTCAGCTTCTTCCGACTGCGCATGATGTGTTGGAGGAAGTGATTGTGTGGCGGTGTCCGTGGGGATAGTGGGGGTTACTACGTTCTTCTGCTTTGGTGTATTTACAACAACCTTCCTTGCAGCTTTGTTTACAGTGTTTGCTTGCTTTGCTAGATTACAAGCTTCTGCTACGGCACAATAGGTGACACTTTTACTAGGCTGGTTTGCATCATTGCTAAGTTTGTTTACATTGTTTATTTCCTTAGAGAGTTGTTTTAACTCAACCTGGTTTTGTTCAATGATATTAGAATGTTTCTCTAACGTATTGTTCATTTTAAGTAAAATATCATATATGGACTGACCTTGTAGGAACTTGTGGCAAGTTGGACATAAACATACTATTTTCTTCTTCCCATTCAGAAGTCTTAGTTCGTTACTATTGAGGCCCGTACATGTTCCATGTATAATACCATTGCAGAATCCATAACATCGTGTCACTATATCACTAGATGTTAATTCGATTTCCAGTTTTACACTTTGTTTGATTGCTTGACGCCATAATAGTTATGTGTATCTTCCAGCAGAACTGAAAACAAAGGATGTCGGGGTTAGATATTTAACAAAAGAGTTAAATTACATTAATTTTGTTACGCAATGATTGGGTATTGAGATGGATCATCGAGTGTTCTATCGCGGTTGTTCTGTTTTCTGTCGTTTGAAGAAAAAACGATTCACTGCAGCGCCTTCAGGCCAGATGTTGGAATTGTAAATTGCTGTGTACCGAGGTATTTAGTTAATCTTTCGGATGTGGTGTCCGGTGATAGTCTATATATATATGGAAGTGTCCTTCTTTACAACAGATTTGATCGTAAGATTGTCTTTATTTGAGCCGATGGGTCTTTTTCGACGACGTGTTTACTCTCCATCTTGCGAGTTACGGACTAAGTGTGCACTGGATTGTATATTTCCAGAGGCATCCACGTTTCTCATTCTGGTGATTTTATAGTTGCCTATATTGTTTATTGTGATAGCAGAGTCCTGTTGGCTTCTAGTAGATGATTTGCGTTTTCGATGTGTAAGTTGCGCAATAATTAAAAATAGCACTAAAAACTCTTCTTCACAATTTTATTTAAATTCACAGATATATAATTTTTTCGGGCACAAAGGGATTAAAACATTGATAATGGTCACTTTGTGTCCGAAATACAGGGTGTCCCGTTAATGCGGAGAAATGGCTGGACCATAGATTCCTGGGGTCAAAATATGATGATTTAACGCAACTTATCTATATCCAAAAATTTACGGTTAAGCCGGAATTTGGTTTCAAAGTTTCAAAATTTTTGATTTCCTTTGTTTATGAAAATTGAACGCTGTATTTGATTTGAATGAAATTTATTACTAATAAGTACCATAATATTATACATCATTTCAGTTATTGTGGACATTAGTGATTGACAGGAAGTATACAGTAGTACCACCACTTAAAAACTAAAATACTTTTTTATTGGTGCATCCAATAAAATCCAAAAAATCTATTTAAAAGAGCATTAGATTTAAAAACTTTTTTGACTCTTACTAGTTTTTGATATCTTGTACGGTTTTTGTACAAAAAAATAAAATATGAATATAGAATACTCATTATGCACTCATTAATAAGTAAATAAACTTACTCAATTGAATAAAAATTAAATAATATCAATTAATAAAATAAATCAAAACAACATCTAACACTTTTCAAACAATTTTCTTAGCAAAATCCTAATACAAACAAGATATTTGTTTGTTCCAAATATGAATATTTATGAACCATAATAAAGTTAAAAATTAATTGTTAAAAGACACTAAATAATTATTATTATACATAATTTACATTTTTTAAACAAAGACGGCCACGAAAAATATTTATTTTCGATTCGATGAAAAACTAGAATTTGTTTTTACTAGATAAAAAAAAATATATATTTTAATTTTTTGTGAGAAAACCGTAAAGGATATCAAATATTATTAAGAGATAAAAAAGTTTTTAAATTAAATGGTCTTTCAAGCAGTATTTGTTTAGTTTTTATTAGATCCACCAATAAAAAAATATTTTAGTTTTTAAGTGGTGGTACTACTGTTTCTTATAATTCTTGTTAAGCAATAACAATCATAATAACTGAAATGATGTATTATATATATATACAATAATCTTTATTTGGACAAAATAAATATACATAATAACATTTAACATGAATATAAATAAATGGTGTTAGTCCGTCTGGGCTATGGACCTGCGGTCTTTCTACCCTGTCTTATATTTAATGATGTAAGAAAAAAAGTATCTTTGCTAGCTAGCATAACTGTCCTGGTGATTCGATGATGAATTGTGAGGGGAGGATGATGATATCTAGAAGGGATATTCGAGTTTCGAGGGATACAGAATTTGGTTAATAGGGGTTGGTTGTGGGGATTATTAGCAAATTTAATGCTTAGGGCTAATATACGTTGGGAGATGGGTGGGATTTGGGTGGTTTTGTATAAAAGCTCATTTGAGGGGTTATGGAGTGGGTTGGTTGGGTGTCGGAGTTTGTTTAAAGTTCTAAGGGCGGATCTTTCAGCAACTTGGAAGTGGTGAAGGATAGATGGACGAATTTGGGTAAAAAGGATTGCACCATAATCTAACAATCGAATAGGATGCCAAGGTATTTGCAGGTGTAGGAGGGATAGACAATAGAATTGTTGATTAGGATCGTAGGAGATTGTGGTGTGATTTTGTGGTAGGGGATGAATAGTTGGGATTTGGAAGGATTAATTTGAATTCGCCATTTGGAGCACCAAGCCTGGATGGAGTCGAACTAGCGTTGAAGGGATTGCTGGGCGATTTGAAGAGAGGGTGAATGGGCAACAAGGACGTTCATTGACTATGGAGGCTTCTACTTCGTTATACATTTTAATCACAAATTAAACACAATAATTACTTTGTTTTGTATAACAGTTATTTATTTAAACGGTGACCAATGGTTTCAATACATTCACGTATCATTTTCAAACCGAAAGTAACCTAAACTACATAACGTGCGGTATTTATATACAAATAGATTATGGATTTACAATGGCATAAAAAATAGGAGTGTATACTAGGTCAACCTGGTCGTTAATTACTGGAGTTTCCGGATTAGCGCGTGCTTTATGGATTTCTAATAATTCCAGGAGGTCCATTTTACGACCCTTTTCGGCAAAATGGATAACCGACAGTACATCCTCGCCTGGGAGAATATTTGCACTCTTTTCGGCAAAATTTAATCGACAAGTCGTCATTCGCTAAACACACAATTGAAAATAATCATTCTTTTGGCGAGGATGTACTGTCGGTTATCCATTTTGCCGAAAAGGGTCGTAAAATGGACCTCCTGGAATCATTAGAAATCCATAAAGCACGCGCTAATCCGGAAACTCCAGTAATTAACGACCAGGTTGACCTAGTATACACTCCTATTTTTAATGCCATTGTAAATCCATAATCTATTTGTATATAAATACCGCACGTTATGTAGTTTAGGTTACTTTCGGTTTGAAAATGATACGTGAATGTATTGAAACCATTGGTCACCGTTTAAATAAATAACTGTTACACAAAACAAAGTAATTATTGTGTTTAATTTGTGATTAAAATGTATAACGAAGTAGAAGCCTCCATAGTCAATGAATTAATCAATGCTAGTTTAGCAGAACAGGCAAAAAAGTATTTTAAACTACATCTGAAAGCCAAATTTGCTTCGCTTAACATCAAGTTCAATCAACAGTGCTTAAAAATGAACGTGACACCAAAATATGCTCAAATTAAAATTAAAACAAGAACAAAAGCAGCAAGAAATGCAGTAAACATTGGAGAAAAAACATGGATAAAAGAGGAAGTAAAGACCTGGTTCCGGAAAAGAAGCACCCTCTTTCACTATATAAAAGTCCTACATTGTGAATTGACATCTACATTACACCCAGTAGAGTTCGATCTCTTGGATGACTACGTGAGAGAAAAAGTAAGCCGCATTGCCCACAAGAAATATGTTACGCAGACTAAAAAACTACGTACCCTCGTTTCGGAGAAAGAAACAAGATCAAAAAATGGATATAACAACCATCCAAGTGAAGCTGAGATGAAGTTCTATCCCAGTGTGGTAAACAATAGTGATGTATCTTTCAACAAACAGGAAATGGAGTTTTTAAAACTAGGCCCCAATTATTCTCCACACGTGTTGCCAAAACATCCAAAAGAAACATTAGTAGTGGAAGCAGAATTAGCCCTGAAAAACATCCCTGACTGTGAGTACACTAAACACAAAATTGCCAAAATCATAAAAAATTCAAAATTCAATAACTCTGATAACAAAATCATCAAGTCAATCAAAAAGAAGATAATAGATAATAATTTGATAATTACCAAAGCCGATAAGGGAAACTCAGTTGTTATTTTAGATAAACCAAACTACATTTCAAAAGTCGAACATTTCTTAAATAGCTTAGATATCATTGAATTAAAGGTCGATCCAACCTCTAAATTTCTAAAACAACTGAAAATCACCACAGATGCATGTAATTCAATTTTCGACCAATTTACAAAAAACCGTTTATTCCCTATGAATCCTAATTCTTCCAGATTATACGGCTTAATAAAAATTCACAAAGAAAACTCCCCGATTCGTCCCGTAGTATCCTCCATTAATTCTCCCGCTCATAAAATAGCATGCCACCTTAATTCCTTATATAAACAATTAACAGATTTTAGAGACCCAAGATCGATAAAAAACTCAAAGGAACTGACCGATAAACTGACTAACTTCCAAATCCCATCTAACCATAAGCTTGTATCATTCGACGTATCTAACATGTTTGCAAAAATCCCACCTAGAGACTGCATAGAATTAATCAAGAAATCATTTGAAAATTGTAACGTAAACATAACAGTTCAAACAGAATTTATTAATATCCTTGAAATTATTTTAGACAATAATTATTTCACTTTTGAAAACAAATACTACAGACAAACAGAAGGACTAGCAATGGGCTCACCTTTGAGTCCATTGCTAGCTGAAATATTTATGTGTAACATAACAAATTTAATTTTAAATTCTCAATTAGGCAAAAAACATAAAAATGTGGTTTAGATACGTAGATGATATTATAGCTTCCTTTGTAGGTACTAACAGACAACTAACTCAATTTTTAAACTATATTAATTCCCTACATCCTAACATCATTTTTACAGTAGAAACTGAAACTAATAACAACATAAAATTTTTGGACCTCTCAATAACTAAAACTAATGAAACACTAACATTTGACATATATAGAAAACCTACATTCACAGACCGAGTAATCCCTAATTGTTCCAACCACCCCTATAAACACAAACTAGCGGCCTTTAATTCAATGATATATCGCGCTTTTAACATTCCCCTCTCAGATGCCTCATTTAAAAAAAAATAAAAAAGAAATAGACACGATTAAAAGAATTGCTAGTTCAAATGGATACACACACTCTCTTATCGACAAATTGGTTAACCAACAAAAATATAAAAAAGTCAAAAAATACATATACGCAGGTTCAGAAACCTTTAATACAAAAACATACATCCCCCTAACGTATTTTGGCAATGTTTCATTTAAAATTAAATATAATTTACAAAAACACAACATAAATGTTGCATTTAAACCATTTTCCAAAATTAAAAATAGTTTATTTAACCCCAAAACTAAAATACCAACTGCTCACAGATCAGGGATATACAAGTTGACATGTGAATCTTGTAAAGGTGTGTATGTAGGTCAAACTGGTCGTAATTTTAAGACTCGTCTGGGAGAACATTTGCACTCTTTTCGGCAAAATTTAATCGACAAGTCGTCATTCGCTAAACACATAATTGAAAATAATCATTCTTTTGGCGAGGATGTACTGTCGGTTATCCATTTTGCCGAAAAGGGTCGTAAAATGGACCTCCTGGAATCATTAGAAATCCATAAAGCACGCGCTAATCCGGAAACTCCAGTAATTAACGACCAGGTTGACCTAGTATACACTCCTATTTTTAATGCCATTGTAAATCCATAATCTATTTGTATATAAATACCGCACGTTATGTAGTTTAGGTTACTTTCGGTTTGAAAATGATACGTGAATGTATTGAAACCATTGGTCACCGTTTAAATAAATAACTGTTATACAAAACAAAGTAATTATTGTGTTTAATTTGTAACAAGGACGTTGTCATCGGCAAAAAGCAAGGAATATTGTGAAGGGTTGAAATATGTGGGATTAGGATGACTAATGTCGTGACAGTATATATTGTATAGGAGTGGGGATAACGGAGAACCTTGAGGGACGACTTGTAAGATTGGAAAGGAATGGGAAAGCGTTTGTTTTATTCTTACTTGACAGGATCTGTTGAATAGGAAGTTGTGTATAAGGATTATTAAGTGGTAAGGGATTTTTAGTAGGAAACATTTATATAGGAGTTCAATATGCCAAACTGTATCAAATGCTTTTTGAATATCTAAAGAGAGTACGATTGATTTTTGACGTTCAATGTGTTTAGTTTGCATATTGGACGTTAGGATGGAGAGAGGAAGCATGGTTGACTTTTTGGGAAGGAAACCAAACTGGTAATCAGGGATGGATTTAATAGATGATGTATTATATTATGATAGTTATTAAAAATAAATTTCATTCAAATCAAATAAAGCGTTCAATTGTTAGAAACAAAAGAAATAAAAAAAATTAAACTTTGAAGCCGAATTCCGGCTTAACCGTAAATTTTTGGATATAGATAAGTTGCGTTAAATCGTCATATTTTGACCTCAGAAATCGATGGTAGAGCCATTTCCCCGCATTAACGGGACACCCTGTATATATTTGTGAATTCAAATAAAATTGTTAAGAAAGGTTTTTAGTGCTTTTTTTTAAAAAAATTATTCAAGTTTATCTTCACGTAACTCACAAAAATCAAACTATAGGTTGCATCTCTAGCCTTTCCTAGTTCTCATCAAGGATAGCATTAATAATTAATTAATTAATAAGCTTCCGGAGGGATAAAACACTCAGCCAACGTCAATACTTTAAAAAAATAAAAGAAGAGCTAACTACGAGAGTGGAGAATGGGGAATCGGATCTTAGTATTCGATACCGGAATGACATTCCTTACATCTCCAAGAGCAAGTCCCAAAGTGAAAGCTTCGGCGTCTCTTCAAAACACTGATGATTTATTATCAAAACGTAGGCGGCATGCGTACTAAACTATTAGATATAATGTTAACTGTTAATAGTAACGATTTTGATGTAATTATTTTGGATAAAACGTGGTTGTATTCTGATATGTCAAATTCAATGTTGCGCTTTGACAATTACCAAATATATAGATCCGATAGGTCTGAAACGGGTGAAATTCGGGGTGGCGGGGTTTTGATCGCAATCAAGAAGTTATTTCCTTCTTGCCTAATTTTACGGAATAATTTAATTGAACATCTGTTTGTCTCGGCACAGATTGGTTTAACTCATTATATGTTTGGTGCTGTCTATATCCCTCCCAGTGCCTTGCCTCAAATTTATAGTGATCACTGCTCAATTTTAGAAAACTTAGTATATGATCATGATAATCACAAGTATCTTATATGTGGAGACTATAATATTCCAAACTTAAAATGGGACGTAAACGGTATTGTTTATAACTCTCTGAAATCTTCTGATACTATTGTAATATAGTACTGGAATTTTATTGTTTTCTCAATCTGAAACTGAGTAACATCTTACCGAATGCTCGTAATGTGTTTCTGGATCTAGTATTTAGCAATATAACAATATCCAAAGACAACGATCCCTTTTACAAGTCTACAGACCACCATTTTGCTTACAATATTATTATTGACAGTATTAGATATCATCCTCTAAAGACCTATACTAAGAAATTTTTGTTTCATATGCCAGATTTTTCAGATTTAAATATGTTTTTGAGTTCTGTCGATTGGAACGTCCTTCGTGAACTTGAGTTAGAGGTGGCTACGGCCCTATTCTATGATATTGTTCATACGGCCATAAATAGATTCATACCAATCAAATATGTTCCAGTTAAATATGATAACTTTCCTAGATGGGTAAACAAAGAACTTAAAGCATTAATCAGAAAGAAAAAGGAGGCGCATATAAAATACAAAACGAACAGAAGTTTTGAGGATTATCAGACTTTCAGTCAACTTAGGTCAAATTGTAAACAACTGAATTCCTTACTTTATCATCGTTACCTCACTAAGGTAGAATCAGCAATAAGTGAAAATCCAAAAAAATTTTGGTCTTATGTGCATGAATTCAAAAATCAAGACCAGCTTCCCAGTGTGATGTACTACAACGATGAGGTGGCTCGTGATGGAAGTAGTATTTCGGAACTATTTGCCAAGTATTTCTCATCGGTCTATGCTCCTCCTAGGACTTGCAAGGATAATACATCTACTAGTAACAACGAACAAGCACATTATATTAGATTCCATATTGACCGAGAATGGTTACTGACCGCACTTTTAAGGCAAAATAATGCTACGGGCCCGGATAAGCTCCCTAGCTGTATTCTAAAGAAATGTGTTTTTTATTCTGGTGAACCCAATTTATATATTATTTTCAAGGTCTATTGATGAAAGGATTGTACCTGATATGTGGAAGAGAAGTTTCATCCGTCCTATCTTTAAGACGGGGGACCGGAAACTAATTAATAGCTATAGGGGAGTATGCTTGCAGTCCATTATTCCAAAGCTTCTAGATGAAACCATTGCTCAGCAGCTTCTTTGGATGTCCAAGATTTTAATCACGGATAGACAACACGGTTTCCTGACTGGGAGGTCCACAATAACAAACATATTAATATACCGTGATTTTCTGTCGAATGCCTTAGATAAGAAACTTCAAGTAGACGTCATATATACTGATTTTGCTAAAGCATTCGATAGAGTAAATCATTCGGTGCTATTACGGAAGTTGGAAGAGCTTGGCTTTCATCCAAGTGTAATGAAATGGATTAATTCTTTTCTAACGAATCGCGTTCAGTGTGTTAAAGTAAATAATTTTATATCCCAATTTTTCAATGTTACATCTGGTGTGCCGCAAGGGTCGCATAGCGGACCTATTCTCTTTTTGTTTACGATATTGTGAAAGTGATACATGGATCGGGGTGCCTCCTGTATGTGGATGATCTCAAGTTATTTAAAATTATTAGTAGCCTAGATGATTGTTTTGTCCTTCAGGATGACATTGACAGGATTAACAAATGGTGTTATGATAACGATTTATTTCTAAATAAAGACAAATGTCAATCTATATCATTCTGTAGATCGAACAGGCATATAGATTTTGCATATCGACTTGAAGCCTCTTTTTTGCAACTCGTAAATGAAATAAAGGATTTAGGAGTCATTTTTGACATACAACTTACATTTAAAACTTATATAAATAAAATAGTCTTAAAAGCTTGTCGTATATGGGGGTTTGTCTGGTACATTGGACGTAAGTTGAGTCAGGCGTGTGTGGCTACTTTGTATTTTTCGCTGGTGAGATGTTAGTTAGAATATGCCAGTTGCATATGGTCTCCGCATACCCAGTCGAGCATTGCTTCCATTGAGAATGTGCAAAAAGAATTCCTGCGATGTATGGAGTTCAGAATGGGTATTAATCATATAAAGGGTGAATATGGCTGGATTATGAACAACTTAAATGTACAATCACTGGAAGTCAGAAGAAAGATCCTGGACATGTGTTTACTTTTTAAATTAATCAGTGGTCATATTTACTGCCCCTTAATACTGGAGAGGTTAGATTTCATACTGTATTTAAATGATAGATCTAGAAGAATTACACCTCTTTTTCGGCTAAGGGTACACCGCACAAATTTTTCAACTAACAACACTATAGACCGTTTAATGCGTCTGGGGAATGAATTTAATCGGGAACAAGTTGACCTGTTTGGTTCGTCATTTTCACAATTTAAAATGAGTGTGTTCCGTGTCATTACGTAATTTATCTCTTTTGTAGGGCTTGCTGTCGATTGGATTTTCCTAGCTGCTTGAATGTGCTATGTCAAACTAATTATGTGATTCATCATTACAAACTGTTATTGTTGCGCCGAATTGTAATTATATCTTAATTTTAAACAATATACGTTAAGATTTTTTTTATATAGAATAGATTCATTTATATAATATTATTAGTTTAAGTATTATATATTATATTTAAGTATTTTTTATTTAGTAATTGTAATTGTTGTAAAAAGGGGGTACCCGTTAATAATAATAATAAACTAAACTAAACTAAACTAAACTAATTGTGTTTTGATAATCATCTGTTGGCCCTGGATTTTTGCCTCAAGTTGCATAACCAATGATTTCATAATAGCTATTTCTTCTCTTACATTGCCGTTTTGTCGAGTTAGTCCTCCTCAGTGCCTGCTAATGAATTTTCGTTCTCAGATTCTCCATTACTAGGTACATTCGTAATCAGTTTGGATAGCACTTCATTAGGTGTAGTAGCACTTGGGAAAGTTTTGTTTACAATTATGTCGATTAAATCGTTTTTTTTTTAAATTATTTAGCTCGGAGAGCACTAGATCACGTTCACTCTCTGCAAGCGAAATTTTTCATTGTAATGTTGTTTATTTTATTTCATTTAAATAATGAAAATCTCTAATAAACTGTTGAAGTTAATACCCTTTCCACACGTGTTTTATTATGTGGTGATTTAATTTGAAATGTATTGACAAATATTTTATTAATTATTTAATAAGTTAGCTCTGTAAATTTCTATTTAGTTCGACCCATGCATGGCCGCAGAACGCAGCAAAAGCAATTTTTAGGCTGGATTTATATTTATTTGAAAAGTTGAAGGTGAGTTTGCTAGAATTAATTATTGGGAAAATAAATAAGAATTTATGCTCACATAAGTATAAACCATTTAACTCAGATGCTCTAACACTTTCCCGCAGGGGTGGTTGACGTGCACAGCCATTTGGGAGTAGCGACCCTACGTACCCGAGCTGCACACACACACACACATACAGACGCAGACCGACACCCTACCCTCCCGTGAAGTAATGCCTAACGGCGGTTCCGCGGGTTGGTAGAGCGACATGTGGAGGTGGTTTTTAGTGGGTATGCCCGTTTCATAACGGGGGAGTCCCACACTCCATCTATAAAAGATTTTCCACCTCCCGGCCACACAAAAAAAAGATGCTCTAACACCATTTACAGACATTGTTGTTTAATCGTAAAAAATAAGAAAATCTCCCGAAATCATTTCACTATTTGTCATTTTGTTACAAATGCAGAAGTAATGATAAATGTGTATTTTAAATATCGTATTATCACAATAACATATAATATTGAACAATTTTTGAAACTAGGTTTTCAAAAAAAATGTTCAGCAGTTTGATTTATGGCATCACTTGGACCCATTATAATTTTCAAAATGTATTAGAAGAACTAGCTCTCCAGCTGCCTTAAACATGATTTTTCTAGGAGACAGGCCTTCTAGGTCATGACGACCCCAGCAAAATCTTTTGTCTTATTGCTAGAGCCGGTAATGGCATATATTGTATTCGGTAGACTCCATTTCTTCTTTGCACCCTCTTCAAATCGGATCTGAAGATTTTTTTTAATACGTGCACGTATTTATACAGTCGATAGTGACCGATCATGATGCCAGTCAGAGTTTTTGGGATTGTGGTCGAAAGATTATTATAATATTGCCTATGATTTTACATGTTGGTATTGAGTCTTTTGATGGAAAATATATCTCCATCTCAATGATTTGCATTTCATTACGATTCTAAGAAAGGACTCGATATAGAGTGAAATTTGATATTACATGCAATTTAGAAACTGTCCCAATTAGTGTGATGTGATACCAAAGTGCGCCTCCGAAAATTACGGACAGTTTTCCTAAAGTCGCAACAGGGGACGTACTTAAACTATAGTAGGTATAACGCGAGCCAGAACATAGCTGGTAGGCTTAAGCAGCAGTAATTTGGACCGCTGACGTCACTCACCCTTAATAGGAGGCAAAAGAGGAACGATTGAGTTGATAACGAATTATCAAAGAGTGTTCAAATTAATATATTTGTAATTGTACATATTTTAATATACAAAATTAAACGAGGTTAAAGTGAACCTTAATTATCTATCGTTTTCGCTCCCTCAATTCAAGTAAAAACTTAGTGATCAATTATCCAACTCACGGATAAAACAAGGTCAGAATGTTAATGCTTTGTAGAACTTTCGACAGATCGCTTTTCGGTATCCGTGGATGTCCCCTTTTTAGCTAAAATAGCTTTCTTATCCTTAGCACTTATGTCTGAGTATGACTTGCACTAAGAAAGAGTAATCTGCTGTAGGAATGTCTCCTCCACTGCCATTATATATTGATTAGCTAGTCTTGATAAGATTATGGGTTGTGGTGAAACATTGATACTGATTTTATTTTTTGTAGAAATGCTTATATTATCCTAGGTCTTCTTTTCAGTTATCATTTTTTGCTCTAATACTGTATGGTTCATGGGGATAATCATGAAGTAAGCATTTAAAAGATTATTTAATTCATCACTGTAGATGTCCTCTCTTGTTTCTGCTCTGATTTAACTGATTTAACTCTATCTACGAATATCTTAATATTCGCTTTAGAAGTATCTCCACAAAACATGGGTGGAAATGGTATGATCATGATCTTCATAGAAGAGCATTTAATCGAATTAATTTTTCCAGATGTGCCTAATGATTTATCCAATTTACTTTTAGGCATTACAGTCAACTGTCTTGCTATAATTAGAGCCGCATCTTATATCTATAAATTTAAGGAAAAAAAGAGACTCATTTTGTCAAGGAGTTATACATTGGGTCTCATATTGAGTTTCCTTACTTTTATAACTAGAATTCTATAGTCTGCTTGGGAGTTACTTTGCTTATATTAAACTTGATTTAAAACTTGTACCTGAGTCCACACATTTTATTCTTGCTACTTTTGTAGGATAACTCTAAGACAGAATTAATGCTTTTTAGGCTACACTTATGCCACAGCTCTTTGCTACCTTGATTTAATTTGTTAATTTGTTGTCATTGAAAAAACTAATTACTGTTCTTACTCAGTTCCCTCTTTTGGCCAACTAGGAGCTTCATTATTTTATTTATTTTCAGAAGTCATAAGGTAGTGTTAGTCAGTCATGGAGTCTATCAACCTTGGTAACTATTAATTTTTTCCCGTCCTATGTCTGAGCTAATTTATTTACTATGTTAATTAGCCAAGAGAAGGTTAATCAGCGCAAGTTATACTAAGAATCTCCCAGGAGTACATATATCAATCGAATATACAACTGACATCGTTAGAGGTAGATCAATGTAAAATTGAGAATAATAATCTTTTCAACGTGTTAAAACTAAAATATAGAGAAAAAATGACCAAGGGTGAAAGAAATAGAACTACACTTGCTAATTTTAATGTCAATAAAAGATTATTATTGTCATCTTGTAAAACATTATGGTAATTCTCATTACGAATTTAGAAATAAGTTAAAATCATCAATAAATATTAGGAATCAAGTATTATTAAGGACAGCAGATAATATTCAAATTGTCCTCTATAATTTTATTAAAATAGATATTTTCTGGTAGTCACGAGTCAATGAACTTATTTTAAACTAAATATGATTTTAATTATAATTGCACGATGAGTGTTTAATGCGTCAATTTCTAGTGTTAGTAACATCTTCAATAATCGTTATATTTTATTAAAAATAAGTTAACCACACAAATGCATGAAAGGAAGAAAATTAAACTTTTCGTTTTTTTCTTTAGAAAAAATAAAGAAGTAGTCTTTAGGTTACTATTTTTACTTTACCTATCGTCAAAGTTATATTTTCATTCTTAAGATATTTTAATTTTAATTACAGAAAATATAATTTATAATTTTGTTATGAATTTATGGTTTCCTAGTGAAATATAATTATTAATATTATTATATATCATAATTTTTATTGTTTTATATAGTATATTAATTTGTAATTTTGCTTTAACTATCACAAATTTTTATTTTTAAAAAATATACTGATTCTGAATAATTCGTGTTAAAAATATATCTATTGGTACTTTAACCTATGAAGTTTGTTTATATTTTTATATATAATGATTAATATCTATATACGCATAAATATTGTTTCACATAAAGGCTATTGTGAAAATAAATGTCTAAATGTGAGTAGTCCTCGATAACGTGCGCGGAATCGATGGAGGGTGATAAATAAGACGTAAAAGTGGAAATGATTAGAAAAGATTAGTAGACCAAGCGGTTCGTGATAAACATGGAAAAGGGGGCGTTAACACTTTCCTTCAGACGGTGGGGGAGAATTATCTCTTCATGCCTTATTTAACACCGACGGCGACCGATGCCGTTTCACGCCAATAAAATATTATTCTACCCTATTTAATTTCCCACCAACCCTTATAGAAATGGCGTCATAAAACCTCCTAAAATATCTCTATTAAACACAATGAAAGTATTTATCGTATACACTTTTCTTTTATTGCCGATTATATTTACATTCTTTGATTTTACACACAAAAACATATATATACATATATATATATATATATATATATATATATATATATATATATATATATATATATATATATATATATAGGATCGAAGTTACCCTTGCTACCAAAACTCTACGATATCCCGATTGTAAATATTGATAATAAAAAAACAATTCGTTGCAATTCCGCCTGGTTCCCCTTCCCTTTTGTTCCATCTGAATGTTGGTGGGTATTGTAGTTGATTTTATATTCAGTGTAGCCCTTCCTTCCTCTCATTCTCAAAGATATAACCAATTCAGGCGCGCGACGTGACTTGGTGTGTGCGATAAGTGTGCTTGCCTCTAGTTTGTCTGTATGTGGATGTGTCTCTATTTACATTTTCGATGCATTCGGATTACGCCCCGCTCATGCAGCAACCCTCCAATAAATATTTAACCTACAACCCTTACCTGCATTCAAATTTAGGGTCCTATCTGTTTTCGAATACCTTTTTTCAGCCAGAAAGCATATTTTCTTAATTCAGGAATTAACATTGACTCTTAATTTTATTTGCCAATATAAATATTTATTATTTAATAAATGTTTACATTATTTGTATAATAAAAAATATCTTTATTAACAATTTAGTATAATGTAATTGCACGTGAGTACTTCTTCCAGAAATCGCTCCCAATAATATTGACAAGTTGTCAGGCTTCTTCTTACCTGGTTAGATTTTGTAAAAATCGTCGATCTGGCGTCTTCTAAATTGCTTTCTTTCATAGTTTTAAGTTTAAATTAACTTCTCTTTGACAGATGACGTCTTGCTTTGCTTCTTGTGATTTTGAACCTGTTACATTTGAGTCATCATTGTGAAGAATTGAAGGTGATGTATTTGTGGAAATGGTGATCAGTCTCTCCTAATTATACGTGTTAAGCTTTTATCGAGTTAATACATATTGTTGTCTTTTAGCTTGTATTAAAATTGAGATTATTTTTCTTAATCTTTATGGCTTCCTTAATAATATTTTTCTCTAATTTCATCTCTATATTTTCAAAATCAATTCTATGATCAGTGGCTACCATATTATGAAATATTAAAGAATATGTGAGTGTCTTTTAACTATCAACATAATATGTTGATATCTTTTTTTTATGTGCTGATTTTTTCATTACTTTGACCAATGGATATTTTATTGCAATCTGCACATGAAATGCTGTAACACCCTTAATTTTCTTAAGTAACTTGGTCGTTAGGTAGATAACCTATTTTACTTGTGTTTCCTTTTATATACGGTAATGTTGCCTGTGATTCGTATTGTTTTCTTCATTTTATCTAATGCGACCTGGTCAGTTTTCTTTTCGTTGTTATGGCGTTCTTAAATAATTGACTTTGATTGACCTTGTAATTAATGATTTGGCAGCTGTGTGGTGATATGATTGTGCATTCAAATATTGGTTTATATGTGTCAAATATAATTAGATGTATTTGAAAAAACGGCAACTTTTTTCTTAATCTCCATTGCAAATTAAATAGTACATATTCAGAATTCATCCACCATTTCGCAATATAATGAAGGTATTATTCAAATAACGGGGCCATAGTTTCGGTGTTACTTTGAAACCTTTCAAAAAAGCGTGGCTACGGCTGGACATATTGAAGCACCCTAGAATTTTTTGAAATTGTTGCCTTTGTATGTAAATATGTTGTTAATTGGAAATACCTTTCAAGCTTTAGGTTATTAATAGTTTGTGTTTGCTTGTCATAACTTCATGTACCTATTTTATCGGGATTTTATGTGAATAGTGTTTTAACATTGAAACAGCTTGTTAATGTATTAGGTGAAGAAAATGCACTTGTTTTGTGCCTAATTAGCATATCTTGTTATATAAAGAGGGTAGCGCAGCAAGTATCAATTATATCTTGTAGCTGTATAGTAACGTTTTTAATGATGTATATACAAGGTTACAAGTTTTTTTTACAAATGAATCTATTTACTCTGCTAATGGTTGCCACGATTTTATTATAATTGTTGGTATTTTATCTCAATGAATTTCAAGCACACTTTGGGACAAATAGATGATTTATTTCTTAGTATTGTGGCTTTCTAAACATTGTCCAGAAGATTTGATTTTTAGATTTTGCTTTTTGAGTGAGCTTTTCTAAATAGGTGGTTAGATCAGGTTTTTTAAATAGATTTTCTATAATTGTCATACTTTCATCATAATCTATGCTGTTCATTATTACTGTGGAATTACCTTTGTTTGCTGGTATTACTACGATTGATTGGTCTTCGTTTTTAAGGGCTTAAACTTCTTCCTCCGTAATATTAAATTTAGAAAGTTTCGCCTTTTAATGTAACTGGTGCCACTTCTTGTCTGATGCTCTCTGCGTTATTGATATTGATTTGATATTCTGCTGGTTTATGACATGGTTTTATTGAGGAGTCAGAGCCCTTTTATAGCGCTGTATCTTTGAATAAGTTATGTACTATCACTGGTTTATTTACAGGTGTTTTATTTATTATAGTAAGATTAGATCAATCTGTTATTGATGCCATAGTATTCGTCATACATATTCAAAAAGATTTCATTTATTTTGTATCATAATTGTATGTGTAATTTAATGAGTGAATTCCCTACGATGTTATGGTACCTGTCGATTTGGTATAATATTATATGAAAATATGCATAAGAAGGTAAGGTCATAATGACCAAATACAACACAAGATCATATGATATATCGAAACCAATCAAATACAAATTAATATCTATATATATATATATATATATATATATATAATCAGTTTATTGGGTAATCGGTCAATAAGTGAGATTATTCACTAAATACTCTTTATTCTTTGCCGATATTTCGGGAAACTATGTTCTCTTCTTCAGGGTGCTCAAGGTATATAATAAATATTATAATTATAATAACAATAACTTAAACTTAGTTTTTTCCTGTAGAAGATATTATATGCAATATCGAATCCAGTCTCCACAAAACCGACAGTGCCACTTCCGAAATTATTCGACAAGAAGTGGCCTGTATACTTCGATCTTCACGACCACCGAAACCTAACCTATCACATAATGAATTTGCGGCGCTGAAAAACTTAAAACAAAACAAAAACATCACTATCTTATCGGTGGACAAAGGAAACGCTACAGTAGTTCTAAACACGACAGATTACCAACAAAAAATGAACAATTTGTTGACCGACACCAGCTATAAATTGATCGATTCTGATCCAATAACACGTACCTGGAAAAAACTACCAAAACCAAAATCATGCTGTCACCTTTAGATAGCGAGACCAAACAATCTTTAATTCCACGCGAGAAGTCCTCCAAATGTCCCAAGTTATACGGCTTACCAAAAATACATAAACCCGACAGACCACTCCGACCCATCGTCAGTTCTTTTGACTCACCCACACAAAAATTAGCTAAATTCTTAGCCCGACAATTACAACCGACAGCCGAACAAGCCAAATCCTATGTCAAAAACTCTTTACACTTCCTGGACCTCATCAAACAGACAAAACTTTCTAAGACGGACATACTGGTCAGTTTTGACGTTAAATCTCTCTTCACCTAAGTTCCCATCAACGAAACAATTGAACTCTTAAGATCCAAATATAAACAACCTACATCAACGATAGAACTCATTAAACACTGCCTCACAAATACCTACTTCATGTTTAACGGAAACCGCTATAAACAAATTGAAGGAGCACCAATGGGAACCCCACTCTCACCGGTGATCGCCAATCTGTTTATGGAGGATTTCAAAAACATCGCACTAGGTTCTGCCCCGGATACTCCATCCTTATGGCTACGTTATGTTGATGACACCTTTGTCATTTTGCCCCATGGTAAATAATAATTTCCTCGAGTACTTAGACAATATTCATCCCAAAATCAAATTCACAATGGAACTAGAACAAAACAACCAATTGCCTTTCCTCGACATACTTATCTATAAAAAATCCGACGGAACTCTCGGCCACACCGTATATAGAAAAGAAACTCATACAAACAGATATCTAAATGCCGCCTCTCACCATCATCTTGCCCAACTCCGTTCTGTGGCAAAAACTCTCTTAACTCGCTCTCTCCGACTAACAGACAAGTCCAATCTAAACAATGAACTAGCCACCCTCGAGACAGCTCTTGTCAAAAACGGTTTCTCCCCAGGTACTGTAACTCTCTTACTAAAACAAAAATCGAGCCCGAAAAACACCGACGAGTCCAAAGAATCACAAAATATAACATTTCTTCCGTACATACGAGGTACGACAGACAAAATCTCTAAAGTACTAAAAAGACATAATATCAAAACTATTTTTACCACTTCGCGTAAAAGTGGACAATTCCTTAATTTCCCAAAAGACATCATTCCCCTTGAAAATCAAGGCGTATACAAAATTCCCTGTGCCAATTGTAATAAAGTTTATATCGGACAAACCAACAGACGTATGAATGTACGGCGAGACGAACATATCAGAGCCGTCGAATAAATTTCGACCACACGACTTCCATCGCAGCATTTGACCATTTCACGAAGAGGATTATCCGCGAGGCAATTGAAATAGAAAAACACACCGATAATCTCAATAAACGCGACGACGCCCAACGATTACCCCCACTTGGAAATCCATTTTATGCAAAATGCATATCTCTTCACCCGCTCCACAGATTTCAATCCCCACAGGTACCACCAACGTAATCCCGGTTAATCCGACCGGCCGCCAAACGTCAACCACCAACACCGCAGGTATAAATAGCGCAGTTCCACTTAGCACGATCGCAGTTCCCCACCGAACACCGTCTGAAGAAGACCAATGCGACTTGGTCCAAACGTTGCAAATCGGTTCTTTTTAGAACCATCAAAACTTGCAAATTCGAAGATTAAAGCTGAACATTGACAATGTACATATATATATATATATATATATATATATATATATATATATATATATATATATATATATAGGGTGGGCCACGAATAACGTCCATTAAAAGTTTACGGGGTTTCTGCAAGAGGAAAAATCTGAAAAAATTCAACATTGTATGGTTGATTGCGATCTCCTCATGGAAAATATTTTTGACTTTCTATCACTTCCGGTTATACCGGAAACGGCTACCAACTTTGTTATTTTAAATGGAACATACTGTATATTATTTTATTTTTTAATTCCTTGTTCGATTGCCTACCTCTCCATATGGGTTTATGTCCACTTACCTTTTACAGTTTTTGATTTAAAAATGTATTTGTCAAATATTGACCTCAAATAGGCGTTTAGAAAAATGATTATAACTTCTCTTAGGTACAAGACAGACACACAACCGACATCTTGTATTGTACCTAATTGATTCCTTTACAACGGCAAAAAATTGACATGTGTCAATTTTGACAGTTGGTATTTCAAAAATAGAAATATTTCAGCGTCCACTTAAAAACACCATATTTCAATTTTTCCAAATGGAATGACCAATATTTTATCTCATAGTGTGATTCGCAAGACAATTTGCTACAAAAAAAGTATTATACATCTTTATATCTAGAGCCAGTAGTTTTTGAGTTATTTCGAAATTTGTTCCCTCTCAGAATTTTTATTTGAATATTTCCTGTTCTATTTACACGAGCACCATAGTAGGCTTCTGTCAATATTTGTTAAATCCAACGTATTACGCACGCTTCTTTCTAGTAATATTAAAATGAATACCTATACCAATAAAGAAATTATGAATTTATTTGTTATATATTGCCAGTACAGCAGAATTGTTGAGAGAACGTGCAAAACTTTCAAGGAAACTTATCCACACTTACAGCCAATGGATAGAAAAAAGTTTCGAAGACTGGAGTCAAATTTTGTACCATTTGAAAAACAGAACGCAGAAAAAAAATCAAACAAAGCCAATAACCGAGAATAAGGAAATTCAAGTAAATGTTTTGACTTATTTTCAAGCAAATCAACGCGCATCAAAGCGTAGTTGCCAGAAGGATTTGAGAGTAAGCAGAACACCACACCAAAGACTTTGGAAAATGTATCGGATGCATAATTATAAATTTAATTTGGTGCAAGAATTATTTCCCCAATATGCAGAGAACAGAATTGATTTTTGTGAGTTGTTGTTGCTTAAAATTAATACAATTTGGATGGACGAAACAAATTTCTCTCATGAAGGTATTTTCAATAGAAAAACCAATCACATGTGGTCAATTGAAAAACCACATATAACGCGTGTACAAAAATACCAACACAAATTTAGTTTCAACGTATTTTGCCTATTGATGGACACGCGTGTTACTTTCGTAGCACAAAAGATTAAATAATGGCTGCCTTTAAATTTAAGAATACGTTCGTGGTATCAACTCGATGTAGCCCTAGCTCAGTGCACACACGAAATATCACAGCAACTAATGAACGAGCATAAATGGATTCGAAGGTTAGGTCCATGAAACTGGCCCGCTAGATCTCCAGATCTTACTCCACTCGATTTTATTCTTTGCAGTCGTATAAAAAATAAAGTTTATGCAACTGCCAACAATACCCGAGAAAAATTGGAAGCAAGGGTGCGAGCTGCATATGGGAAATTAAGTGCAGAAAAAATTAGGCCAGCAACATAAGAGGGGGCGCAACACATGCTGCACAATATTTACATATTAATGGTCAGCATTTCGAACAATTATTTTTTTTTCTGACATTTTTTTTCAGTTCTTTATTAAAATTATTATATTTAATTACCTATTTAAAAATTATTTTATTCCAGACTTATTAGTTCTGCTTTATTTGTAAGATGCAATTGGGGATAAGTTTCGTTGAATGTACTGCAAGTTCTCTCAACAATTCTATCGTCCTGGCCATATATGACGGATAAATACATAATTCCTTGATTGGAATAGGTATTCATTTTAATATTATTCGAATGAATCTTTCCTAATTCGATTCAATAAAAAATATTGACAGAAGTCTACGATGGTGCCCATGTGAATAGAACAGGAATTATCGAAATATGAGAGGAAATAAATTTCGAAATAACTTAAAAACTACTGGCTCTAAATATAAATATGTATAATACTTTTTTGTAGCAAATTGTCTTGCGAATCACACTAAGAGATAAAATATTGGTCATTCCATTTGAAAAAATTAAAATGTGATGTGTTAAAGTAGGCGCTGAAATATTGATATTTTTGAAATATCAACTGTCAAAATTGACACATGTTAATTTTTTTTCCGTTGTAGAGGAATCGATTAGGTACAATACAAGATGCCACTCGTGTGTCTATCTTGTACCTAGTAAAAGTTATAGGCATTTTTCTAAACGCCTATTTGAGGTCAATATTTGACAAATAAATTTTTAAAACAAAAACTATAAAAGTTAAGTGTATGAAAACCTATATGGAGAGGTAGGTAATCGATCAAGGAATTAAAAAATAAAATAATATACAGTATGTTCCATTTAAAATAACAAAGTTGGTAGCCGTTTCCGGTATAACCGGAAGTGATAGAAAGTCAAAAATATTTTCCATGAGGAGATCGCAATCAACCGTATAATTTTGAATTTTTTTCAGATTTTTCCTCTTGCAGGAACCCCGTAAACTTTTAATGGGCGTTATTCGTGGCGCACCCTGTATATATACATACACTGATTATTGGATCAAAAAAGTTTGCTGGACTAACAAACAAACCCATAGACAGTCTTTTTAAATACTGGCACCACAGTCGCAATTTAAAGTGATTGCAAAAGACAGCAATAGATAAACTTAAGTTCATTAAGTTCGTCAAAGGATCAACAAATTCCTCAATTATTTTTTTAAACTAAGCTAATTCCATCATGACCGGACTGTTTTTATATTTAAGGTTAGTTACAATGTTTTATACTTCTGTGTAACAGGTTAGATGGAGATATATACTTTTAACATTTAATGGAATATTTTCCAGATTAATTTTCACGGCAGATTTTACAATATATTATGAACTGAACTAAAATAACAATTGAATTCATTTGCAAGATATTGTTGATTTACGCAAGTCAGAGTTGCATTTCTTTTGATTTTATTACCCACTGAGTTTTGAATTATGTTCCAGGCTGTTTAATTATGTTATCGCTATTTACGATAGTAGTTATATTTATTATTTTTGGTTTTGTAAGATTCCTTGAAATTGAAAAAAAAATATTTTTTGTATCCCACTCTTTTCGCATTTATTGCAAGCGGTTAATCCAAACCTCTTTTCGGATTTGAGGCAATTTTTGTGAAAATACGAATCACACACCATGCACTGGACCAAACCGATGTCAATCGATTCTTTACAGCTTGCACACACGTGTTCTTCACTTTTTAACGTAATACTTGAATAATTTAGATCGCTCTCGGATACGGAACGTCCTATATACGGTCGTCATTTTACAAAAACATAGTTTTAGGACTTTTTGGCGACTTCTTCGACAGAATCTTTCCAACGATTTCTTGGCTTTCCAAATGGACTTTTACCTTCTATCTTGCACTTGTGGACTCTTCGTGGCGTCCTGTCTTCTGGCATTCTTAGCAGGTGTCCTGCCTATAAACATAACACCATTCGCAAATAGACTACCAAATCGTTTTAAAAACACCAAGTCTCTTGACAAAGCAAACCATTTAAGCACGAGTTCGCGAATCATCTGAAATTAATTGCTTCTGAAATAATTGGACGGTCAATAAAGCGAAGAGAACCAGGCACGTAATACTTGTGAGAGTATCCTTTTAAAAGGGACTAAAATCTCTAGCTTTAAAATGAGGTCCTCTGATATATTAAGGTTTGAATAATGTCACAAAAACATAGACTGCTACTTTAAAAATTTGAATTTGTACCAGAATATGTATCTAAGTTTCCATAAAACTAGAAAGCTTCTGAATATATTTAAATCACAAAATACCTTAAAAATCGCTAGTCGTTTTTGTGCTGCAGGTTCTCTTTTAACTATTTCGTTCATATTACTATTAAGTTATAAATTTTTATTACTATATAGAACATAATCGGTTCTTATTAATACTAATTTGATTGAATAATGCTTATCAATTCACTCCGATTTTGTCAAATTTTTAATTAATCGATGATTTTTTCTGCTCATTTTTTACTTTCAACTTTATTCTTTTACAAAAAAGTAACGTTTCTCGGGGTTGGAATTTAATTCAGAATGAGTAAAAATGCGAGAACACCTCTTCTAAGAATTTTATTATTACCATATGATTTTACTTTCTAAGTATGCCAAAGGGTTTTTTTGATATTTCTCCATCTGTGTTACGAATACCATATATGCATTACGTAAACCAAATAGCATTGGAATTGTCACAGTAATTTTCACGCGGTAAATAATGTTTGCTTTATCACCATCTTCGGAGCTACTTCTATTTTTTTATTAATTGTTTTAAATATTATTATTGTATAAGGTTCTAAACATTTTTTTCGAGGTTTGTATAATTTTGAAACAGCATCTTATTTGGTAGATTAAAAGAAGTCCTAAATATTTTCGAAATTGAGATGAGAATATATTTTTCGTGACCTTTAGTCTGATCTTATCTCAAATAAATGTGTTACATATAAAAATGAAAAGAATATTGAAAATATGTTACGATGATTATAATTTTAAATTTAAATAAACGTTTCGTTTCTATGTTTCTCGTATAAAACAGAGAAGTATTGTTATTAAATTTAATCTATTCTGTGAATATTATCATAATAATATTAATTTATAAGACAAAAAACCACAAGAAATAAAGTATTTCAATATAAAATACGATTCCATTGTGTAACCACCGTTTTGTTCCGTATGGGTCGCGTTTAATTAAATCACCGTTGATTTTTTCTCTCGACTCCTAAAGTTCCAATTAAACGGCGGATAAAATGTAGAGTCCCCTGATTGCCACTTTGAGTGTGTTTCACTTTAAATTGAATCGGCAAGGTAAAATAGATTAAAGCGCACTTCTCCATATATACTCGATTGGAGAGACCTTAAGAGAAGAGACGAGAATAGCGGAAGTACTGTTAGCTTTGCCCCGCTTCGTTGTGTGTAGTCCTTTAACAAAATTAAATAACGTGTTTCTTCGTCTTATTCCCATTCTTAATTATGTGTACATACTTTAAGTACAGCCAAAATATTCATTTATGATGATGTAAACATTTTAGGATTTGTGTGATAATTTTAATATCTTATAAAACAATAGAAAATAGAAAGAGAAAACGGATTTGGCTGTATTTTAATATTTAATAAGTTAAATTAGTGCAATTAACATTTAATAAACTACAAATAATACATATTTTTAAGAGTTCCTTCCGATCAATGAAAAAGTAACAAGTATATCCAGTTGTATTGTGAACGAGTTACAATTTGTTTGTTTTAAAGTTTTACATTGGTGTGTTTCTTATCAAATGATATGTTCGGAGCTTTTTTAAATTATGAAATAAAAAAAAACTTTTAATTTTTTAATTTTAATATCAAAATGTGGTACCGATTTGTTAGAAATTAAAATCATAAATTGGATATTCTAACTTGACCTAAGAGAAGACGCAGTCTCGTTCCTATTCCTTCAAAAACAAAGTACTGCACTCAGCTACAACAATGTGGTATTTATTCGTTGTAAATGCTATTTAAGGACTGGACTTGACTTACTAAGCTAATTACATAATTTTATTTCTAATAAAATAATCCGTAACACTATCTTAACAAAATAATTTTGGTAGTACCACGCTGTATAACCCTGAGGAAACCTCTTGAAAGTAGAGAAGCCATATAATTGCCCATCTTCTAAAATCCACTTGTTAATAATTATTTAAGTCCTTAAATGTTTTCCGATACCAGCGCCGCAAACAAGTAAATTGTAAAAGTTAATCTGTCATTTCTGTGTTTTACATTTAAGGATCTTATGCGATGCGAAGATATTTGAACATTGAAAACGTATTTCCAATTATTATTTATGTGTCTTACCAGGTATGTATATACCTGTGAAAACATTTTAGAATGAACTTACTTCAAACATATTATGTTATTATATACAAACATCATATTATAATATACGAATCAGACATTACAATCTTTCGTTGAAGAGTTTACGTAATTATTATCAACAACCTAAAGTACATTTTATCATTTATTAGTTTATTCAACAGAAATAATTTTATTCAAATTAGTGTTGCTTTGATAGTTGTACTATTTGTAACACGCAAATTAATTTGTATCATTCAATGTCTGTCAAAGTATTAGCTAGGAAAGTAGTTGTTTCAAATTAATTTGTTTTGTAGTCTTAGTAAGACTCATTGTTGTAGATTCACGAAATGTTTTCGTATTTTTAAATTATTATTTAATTTTCTACAACGAACTAAAGGATTTTAATACATTTTATTTTGTAATTATTATCGTTCTGTTTCCTATTTGTCAGTGATATCTTATTTTTTAAGACATTCCAAATTACAGTACCTACCTAATAGTATATAACGACTACTAGGATGTGAAATGGTAACCAATGTATCAAAATTTCAATACACGAAATGTAAAATATTTCATGTCAAAGAATACGACTGTTGGAAAACAGAACATGAGTTCTACCAGAAGAAATTTACTATTTATCTCGTATCCTTTGAGAAATCGGCAATTTTCACAAATAAATATTCTTTATACTCTAGTATTTCAACAGAAATTTACAACATAGACCATTTTAGTATATTTTCGTTATTGTACTTTCGACATAAGCCAAAACGAAGATGATCTTACATGAGAAGTCTAGTTTTATTTAAAGAAAATAGCTGTGCACTAATCATTTATCCTTGTCCTTGGATCCTAACGGCGTTCACTTCATGGTACATTTCAATATTAAGAATAAAGAAAACCTAGTTACTGAAAATAAAATTTAAAGTGGTATAAAAAAGTAAACGAGTTTTCTTTTTACTTTCCCTATATACGAAGTATATAGGGGAAGTATTGTGATCGTGATTTTTTTTTGAAAAATTTTTTTTGCGGAAATATCCGTTTTGAGGTCCCCTGAGTCCATTGCACTAATTTCTGGAAAAAAAAAATGTGTCTGTGTGTGTGTCTGTCTGTCTGTCTGTCTGTCTGTCTATCCGTGGGTGCTGTATCTCAAAAACGACTGATCCGATTGAGATGAAACTTTAAACGTAAGGTTTTATCGTTAAAAACTGGAACTGAACAGCTTTTGGTAAACATTCATAAACCGGAAGTGGGTGTTTACTCGAGGCGTTTTTTGTTTTTTTCCGATATTTTTTTTAATATGAAAAATATTACAAAACTTTTCAAACAAAAGTTAAAGAGAATGAGAAACTGAACAAATTTTGTTAAAATATATTTTTATAAAATTCTTAACTTTCGAGAAAAAAAATAAAAATTGAAATTTTTGACATTTTTTGCCAATTGCTAATAAACTATTGAAGCAACATGAAAGTTATATAACAAATAATTGTAGAGAATTCAAAATTGAATACATTATTAAGAATAACCTTTTTGCATAAACCGCATAGTTTTCGAGTAAAATATAGGAAAAGTACTATGATGGCCACATCACCATTTTTTCTTTATTTATCCTTGTATTGATTTGTACAATGCAATATTTCTTTCTTATAATATCGTACCATTTCACTGTAAAATGTTTGAGGAGCCGCATAGTTGGAGTAGTAATTAATGTATTGATAAATTTTGGCTGATACACTAAAAATGTATAGCAACATTGCAGAACTTTTAACAAAATATATCGTATGATGTACTGTTTATAAGTATAAAACATTTCCTAAGATCTATTAACAAACAAACTTTATAGACATTTATGGTACAACCGTAGGAGAAAGGATGCCAAAATGTTTATCATCACATAAATTCTTGATAAAGAAATACTTTCGTTCGCAATAATCAAGTACTAATAACTTATTCCAACCATAGATCTTATTAAATTGCCTAACAAATAATTATTTCCTAATAAATTTAAAAATACAACAATGAGTCTTACTAAGACTACAAAACAAATTAATTTGAAACAACTACTTCTCTAGCTAATACTTCGACAGACATTGAATAATACAAATTAATTTGCGTGTTACAAATAGTACAACTATTAAAGCAACACTAATTTGAATGAAATTATTTCTGTTGAATAAACTAATAAATGATAAAATGTACTTTAAATTGTTTAAATGTAACTATAACATGAAAAATTATGAAAAATGAATTTTAAACTGATTTCATTAAATTAAATTAGCAAAAGCAATTAAAAAATCTAGCATTCAAGTTTATAATCATCTGCAGACACGTGTTTCGAACTTTCGCTCTCTTCAGTACAGCTTTATTATAAAATTGATTTTAAATACAACGAACTAAAGGATTTTAATACATTTAATTATTTCCTATCTCACAGGAAATTTGTTGGATTAATATTGGAGAATTTTGAAACAAAGGCATTCGAATCAGATTTTTTTATTTTGGTGTGGATACAATATATTTTAAATATATTCATTATGGATTATTATGATGACTTTGCTTTATTACTTTCATAATACATATCCCAAAATAAAATAAATTATTGAATATATGAAAATAGCCAAATACTTCTTTCATTCATTTTTAATAATAATAATAATAATTTATTTTATTTCTGTATGTAAATTAATATTAATTATTTTTTTAGAGTGAACACACATAAAAACAAACTCATCTCTCCGTCCTCGTCTCGGGATTGGTAGGTGTAATCTCCATCTCGGGCTATCGGTATTGAGAGCTTGCTTGGGGATTTTTTTTAATACTGTTGTAGTTGTGCCTATGTCATTCTATCATTGATAAGTAAATGTTTTATTTTCAATTTAAATGGTATGTATTTTAAATGTTGTATTGAATTTGGTAAACTGTTGTATATTCTTATGGTTTCTGTTGTTAGTGCCTGATTGTACTTTGCTGTCGTTAATGTTTCTGGTCTGAATTGTGATTTTCGTCTTGTTTTGTAATTCGATTGAATTCTTGGCCACATAGTGTACAGAAAACAGGCTCAAACCTATAAATATATTAATGCAATATCACGTCAAAAGTAATCTCAAATTCTTTCTGTAGTCAAAATACGTCCGTGACTAACTGATAAAATTGACCTGATAAAGGTAGGTACCCTCGTTACTGTTTAATACTATTTTAACCACTCCATATAAAATTAGAAACCTTTCCCCAATAACGATCCTTTTAGAATATTAAGAAGATTATAACTATCTACCCCGCGATTGTACAAACAAACATTAGATAGATGACACTAAATCAATTTCGAGAATATCAATTCGATCGCCGCGTTAGACCGTTACGTATTGTATTTCGATCTTGTGGACTCTAAGGTTAATTTCTGTTCTTTTCAAAGGACTTTTCGAGTAATGCTAACCTCAGTTACTAATTACGAAAATATCGAACGTATCCTTCCTTTATAAGAGGAAGTTATTATAGTTTTTAATCCAGGCTAACTCTTCCTAAGAACCCAGATCTCTTAAAGCGTTGTTTAAGGGAACCCTATTCTTCAACAATGATATCAAACAGCGTATGCGCTAATAAAAATGAATTTATCACTTAATAAAGCCAAACTAAAATTGAATAACAAAGCAGAATGCTTCGCCCTTTCTTTCAACCTTATTCTCTATCGGCGTTCGTAATACAGATGACGTTGTGACTGATGAATTGTTATGGTGATGTATTAATTAAATCCATAGGACGCTGGTGGTCCGTTTAAGTTGCAGCTTCTTTGGAAAAATAAAATACGTAAAAAATAGACAATCTCCTGAAAGTTATTTTCAGGAATATCCCAATCAATATTTTGATGACCTTCTTAGTCTTTGAAGGCCAACGTTTTCCTCGACTATATTAAATATATTCTAATAGGAATTCGGACCGGTTACGCATCAGTTTTTAGGCCCATATAATTTTTAGACATTGATTTAAATTTTCAACTAGCTTAATTTTATTCTTTTACTCAAGTTTTTCATATGCATATTGCTTAAGCAATAAGTAGGATAGAAAAAAAATATATAAAAAACATAACATACATGTCGTCATGCAATGTAATGTTTGGACATATAATATCGACGTTGACAGTGAGCAAAGTAACAAGATGACCTAGAAGTTATACAAAGCATCCGGAAAGGGGAAATATCCATGGAATTTGCGTAATTCGTTCGGGCGTTAGGTTAAACTTCACCTTTGACTCGCAGTTCAGCTTTAATTTCAAGAAGTTTTATTTTAAATAAAAATAAAAACTTATTCTTGTATGATGGCGGCGTTCACTTGGTGGTGCATTTTGATAAAAAGTTTAAATAAAACACTCTACAACTTTGTTTTACCACTATATTATGGATAGCTGTGGCTAGTTTCGATCATAAGATGATTATTATCAAACATAAAGTTTACGTTTAAAGTTAAAAACTCTTTTACTTAGTTAATTGTTTGCTTTGATAGTAGCTGCAGTTTCAATCAAATGATAATCACACATAAGTGATGGAAATTTACTCGAATCAATTTTGTTTGTGCATAAAAGTTTTAGCAAAGCAACTTGAAAAAAGCACAAGCAAGTGATTTTTTTCTTATTTGCTAGAATTAAAATCGGGAATAAGACGCAAATTTAAATATACTAAAAACCAATTTTTTTCCGAGTTAATTGCCTTCACGAATGTATTTGGAAAGAATATTCCACGACTACGTCCAACCTTCAAGATTCTTGGCAAGATTTTCCATTGAAGTAGTTGCTAAAAACTGGTAGTTTCTATCGACGCAGAATTTTTCAAATTGCTTCCAAACACATAATCTTGTTTTTGTTGTTTTTGGTACGGAACTTGCCATTTATTATGGACGATGAAACGCTACCAATCCTTTCCATTTTATAATTTAAAACATTTTTTACAACTGAAATAAGCATAAACAATGTTTTTTGCCTTATTATCAAGGCTAATTCAATTTGTTTGTCGGGAAATAGTTTTTTTCGGTTTTCTTAACTTAAAACGCTAAGTTCAAGTGTAAATGATAATAGTCAATATTAAACTATAGGCTTGAAACTACAGTGTGCTATAAACTAAGTTAATGCCTTTTCATTTTTATTGATTTAAATGTATACCGAATTCAATTAGTTTTTTGTTTAATCACAAAAGTTATATAGTTTTATTATCATATATCGTGGTCCATAGATATTTATATTTATATGAACGCTATAAAATAATTTTATTAGATTACTTAGAGCTTAAAAACGTTTATTCGTTAAAATATTATTTGATACACGCCGGTGGTGTTAGTGATTGGATGTGTGACCGGTACCATTCACCATTGGGATATAATTAATGGTGCTTTAGAGCAGAGATGCACAGACTTATTAAGACTAGGGGCCACTCGGGCAAATCATGAACTGATGGCGGGCCGCCAGAAGTGTAGGTAATTAAAGACAATAAATAATTGATAATAATGTATTAAAATTAAAAAGGAATTTATTAATTTGAAGCGTGGCACTGCATAGTGCTTACAATCTTTTTTATATTTGGCTCAAATTTACTTGTAGCAACACGTAAAACTGCTTCCAAACTTTCATTTGCAAGGCGGTTTCTATTTTTGGTTTTATTATTATTAAGTATTGAAAAAGTTTGTTCACATATATAGGTAGAACCAAATAAGCTGGCACATTTCAGAGCGTTTATGCGCAACTCTTTGTACATATTTTTATCAATGCAGCGGTAAAAGTTCAGCAAGTCTCCTTCGTTGAATTTGTTGCGTAAATCTTCGTCGTTTTGAATGTCGATAATTTCTAACTGCATTGACTCTGGCGCATTTTCAACTGAAATCGTGAAAGGATTGCTGAATATGTCCAACAGAGGTTTCACTTTTTTAAACTCCGAAAATCTGTCTTGAAAAGATTGAATCAAAATATCTAGCTTTTCTACATAACTGAAATTAATCGCAGTTTTGTTGAATTTTTCAGCCATTTTCTTATAATTCGGAAAATGATTGTAATTTCCAGAATTCAATTGCGATCTGAAAAGTGTCAGCTTGCATTGAAAGGATGATACATGAGCGTAGAGCTGGGATATCAGTTGATTTTTGCCTTGAAGCCGTGTGTTCAAGACATTCAAATGATTTGTAATGTCGACTAAAAAAGCCAAATCACACAACCAATCAGGATTTTTAAGTTCCGGGACATCCCTTTGCTTTTCCGCCAGAAATATTCCAATTTCTTCTATTAAATTTAGAAATCGTTCCAGTGTCAATCCACGACTTAGCCACCTTACTTCTGTATAATACAGTAAATCTCCATATTCGCTTTCGATGTCATCAAGGAATTGTTTGAATTGCCTGTGATTGAGTCCTCGTGATTTTATGAAATTTACAGTCGAAACTACCACTTTCATGACATTTTGAAATTCAATTTGTTTAGCACAGAGGGCTTCTTGGTGTATAATGCAGTGAAACTGCATGAGATCTTCAGCCTTTATGTTTTTTTCTTGCAGATGCTTTTTCAGCAAAGTAACTAGCCCGGAATTGACACCAATCATCGAAGGAGCACCGTCAGTCGCAACTCCCGATAATTTTGATAAGTCCAAATCAGTTTTTGAACGCTCATCCAAAAGTACATTGAGTATATCAACTCCTTTGGTTTGACCTTTCAATGAACACATTCCTAATAACTCTTCTACGACTTCAAAATCTTGAGTAACACCTCGTATGAATATTAGAAGTTGAGCTGTGGAACTAATATCAGTGGATTCGTCGAGTGCTAATGAAAAAAATTCAATGATCTTAGTTTTTTCAGTTAATTGTTCCGCAATATTACCTGACAAAGACATATCGTCTTTGGATGGTCATACGATTCAGTTGAATTTTCTCAAACTTTTTTGCTGCTTCTGGACACATTTTCTTAGCGGCAATTTCTATGCATTCTTTTACAAAATCCCCATCATTGAAGGGGCGACTTCGCTTTGCTATCATTCGAGAAATTTCATAACTAACTTCTGTAGCTGTTTCTGAATCTTCAATGGGTTTTCTAAACATAGCTTGTGACCCGTAAGCTCCCGTTTTAAAGACAACATTTTTTGCTTTCTTAATTCGCCTGTAAACTTGGTAAAAGAAGGATGCTGCGTTTCATAGTGCCTTTTTACATTATATTCCTTTGCAATTGCAACAGAATTCTTGCAAATTAAACAAACGACTTTGTTATGCGACCATACAAAAAAGTATTTCTCAGTCCAAATTTCTTGAAATTGCCGATTTTCATCTTTAACCTTACGTTTTTTACTAGGTCCTGGCTTGTCCATGTTGCGTTCTAATCCTGGCTAGGATTAACACAGCACCTAAAAACAATTACAGTACCTACTTAAATTACCCATCCTTTTTAAATTATCAAAAATAATTGATTAAATAGGTAGGGAAACACTTATTAATAATAGAGTTTTACTTACGATTTCACAACACAATTATACACGGCACTTGACGGTTAACACTGCAACAGGAAATCTACGTTGAATGTGGATCAAAATATATGACACCGGCTAGTGGAGTACAACTATTGCCTTCCAAAACCTCTATTAAACTCACAGAACACTAATACACCTAGCGGCGATTAAACGTGGCTTTTATACCGCGCGTATAGAGTCGAAAACTGTCTGGAGAAATCTCGAAACCGACTCTGGAAGCTTCGAGTCGTGTACTATCTACGCGAGCGATCGTCATCGCGCCGCCGGCCGCCGCGCTTCTTCAAGCAAACGAATTTAACCGAGATCAGCACGAACATTACCGACCGCTGTTACCGACGACGCACGTACGGCGCACCGTAATAGCGCGCGCGCGAGATTCAAATTACTTTTCGAACATATTTTTTTTGGTTTTATTCTGGAATAGAATTCAATATTTTTAGAATGTACGAGAGTATTATTTTTGCTGTCGGCGGGCCACCGGTATTCGACCGGCGGGCCGCGGTCTGTGCATCCATGCTTTAGAGTGACGGGAGCGATTCTTTAAAGTAACAAGTTCATTTACACACACACAAATACACAAATGACACATGGCGGAAGAACCACGTGGTCGATAGCCAAACACTACTACTACTATTTGATCAAAGAAAACGTATTCTAATGTTCCCGGCGTATCCACCATTTTTAAAAGTATTTGTATATTCCATAACGTTAATTACTTATTTTCACCAACTTTAAAAACATCTTATCATCTGACTAAATGACTCCTTAAGGTTTCAAATTCAATTTTACTAACCACAATATAAAAGCAGTAATACATAATAAGGTGTAAGTAAAATACTTGTTGCAGCTTATTTATTGCTAATTATTATAATTTAATTATTGATTTATTTTCACATAAAAAGGTTATTTATATGCACTAATTTGTGAATATTATTTATACTGAATTTAGTAATAGAAAAAAATATTTTTTTTGTGATATCACGGTTATTGAGATATTTTTATAATAAATTTTAAGAACACATAATTTTCTATTATAGCCTTAGAATAATAAAGTAATTAAATATATTAACTGTGATAAATCACAGATGGTACGTAAATAAATATGTAATTTATGTTTATTGTTATAAAGTTTTGCTTATTTATAATATTTTAGATTCTAGAAACTAATATTTATACATGTTAGATTTTCTGGTAAAATTAAATACGAATAATAAGGTTTATTGGTTTAACAAAACGTGTATAGAAGCTAACGATGAATAAAATAAAATGGCGATAAAAAACCCAAAGGACATCAAGAAGACGTATTCTAAATGGTTTATAGAGGAGAAGTTTGTTGCAAAAAAATGAAGATGAAATCGTTGATTAATTCCCACTGAAGCCATGCTAACATATTTTTGAATTGCTTCGATTAATTGGAACACTTTTCACCGTTGGTCATTCGCAATGAGATCACTATTTATAAAGAATGTTAAAAAGATAACGGTAAGTAAAAAAAGAAATTCAGAGAAAAAAATCAGAGAATTAAAAGTAGCACAGACAATGAATACCCACGGTACAATAAAGTAAATAAAATATAAGAATGAAGTAACCATGTTAAAAAATAAGTGTGGTTGATTTGAAAGTCTTTCTATAAGTAGATACATAGATATTGTCGCACTAGTGCTACAATAGATTTATTATAGCACTAGTGCTACAATGGTTGTTATGACAATGAATATAACGGGTGTCCAATAATTATTGCAGTCCCGGGTGGCGTTGGAATCAAAAACGTAGGTCAATTCTTTCATGTGTCAAATAAATGAACTGAGAAAAAAACAACCTTGTAAGGTTGTGAGTAAGTCTTAAGTAATAATAACAGTTAATTACGTGACGATTTTCGCAATTTAATTGACAAAAAACCTAACTTTTACATTTGCAGCGCCATTTCTCGACTAATAAAAAAAATGTTTCGGATAAAACTTACATACTTTTTAACCCTATATCAGAATCTGCAATAAAAAATAGGGGTTTCCATTTAAGATTTTAAAGTTGCCCCCTGTTCCCGCCCCCTTGGGGGCTGGGGGGGGCAAAGTATGCGGCATCAGATGTCCCCCTCAGAACCATTAACTTTTCATTTGGAACACTTTTTGATTCAATGCAATGTTTCAGAATTAACGCTACTGGCGGATTAAAATGGGACACGTAGTACATAACATACAATGTACTACATTTCTTAATCAAAAAGTAACCTAAAATTATGTTATTTCATTATAGGAGTAGAAAAAAATATTTTTTTATATCACTGGTATAAAAAGTAAAAGTGTTTTCTTTGTACTTAATCTTGGAAAAGAATCAGTAAAATAAAATTATATCAATGCGAATGTCATAGTGGCATGCGAAATTGGAATAATGTCGACATGCAAAAGAGAAAAGTGATGAGAAGAAAGCATGTAATGGTATCTAGAATAAAGTGTAGAAGTATATGTGAAAGAAAGCAGATAGAGGTTCTGGAAAAACAATGAAAAATTGGGAATTTGTAGAAATAAATATTATTAATTTTTGTATGACAATAAATGTCATATAAATCATATAAATATTATTTTACTTGGTTTATAAAAGAATTGTTGAGGTCCTTGGTGTGGCGAGTGACAAAAGCAACAACAATACTAATAGAAAAACTGTTTATTTAACAAAATATATAAAGTGATCGTCGGCACTCTCGCGTTGACGGTTATTACTGTTGTAAACAAATACGGCATCCATGTAGTGCTGCTCACTAGTTTGTGGCGCCAATTTCAAATGAGCTGCACCAATAGTGATTGGTTTCCCAATATACCTCCTCAATTGAAATTGTTGCATGGTAGGGAAATTATATAGTAATGAAATAAAAATTAATTAATTAATTTTAATAAGATGTTTAACAAATGCATCTTGCGTGAGCGGCTTTGTCAATATGTCCGCAATTTGATTCTTGGTATTAATATAATATACTTTAATTAATCTTTTTTCAACAAGATCTTTAACAAAGTTGTATTTCACATATACAGGGTGAGTTTTTTTAGATGTTCTCTATGGGGATCTCAGAAACTATGAGAGATAGAGAAACGGTTAAATGGAGAAAAAAGTGTAGATTTACGAGACGAATAAAATTCCACTTTCAAAGTTTTCAAAAAAATCAAGGGTAACTAGATATTTTGAAAAAAGTAAAAAGTGTCATTTTTTTCAAATCAATATATTTCGGTTATTAAAACAGATAGAAAAAACTGTAAAAGATAAAGTTTTAGATAATTTTATGCAGATTAATAAAAAATAATCAGAAAATTTTTATCGCCATTATTTTCCGGAAACTTACACTTTTTTAACTGGAAACCATAGTTGGCTATAGCCTCATTCAAAAGATATTTTTTTCTCTTTAATCCATTATCACATATGACATAGTTATTGAATGAGTGAATTATAGTCATTTTAAATTTGATTATAAATGAAAAATGGGTAGCCATGGAAAAGATGAAAGTAGAACAATTGCAGTTGTTTATAATAATAGCAATATTGTAATTATTAGTTTTACCAAGGTAAACCAAAATGAAACAACAGCATAAAGTAATTATGTAATATGCTTTAGTCCATATATCGTTTTATTTAGCTTGCAGACAAATCCTTCTTCGTGCTCATACCCAGATGGCGGTTTCATATTGATTTCTTCTCTGAGATTGCTATGTAGGAAAGCGTTTTTGACATCGAGTTGGTCCGCAAAGAGGTCTTCTTTATTAACGATTGACAGGAGGATACGGAGAGTAGCCAGCTTAGCCACGGGAACATAAGTTTTATGGTAGTCGTAGCCATCTTGTTGTGTACATCCTTTTGCCACTAAACGTGTTCTGTACTTGTCGATGTGGCCATCGCTGTCGCGTTTAATTTTGAAGACCCACCTAGAGTTGATTATCTTCTTTACAATGGGCGTCATTACCATTTCCCATGTTCGATTTTTGGTTAAGGCGTTGAGTTCCTCCTGAACTGCATCCAACCATTTTTTTTCTTTTCTTCAAAGTTTTGTATGTCCTTAAACGATCCAGGTACCTTGTCTACTAAAAATTCTGCGAAGCAGGCAATAGCGGCGTAGTCATCTAGGTAGCGAGGTTTGGCGCTTCATCGAGGAGGCTTTGGTTCGAAGTGATCCAAGGTATCTTCAAAGGTGTCTTTTAGACATTCCTTCAGCATTTGGCATTCTTTGGATTCCTCTTCTTCGGGTGAGTTGTCCATTGCTTTCTCCTCTGATCCTTCGTCGATTTCATCCGGCTCACCTTCGTAGATCCAGTCGTCGCTCGTAGTTCCTCCAAAAGTAAATCTCGACTCTTCGAAGATGACGTCTTTCCCATTTATTAGCTTTCGCTTTTCCGGACTCCAAAGTACATATCCGTTTGGAAAATATCCGACAATGTAGCATTTCATAGTCTTCGACTGAAATTTCTCTTTGATGAGCTCCTTGGGGACGAGCAAGTACTCAGTACACCCAGAAACTTTAATTTTCTTCAGGTCGTCAAACCACAGTGCTGATGGCACCTGTCCGCTCAACGCCGAAGTGGGGCTTCGATTGATAAGGGCTTGAGCCCAAAAACTTTTCCCAAGTTTGGAGCTTACGTCTAGCACGTTCTATAATGGCTCTATGCATCCTTTCTGTCACTTCGTTTTGCTCCGGCGTGTACCGAATGGTGAATTCAAATTGGATTCCTTTTGTCTCAAAAAGTTCCTGGATCTCCTTCGAAATGTATTCGCGCCGATTATCACATCTGAACCGGTTGATCTTAAGGTTGAAACGTGTAGTGGCCATTGCCTCGTAGACCTTGAAATAGTGAAGAACTTTCTTCTTTGATTCCATAGTAAAGTATGTTGGATGCTTGAAGCCATAATTTTGTGATACACCTTGAATCAGGAACTTTATCAAATGATAAATAAAACTTACTTTGTTCGTATCACACACGGAATTTATTTCGTAACTATAATTATAACCTTACAAGGCCATTATCGAACGTATAGTTAAATTACAAAATAACAGGCGGTATTTATACAGGGCGGATTAGAAGCGGTGTACAGCGAACATGTAATATAATTTACATAATTGCTTTAAAGATGGATGAATATATTAGGTCAGTCTGGTCGTTGATTAAGGGGTAAATATATATATATAACGAAGTAGAAGCCTCCATCGTCAATGACTTAAAATACATAATGTATATTCCGGCACTCTTGCGTTGAGGGTTATTACTGATGTAAACAAATAGGGCATCCATATAGTGCTGCCCCACGGATTGCGGCGCCAATTCCAAATGAGATGCACCAATAATGATTGGTTTACCAACAAGAATAATAACTAAAATGTGCCTGATGTTACAGTTAGTGAAATAAATACTAGATGATTTGATTAAAGAATAATCAATTATTGTGGATAAGACGTCAATGGAGGTTCGTCATACACATACTCTTTTGAAAGTTTGTGTTAAAGTTACAAAACCTATGTTAATAGTGCACTTGTTAACGAAATACTCGAATCTTTAAAATTTTAATATAAATAGCCTATCCTTACTTAAGACCTTATTAAACCCTGTTTGATGCATTCTAACTTTACGCTCAATAGAAACCGCTATAAAAAATTGAAGGAGCAGTAATAGTATCCCCTGTCATGCCAGTAATTGCTAATATTTACATGGTGGATTTCATTAAAATCAGCCTCTTATACTCTATAGCTATGTTCGTTATTAGGTCATACGGTCAAGACAAGCCAACATTTTACTCTACCATTTAAATAATATCCATCCCAAAAACAAAATGAAAGTTAGAATGGTCTTACAACAAAACAATATCATTCCTCGACATATTAATCAATAAGTATTCCAATGGAACTGATAAATACAGATATAGGTACAGTCACACGTTTACTCAAACAAAAAGCACTCACCAAAAACACTGATACGATCCAAGAATTTTCAAATAAAACATTTCCTCCGTTTAATCTTCTATTAATTATATTTATAAAGTAGGAACGTACAAAGTATAACTGACATAATCTTCAAAAAAGTAAGAATGAATACAAAATTGCCGAAAACATATGAACATGAATCAAAATCCTATACGTCCCATAGTATAATACCTATTTTAATTCAAAATTACCAGTTCACAAACTTTTTGGAAAAAATTGTAAACACTTTTTGAATACATATCCGAAACTCCATACTCCTCTTTTAAATTGTAGAACTCTAACCACCTTTTTTTGTTTATTGTGACCTTCTGTTCTGCTGATGATGTAGTCCGATTAATTTAAAATAATTTAATTGACAGGATCGACATAGTAGTTGGGATGTTGACATCAGCTAAGTGCGCGGGTCCTGGGAAAACGTATTGCGAGGCTCTGAGTATGTAACTGGCACCATCTCCCGGTGGTATTTCCGTGAGAATGTGAACGTACTCTTGATTGTCCTCTGCTAATTGTAAATTATTAGCGAGATATTGTAATTTGCCGTTAGTGTTTTTATCACTCATTAAAAGCCAGAAATTGTACGTGTAAGTACAATTACAATTAAAACCGGTCACCCAAATATCTTCCTTACTTTTAGCGGAATAATAACCACATCTTCTGACCATCCCCAAGTCCGTGTGTACCGACAATAAATTCAAATATCAGAACAAATTTTCTACAGTCAATTTAGTCAAAACCGTGGAGTATTCATAGTATATTTTACTCTTTTATTGCTGTGTTGAATCTTGTAATAAATCTTGTTTTTCGGGATCACAAAATTGCATCGATCGAAAGACATCAAGGAAATTTTTTGGCAATCACGACGCTAGCCGTTAACCTAAAGATACAGTGCAAAAACCACGGTTTGACAGTAATGGCTGTACAAAATGTGCGCTGATATTTGGAAGGATTTATTCGCGTTGGAAACGGACTTGGCGAAAATGAAGTATACATACTCAAATTTTTGTACTTCTACATTGTGTTTAAACTAAACCCCTATGTTAACACATTTATAGATGTATCGCGACTCCTGTAACCACTACACAAACCTCTTTTATCAGACAACGCGTTCTCTCCATCGTTTTGGCAGTAGATTGGCTAATTACACAGCTTTAGTAGGATTATTTTCAACGGTGTTGTGATGCAAATTTTTATGTTCTTTCTCTCTTGGATGATTCGGAATTTGATTTTAAATTAACTTACCTTGAAATAACTAATTGTTCCACCTCAGATATCTCAATGGAGATAAGGGCGCCACGTATATTTTCGAAGGAAACAATTAAGGCAAGTTCTCCACGTACTAAAATTACGAAACCAAAAGTAAACTTCTATCATCCAAAAGCCTAGCTTAAATAAAAGGAAAAGGGAATTCCCATAAAAAATTACCACTATTTATAAGCTTAAGTTTATTCTCTAAAAGAAACTAACTAAATGACAGTAGTAACCATAAACAAAAATTGAAACACAGGAGGAGGCTTTCGAAATATTAAGACAAATAAAATCTTAAGCTTGAGTACATCCTTCAAATTTTAAATTAAAAATAAAGTACATAAATCCAAACCATAAAAAAGGACAAAAAAGGAACAAACTATAATTCCGTAGCGCAGCAAAGCCCGATGATTGGTTAAATTCAATTAAAATAATTGGACTAACATTGAACTACTTTTTCTAGTACTTTCTACCAGTTCCAGCGAACCCGAAGATCAACGACCAAAAAGAAAAGACGGAAAACGCGATGCGCTCCGAAGAAGATACAAAAGTGGGAGGGAAATGATAAGTATCATTGACTATGGTAAAAATTTTGAAGAAAATAAAGCTAAGTATAAATATTCAAATAAATGAACATTAACATAATGACATTTTTTCCGTTTCCGGCGACGATATAATAATTAAATTTGAAAAATGTTCATATCAAAACTAACCAAGCGTTTGTTGGGTTGTCTATGATAAAAGTGCCAAATTTAACGTTACAGTGTCTTATCAATATCAACGTCTTAAACTTTTCAATTAGGCATTTTTGCATTAGGTCTTATAATAATTGTCTAATTTCGGTAAAAATTTCCTCTGAAGACATATTCTTGTAGTATGATTCTGCACATTTCATTGGCAATATACAGGCTATATACAGTTGACTGAATAGGAAAGACTAGACAGAAATATGTTAATGATATCCTCATTGACTCCGGATGCCGTGTCCGTTTTAAGGAAATGACAGGACATTTTCGTTGGTTAACTTTTTAAGACCTTCGGTGACCCAATTTTTCGAATATTTAATAACGGCTTACATAATGTACATACACTGGTGTATCTACTTGTTTAGTTCCATTTGTAAAAAAATGTTCCGTTCCCATAACGTTGTTAATAAAAATGTGTTAAAGATTGTTTACCGTTGCAAATATAGTTCTGCATTAATGACACTTCAATCTATCATAATAACAAGATAATTTTATCGTAAACAGATCATTTGGAAACTTTTGTATTTCTGAAATAATAATTTAATCCTGTCTTTAACAATTTTAGTACTAGCTTCAGTTTCATGAATAAACTAAAAAAAAGGTCTACACATACGCAATTATAATTACTTGGATTTCTCATTTAATGTATTCATTTGCTTTAATATAATGCAAAAACAAATATAAATATATAGTTACTAATTGGCATACTGTTTTATATTGAGACTGATCGGATACAATGTTACATCTCAGTTTTAAATAAAATTAAAAGTGAATTCATATACTGTGATACTGTATGCTGTAGTATAGATCTAGCGGATATATTTATAAGGTATTTTGAGATTCAACTTTAAGCTCAAGAAAAATATTTAGGGAGGAGTATCTAAATGATACATACTTACAACTCAAAGGAAAATTACGATTTACGATTTCAAATTCCTTTAACATGAATAGTGCCAAAAATGACTTGACTATTTAATCCTACCTAATCAGTGAATATAACCCAAAAAAATCGTAATCAAATTAAAGAAATTTTGAAATTAAATTCTTTTCTTTTATTAATTTCAATGGAGGAGCAACTTGCATTAATACTTTAAAATACTTATTACCTCCAATCTTTCGTGAAAAACTGTTTATGTGCAGTCGCTGTTTTACCCTCGTTGTCGTATTAGAAGTCGCAGACCTTTAAGTCAAAATACCGCAATCTTTTCCTTATAAATTGTTACAGGCAGAGTTCATTAAACGAATTATGTTGACCAAAAATAGATGATTGTATCAATTGTTTTCCTGAAGGGTATTAGGAGATCAAAAACCTTTACAACTTTTACGAAAATTTTAACAGTCACCTGCCTTAATTTTAGCAAAATCTAGATCGCTGCCCAATTTGGTTGAAGTGGCAGACCAATTTTTCACCTACTACATTTTGTTTAGTTTCTTTAACATTAGAATTTAATACATCGAGAAGTTCTTATGAATAAGATATTTGACTACTTCAAAATTAGATTTCAGAAGTAACACAAAACTTAAAATTATTATCGAACACTTTAGACCAACGTTTATTAATTCATTCTAGGCCCATAAGTAGATCGGAAGGCGACACATACAAGGTTCTGATCCATAAAATAAATTTTGCTGGTTTAATTATAATTTCAAAAATAAGGCGCGCAAATGCATATAACCGAGTGAGGAAACAAGTAATAGCTATTGTCGGTCCATGCCTTCGCTGCCTTTCCAGGTCGATATTTTGTGTGTAGGGGGAGCTATTTTGGCGGTGAATAAACTCTTCGCCAACATTTATCGTCCATCAAAATGTTCATTAACTATTATAATTGTAAAGTTGTAATTTAATACCGATATACGGGTCTTCCAAATTACCAGTACAAAGAGGTCTGGACGTAACATTCAAGTGGAATTTTGTATTTGCTAATATAAATCATTCAATTCTAGGTGCTGACTTGCTTCGACATTTCAACATTGTTCTTGTTATCGCTAATAAACACCTTTTTTGATTTACCATATCAGTCTAACATAATGTACAACATTAAATTATAACTCCTCAATCCTCTGAGGAAACATATATGTTTAAATATGCAAATTACAGTGCTCTTAATGATTTTTTTTCATCTGTGGATTGGTCGAACATATTATCTAATCATGATATCAATTTGGCCCTTGAAAACTTTTATTTAACAGTAAAAGGTGCTATTAGTATGTTTGTACCTAAGAAAGTAGTAAAATGCAGTCAAAATAAATATCCAATTTTTTTTAATAGTAAATTAATTAAGCTTATACACGCCAAGAAGACTGCTCATTTGTATTATAAAAGGACAAACTCGGTTGATGATTATCGAACATTTAAGGATTTACGTGAACTTTGTAAAAATCTTTATCGGTCCCTGTATGATGAACACATTAATAACATTCAACAGAATTTGAAAACTAATCCTCGGAAATTTTGGCGGTACGCGAAATCAATCAAAAAAGAAGATGGCATTCCCAATGATATGCATTATGCAGACAAACATGCTACTGGAGCAGTAGATGTTGTGAGTTTGTTTGCAGACTTATTTAGGAAAACTTATATACAGGATAGATCATCAGCACCATTACGTCAAGTTCAAGAGCAATGTGCAGTGATTAATAGTAATAACTTTAGTATATCGGTGGAAGAGGTTTTTGATTTGATATCACAACTTAATATTAATTCTTCACCTGGGCTGGATGGAATACCAACTACATTTTATAAAAACTGTATATACTCGTTATGTAAACCCATGCATGTTCTTTTTAGTACATCTCTTTTATTAGGTGTATTTCCGGATGAATGGAAAAAAGCCATATTGTTCCACTTTTTAAATCAGGTGACCGTAACAACGTTCAGCATTATAGGGGTATTTGTATACAATCAGTACTTCCAAAAATGCTGGATAAACACGTTGAAAAGTCTATCTTTTGGATTTTTAAAAATTATTATTCAAACTCACAACATGGCTTTATAAAGGGTAGGTCTACAACGACAAATTTATTGTTATACTCTCAGTATCTATCAAGTGCCTTGAAGGAAAGAAAACAGATTGATGTTGTCTATACAGATTTCTCCAAGGCATTTGATAGAGTTAATCATTCAATACTGATTTCAAAATTAGAACAAATTGGTTTTCCAATAAAAGCTTTAGCATGGATATCTTCTTTCTTGTTGGGCAGGACCCAATATGTGAAAATTCTCAATAAAATATCTGAGATAATTGATGTAGTCTCCGGGGTGCCTCAAGGTTCACACTGTGGTCCCATTCTTTTTATCATATTTATTAATGATATTTGCAACTGTATAGAAAATTGTGAAATATTAATGTATGCGGATGATTTAAAAATATTTAGAACTATTAATACCTTGGATGATGGTAATCTTGTTCAACAAGATCTTAATAAATTAATGGATTGGTGTTCCCAGAATTAATTGTTTATGAATCCGGAAAAATGTAATGTAATTTCATTCTGTCGCAACAAAACTAAAATTATTTTGAATTATTATTTGGTTGATGTAAAATTATCTAGAGTAAGTAGTATTAAGGACCTAGGAGTGACTTTTAATTCTAATTTTACATTTCGTGAAAATATTGTTAATATAGTAACTAATTCAATAAGAACATGGGGTTTTGTTCGTGGAATATTGAGTGCTTGAAAAGCTTATTTTGTAGTCTTGTTAGATCACAGTTGGAGTATGCGTCAATAGTATGGTCGCCGTACTTACAATGTGATACTCAGATGATTGAGTCCGTACAGAATAAGTTTTTAAGATCAATTGAGTATAAATTGGGTAGACATCATATACGTGGTGAATATACATTTATAAGATTAGAACTTAATATCACGACACTGTCTAAAAGAAGATGTATTTCAGATTTATGCTGTTTACATAAATTAATTAATGGGCAATTGGATTGTAATAAACTCTTACATCAGATATCATGTGCCATTTCTGCAAATAGTAGGAGAACAAGAACTACTAAGACGTTTAAAATAAAAACACATTCCACCAATATTGCGCAAAACAATCCAATCAGTAGAATGACAGGAATAGCAAATGGTTTGGCCAGATTTATGTGGTTTGAATTATTCAATTCCAATTTTATCATTTAAAAGAAACTTGAATTATAAATTGTAAGTTGTACTTAGTTTTATTATGTTTATTTTCAATATATTAAAATTTGTCTTAAATTAGCCACTGTTTATGTTCATTTTTATTGTAATATAATTTGTGTGCATTTTTTTAAAACTTTTTGTCAAATTAGCTTTTAAGTACCTATTCATATAGATAAGTGGTGATCTTTTGTTTATTTCTTTTTGTACATTGTCTATATACATGGTTTATCCGTTAATAAAGTTATTATTATTATTATTATTATTATTACCTGTATCTTCCAACTCACATGTCACAAATTTCAAATCGCAAAAAATAGCTTAAAAATGTATGTCTATACGGCATTTATAGCCAATATAGTGAATACTATGGTTTAAACCATTTTTCTATTTCAGAATATTATCCTTTACCTATTATTCATAATTTCACGGACAATTGTTGTGATTGTAGGTTCTTTTAAAAAATCAAGTTGGTAAAGGCATACCACTAAATTTTAATTCATATAAATTACGATACAAAGACTTCAAACACTACACTTTTTTACAGTCTATAAACCTTTGATTTCTGCTATAAATACAGATTCTGATAGTTTCTCAAAAGAAGAGCACAGTTAAATTTTTTGGTCTGCTTGAATATACAAGGATGAGTTTTAGAATAAGAAACGAAGCTTAAACATTTTATCTACGACAAATGTGCTTTCGGTGAAACTAAATTAGATTTTTTAGATCACAGTTTTAATTATTATAATGGCGGGTGAAATTAATACGCCGGAAGAAACAATAAATTATCTCAAGTGTTGTATTAACACTTCGTGTAAAATTCTAGTATGTGTTAAGTGTGGAAATAGCTACCACCGCAGCTGTAGCAGTAAAACCAAAGGTATGCAGTTCGTGGACGGCACTAAAGTGATATGTTGTGGATCACACGACGAAAGTGAGGTTAGTGAAACACTACTTGGTATTGAAAATTCATCACTCAAGAAACAAGTAAAATTACTAAATAGAATAATTAGTGAAATTAACGATAAAAATTCTATATTAAAGGAGAATAATCAGCTCCTTAAAGATAGAATGAAAATCCTGGAAAATAACAAATCAAATCAATTAAATGTCAAATCAATAAGAATATTGGTGACATCTATGAAGCAACAGCCGAAATTAGAAATGTAGTAAATAATACGGCCTGTGATAAACCACCCAAAAATAGATCTCTATTCGCGAGTGTGTATGAAGATAAGAAACAGCGCGAGGCAAACGCTGCTCTTGCAGTGCCCGATCTCGCAAACATGAATTCGAAGGCGAAGCCAGGGAAGACCGTCCGTGGAAACTTAGTTGATAACCCACTTCAGGCAACCCAACATCCAAACCATATAAATATAAACGAAAAAGTGGCTGAAACAAAAGTTGTCCAAAATGAAACAGATTGGAAAACTGTGAAAAGCAGGAAGAAGAGGATAAAGACCCAGGGTATAGTAGGAACTCAAAATAACAATAAAATTAAAGCAGTACCTCGGAAGGCGTTCCTGTATGTACCACGCATATAACCAGAGACAACTCCGGAGGATATTCCTAGTTATTTGAAAAATGCATTTCCAGAAGTCATATGTGAACCATTGGAGAGTAAATTTTCACAGCCTTACGCTTCTTTTAAGGTGACAATTGATCTATGCAACTTTGAAAAAACTATGGATTCGAAAATATGGCCGTACGGAACGTATGTTTCGAGGTTTTTTCACAGGAAGAAACAGTCACAAGACAAAACATAGCACCTAGGATCGGGGAACAGGAAAACGGATTAACAACTACCGTTCTTCATCATAATGTTCAGTCCATTAAAAATAAAATTAGTGAAATAGATATCGTCTTGAGTCGACTAAATGTAAATATATTCTTAGTAACCGAACACTGGGTTACCGAGTGTGAGACCTTTCCTAATATCACAAACTTTAAAGTAATTTCTGGTTTTAAACGCGCGAATTATATGCATGGGGGAGCATCTGTTTTAATTAGAAGTCATCTTAATGCAACAAATAGGCCTGATTTAATAGCTTTTTCTAAAGAAAAAACTTTAGAAGCTGCTGGTGCAGAACTCATGGTTAATCCAAAACAAAAAATTGTTATTTTGTGCATTTATCGTTCTCCTGATGGATTTGACTGAATTTCTAAATTCAGATTTTAACGTGGATTTAATGAAACTTGATGACCATAAAACTATAATGTTTAAAAATCTAGTAGAAGGTTATAATTTAAAATTTACCATTAATACTGAAACACGAGTATATAATAACAGTAAATCTTGTATCGACAATATTCTAACTAATCTTACATTTTGTGAAGCACGTGTAGTTGACACACATCTCTCAGATCATCGTGGTCAAATTTTATCATTTAAGGGTAGACAAAATAATGAGAGTAGAAATATAATTACAAGAATCATAAATACAAAAACACTAAACACAATGAATAATAAATTAAGTAATATAAATTGGAACGATATGTTATCTCATTGTAATGACTGGGAGTCATATTTCAATGAATTTTATAATAAATTTCTACAAATATTTAACAATACCTGTCCCAAAAAATTAAAAACTATTAATAATTTTAGAACAAAAACATCATGGTTTACAGATAAAATAAAGCGACAAAAAGATAAAGTTGAGTTCTATTATCAGCTCTATCTACATAAAAACAGTGCACATGTAAAAAATGATTATAAATTAGCAAAAAACAAGTATAAAACATTATTGCAGGAAGAAATTATAAGATACAATTCAAACCGCATAATAATAGATCAAAAGAACTGTGGGGCATAATTAGGAGTAAATCCCAGTGTAGCAATAAACAAAATAAGAAAACTCCCATTTATATTCATGTTGATGATTCAAAAATAGAAAGCCCAAAAGATATTGCTGATACATTAAACAAACATTTTAGTACTATTGGTAACATAAAAGGATTGTCTCAATGTAAAAGTTATAATATTATTAATAACACTATAGATTCTATATTTCTCTATCCAGCTTCTGAAAATGAAATAAAAAATATAATACTAAATATGAAAACAAGTTACAGTAAAGACTTTGACGATATATCCTCAAGTGTTATAAAACACACAATGGCGTTTATAGTTGAACCACTAACAAAGGCAATTAACATATCATTGTCTGAAGGTGTTTTTCCTTCAATACTCAAAATTGGACGTATTATACCGGTACATAAAAAAGGGGATCCACATAATGTTGATAATTATAGGCCGATATCAATATTGCCAATTTTTTCAAAAGTATTTGAAAGAGTAGTTTTTGATCGAATTGCGAGATATATACGGATTAACAACATCTTATGTAATCAGCAATTTGGATTTAGGAAAGGTTTTACCACAGGTCATGCTATCTACAATTTTCTAAAATTTGTACTCAGAAATCTAGACACAAATACAAATGTTTTTTCAATTTTCCTAGACCTAACCAAAGCTTTTGATTGCGTGCCACATCAATTACTATTATAAACAATTTCGAATTATGCATTGCGAGGAATTTGTCATCAACTTCTTACCTGTCTCATAGAAGACAAATAACCTCTGTATATATTAATAATACAAGGTATAATTCAAGCGAAGCTTGTCCTAATGTTGGTGTGCTCCAGGGAAGCATTTTAGGTCCACTATTATTTCTCCTATTTATAAATGATATGCCATCTGTAATAAATGCTCATATTACAATGTTTGCTGACGACATAATCTTTTGCCTAAATGATAATTGCTTAGCAGATCTAAATATAGCAACCAATCAAATGTTAAGCGAATTAAGCTTATGGCTAAATTCCAATAACTTGATATCAAATCCAGCAAAAACATATGTTATGAACCTTGGGGCACCAAAGGGGCAAGCTCATATTTTAGAATATAACGGAAATTAACAATGTAAAGTTCCTAGGGGTATTAATAGAAAATTACCTAAAATGGGATCAGCATGCAAACAAAATATGCTCAGCGGTTACAAAGTATTCATACTTAATATATTCATCAAGAAATGACATTAGCCAGGAAGCTGCTAAGCTTTATATGTCATACTTCAAACCATAGTTATCATACGGCATTATTTTTTGGGGTTGTACTACACAAGTAAACATACAAAAGGTATTTGTAGTTCGAAAGAGGCTAATACGAGCAATAGGTAATAGAAAACCGAATACGAACTGTCGCGAATTATTCAAAAACCTGAGGATCATGCCACTAATAAGCCTATACATCTTCGAATCAATAAAATTTGTAATTAACAATATACATTTATTCAACATCTGGCAAAGTGAACACTCCTATAATATTAGGAATAGAAATCTCATAATTCCCATGCATAAACACAGTTATGTGCAAAATTCCTATATAGTACAACCTATTCAACTCTACAATAAATTGCCACACTTTCTAAACATTTTACCAAATAAAATACTACAAAAAACATTGAAACAAATAATTCTAGATAACTCTTTCTATACCATAGATGAGTATATTAAATACTGAGATGATAACATGTGAACATTCTCGCCATTTATTTATTTGTGAATGCGCGTGTATTTTTTCAATATGTAACAGTTTCATTTTTATATCTTAACTTATTTTAATTCCTTGATATTAATTATCATTATATTAATATATTAATTTTAATGTGTTTATCATCTAGATTTTTAAGTTTTATACTAAAGACTAGATTTTATATTATTTAAACAAATTTTAATTCGTCTGTATATTTAGATTTTAAGTTTTCTTTTATAGTTATACTAGTACTAAGATTATTTTAATTCAATTATATGTTAGATTTTTAAGTTCTAGAATTTTAGAATAGATCTCAAATTGTTCTTACTCTTTATATAATTATTTACATATAGGTTTTTTTTATAAGATACAAATCAAATTTAGATGACTCACCCATGAATGTATATTCTTTTTGGAAATAAATAAATTGATTGATTGATTGAAAGTTTAACTCATAAACCTCTTCAATCCAAAGTTGAAGCAATTTTGGTTTTTCCCCAACTCACTGATCTAAATGCATTACAGCGTTTTCTTGGTATGGTTAATTTCTACCAAAGATTTATTCATACATTATTATTTTAGCAGTACTCCACCAACTTGCAACAAAAATTCCACGCAATAAACCATTATCTGGTCTCAATTCGCTCTTCACGCATTTACAACAGTCAAAGCTGCAATATTTGCTTTACCAGACCCTCATGCTGAGTTAAGCATTATGTTAGACTTGCTTGGCTTTGTTGCTGGCGCGGTCTTGCAGCAGAAGCATATTTGTGAAGTCTTTCAGCTGCTCGCTTTCTTTTCCAAATCTTTTTCGTCAACAGAATGTAAATATAGTACTTTCAGCCATGAATAGCAGGCCGTTTATTTGGCAATTAAAAGATTCAAATATCACCTTGAAATTCGTAAATTTATAATTTTTACAGTCTATAAACCTTTGATTTCTGCTATAAATTCGGATTCTGGTCGTTCCTGAGAACAAGAGTACAATTGCATCATTATAAAAATCTTAAAAATTAAAATATTATTATGACTTAATTTGAACTACCGCCCCGGATATTGCTGGTTTGTTTTATAACATGAACATTTGGCATAATTATCTCGCAGATTTTGCTTCATTAAAATTCTAGTGCAGTAACGATGTACTTCATCGGGTAACTTACAGTTACATAAAGTGCTGATTTCATTACGCTTAAAGAAACTAATTATTTACGCCGTGTGCACGAAACGTAAAATCATTAAAATGCCCCAGTTTCTTAAAATGCTGTATAACTTCTAAATACATCTTTTCCCGTAACGTGCAAAAGAAATAGACTGCTCCAGATTTCGCGTTCCGGTTAAAATAACGAGTCGCCAGACATTTTTCTCCCGGTCGAAATGTGTAATTTAATAAAACCCCTATGAATATTCGAGGCAATTATCATCCCCGACTTAATTAAGTTAAGCCGCGATATTTCACCGAGTGTGCATAGTGCGGTGTGAGAATATCCTCTTCTCTCCCACCCGTCTGTTTATAAATCTGAAAAATGGCCCCACTCGTTATCTCTCCAAAGGAGTGCCGCGCTCCCTAAAAAGGGCTGGAAATTGCCGCTTGTTGTAACTTATCATTTCCAGTTAACCCATCATACCTTCATTTGTTACATAGAATAATAGGTGTCGCTTCGCGTAAGTAAGGAAATTAATACTTACATTCCAGCATAAGAGTTTGAGATGTTAATTTTTATTAAAACCTAACTTAACTTGTTTTATATTTAAGAATTAATAATAAAATGTATTAAAATCCTTTAGTTCGTTGTAGAAAATTAAATAATAATTTAAAATACGAAAACATTTCGTGAAACCACAATGAGTCTTACTAAGACTTAGTAAGACTCATTGTTGTAAATTATTGTAGATTCACGAAATGCTTTCGTATTTTAAATTATTAGATTTAAGGATTTGATGTAATTTTTTAATACAACCTTTTAAAATAAATATAAAACATGTTTTTAAAAGGTACTATTTTTATGAGTATCGTTTGGATATTTACTACAATCTTGTACAATTTGTTTGAGAAAAACGTTTAATATATGTTTTAATTTAAAAGTTTTAAATAACTCCGGTTTATAAATTGAAATTGTAATTTCTGCAGGGGATTTATATTTATAGCTACTGTTAATTATATTATTTCTCTACCAGGAAAAGTTGCAGTATAAAAAGGTCTGTCGGGTTTTACTCCACTTTACAAAAAGTGAGAAATAAAATATCATAATAATTTAAAAGAATAAAGAATCCCGTAATCTGCATTATGAGCCTCTCGCGCGCTTAAATTATTGCGAAATCTGAAAGGTTTTCTTTTTCCTTGCAAAATATCAAATCCCATTGTTGTGGTGATGCCTGTCCACCGCCCCCGTACAGCAATTCTTCAAAAACTCTATAAAACGTCTTTTCTCCTCTGTTCTCCTGTTATATGTGAAAATTTGTTGAAGTTGAATCCTGTATTGTGTATTGTTACATGAATATTCATTGTGTTATGTAAACAGATTCTCGTGTTTCGTGACTTGGGGATGGTATAATCGCTTTTCCTTTTTCGGTGGCGGCAGGAAAATTGGAACGCTGTCGGCGAAAAACGGAGGGAAATCCGACGCTGCCTGCCGCCGACGCCGCGCTCTCGCACCTGTTAAATAAGACACGACACTCGGCATCGATTTTCCCAATTCTAATAATAAACTCCGACCACTTCGTATAATTAGATGAAAGTTTTCGGCGAGTTTTTCCCTTCGCGAGTTTTCCGCTGCTGAAAAGCGAAATTATAATTACAAATTATACTAAATGATTCTTGAATTTTCTCGAGATCGTAATGGTGCTTGGCATAGATTGTAGGGAATGTTTGGGGATAAACGCAACTTTAGATAAAGGCCGTTCAATTTTGGACGATCCCTGGGTTAAATAAAAGAGGGTCGATCGTTTACCCTCACATACATTTTTCATCGGCGCGATAGTTTATTGCGGACTAAAATATAGGCAAATGCGATAGTAACGCTTTTTTTAAGATCATAATTTATATTAAAATATACTAGATTTTGAAAATTGTTTAATATATATCTTTAATAAACATAAATTTACCTATATAAATTGGGACGATTCGAAAATACTTTGTTATTTAAATATATGAAAACATATCGTAAATCTACAACAATGAGTCTTAAGGACTATGAAAAATCACTTACTTCCTGGGACAATAATAAATACTATCTAGACATAAAGAAATATTAAAAAAGATGCATGTATCTGTAATTAATCAGACCTTTAAATATCTTTGCTTCTTCTCTCGGTTTTATTATATTCGTTTTCGATAGATAAATACATATATTTATTGACAAATTTAACATATTTACATTGACATGATGAATAATGAATGAGGTGTTAGTGTGTAAATCTGCCGAAAAACTATCGACCATATTAGTTTTATAATACTCATTTTGAAGTCTTGGATTTCTGAGAATTAACAACGCTTTATTTTATATGCAATTATCTCAAATATAATTGTAGAGATGGAAGATAGACGTAAACGTAAATGTAATGTAATTTTATTTAATCTGCCTGAATCGACTTTTAATGAATTAAAAGATAAAATTTCTGACGATACAAAGTGTATTCAAAATATATTACATCCTTTGAATGTTGATGTGAATCCTGTTAAAGTTGTTCGATTAAGCAGACTCCCATCTACAAAACCTAGACCCATAAAAGTCATATTTGGAGGCGAATAATCAGCCAGAGAAGTGCTTAGATCTAATGCTCACAACGATGACCGTAATTTACATTTTAGGTCAGACAAAACACCAGGTCAAATCCAGTATTTTAAAACTATAAAATCCAATTTAGAAAAACGAAAAGAAAACGGGGAAAATGATATTACTATAAAATATCGCAATGATATACCATACATCGCTAAAGTTTATGTTAGGACATCTCAGTCGGTAAATCTAAAAAACTGAAGGTATACTATCAGAACGCTGGTGGTATTCGTACCAAAATTAATAATTTTAAACACTTAACTAACGCACTTACTTTTTTTTAACCATTAAAAAATTATGTAATATATATACATATATTACAAAAACACACGACTTAAGTTTCGACGGTTTAATGTCATTATCAAGTTTTTGTAATATATGTATATATATTACATTATTTTTTAGTGGTTAAAACATAGTAAGTGCGTTAGTTAAGTGTTTTTCATGAATTACCACGTAGTAACGGTCACCACAATCCTTATGATTAATAATTTTACTACTGGTGTAAATTGTAATTCTTATGACATATTAATTATAACTGAAACCTGGCTTTATACTGATATCTTAAACAGTCAATTGCAACTCCCAAATTATCAAATATATCGAATAGATAGAACTACATCTGGTATAGTGCGCGGTGGAGGATTATTAATATGTATCAAAAAACAATTTCAATCTCGCCTCATTATAAGCAGCAATCTCATAGAGCATACTTTTGTTTCAGTTTCAATTAATAAACACAATTTAATAATTGGAGGTGTATATATAAAGCCAGGATCAATGCTTAATATTTATGAGGAACATTGTAATGCTGTTAAACAACTTTATCAAAATTTTAAAAATCACACTTTTTTAATTTGGGGAGATTATAATCTTCCATCTTTTTTATGGAATGAGGGTGGTATTGTTCCACAGTCAATAAAACCAGCGGACAAGTGTGCTCTTTTTATTATTGAATCGTATAACTTTATTAATACTTGCCAATTAAATTGCATACCTAATTCTAGGAACGTTTTTCTAGACTTATGATGCCATTAGCAGACGACTGTATTTTTGATGCTTCCGTACACCATCCAGCATATTATATGTCTTTTCCGATACCACATAAAATAAATAATATTCATTCCAGTGATGAAATCTATATGTTTGAAAACGCAAATTATATTGCTCTTAACAACTTTTTTTCATCTACAAATTGGTCAAATATATTATCCAAACAGGATTTAGCAGCTGAAAACTTTTATTTAACAATAAAAAGTGCCATGTACATGCTGCCTAAAAAAGTTGTAAAAACACATCAAGATAAGTACACAATTCTTTTAAATCGTGAATTGATTAGGCTTGTGCAAGCCAAGAAAGCCGCCCATTTAAGATATAAAATGACTAATTCTCTAGATGACTACAGAACATTCAATGTCACTATATGATGAGCATATTAGAAAAGTTCAACAGAATTTGAAAGCGAATCCACGAAACTTTTGGCGATATGCGAAACAAATAAGAAAGGAAGATGGCATTCCCAATGTTATGTATTATGGTGAGGAGCATGCTAGTGAAGCAGATGGTGTTGCAAGTTTATTTGCCAACTTCTTTGCATCAACTTATGTTCAAGGTGATTCATCAGGTCCAAAATATACATCACAAGAACACGGGGAATCGATTAGTTATAGTGATTTCAAAATTTCGATGGAAGAGGTTTTTGAATTAATACTACAACTCGACAAGAATGCGTCGCCTGGACCAGACGGAATTCCATCTATATTTTATTAAAATCGCATATATTCATTATGTAATCCGATTCATGCGCATTTTAGCTGCTCTCTTTCGTTAGGTGTATTTCCAGATGCATGGAAGACCAGCTATATTGTACCAATTTTTAAATCAGGAGACCGTAGCAACATTCAACATTATAGAGGTATTAGTATACAATCTGTCCTTCCAAAAATGTTAGACAAGCATATTGCAAATTCTATATTTTGGGTTTGAAAAACTTGTTATCTAATTCACAACATGGCTTTGTAAGGGGTAGATCTACAATAACAAATTTATTGTTATATTGCCAACATATATCAAGTGCCTTGGAAGAAAGAAAACAGATGGATGCTGTTTACACGGACTTCTCTAAGGCATTTGATAGAGTTAATCATTCGGTACTGATTTGCAAATTTAAACAAGTTGGGTTTATAGGAAGAGCATTATCCTGGTTATCTTCTTTTTTGATAGGCAGATCACAATATGTCAAAATCTTAAACAAACAATCTGGAAAAATTGAAGTTTTTTCGGTTGTGCCACAAGGCTCGCATAGTGGACCAATTCTTTTTAACCTTTTTGTCAATGATGTAGTGAACATTATTAAAAATTATAAAATTTTAATGTATGCTGATGACCTATAACTATTCAGAATTATTAACTCTTCAGATGATTGTATTGCTATTCAACAAGACATAAACAATTTAATAGCGTGGTGCGCGCAGAATAAATTATTTGTGAATCCGTCTAAATGTAGTGTCATTTCGTTCTGTCGCAATAAAAACAAAATTAAATTTTAATTATTATCTAGATGAAGTCGAACTGAATCAAGTCAACAGTATTAAGGATCTTGGGGTGACTTTTGATACGCATTTCACATTTAGGGATCATATGGTTACTATAACATCTAACGCAACTAAAATATGGGGATTTGTGTGGCACTTAGTCAAAGACTGGAATGTTGACTGCTTAAAAACATTATTTTGTAGTCTAGTTAGATCTCATTTGGAGTATGCATTAACAGTCTGGTCTCCATATCTTCAATGTGATACTCAAATGATTGAATCAGTACAAAATAAGTTTCTACGATCAGTTGAATATAAATTAGGTCAATATCATATACGTGGCCAATATAATTGTATAAGATCAGAACTTCGCTTAATGACATTATTTGACAGGAGGTGTATTGCTGATGTATGCTGTCTACATAAGTTAATTAATGGCCAATTAGAATGTAGTAAATTGTTGGAACAAATATCATTTGCAATACCTGTTAACGATAGAAGAACAAGAAACACTAATGTATTCAAGTTAAAAACACATACTACGAATTTTTCACAAAATAACCCGATTAGTAGAATGACAGGTAAAGCAAATGATATGTATAAGCTCATGTGGTTCGAATAATTTGACTCGTCTTTTGCCAAATTTAAAAGGGATTTAACAAAGAAATTGTATTAATTTGATAGATGAATTAAAACACTTGGTATGATTTCACTTGTTGTTTATTATTCTCCGACTAGTTTCGACTATAAGTCATTCTCAAGGAGATATATCTCCTTGAGAATGAGTCATTCTCAAGTCGGAGAATAATAAACAACAAGTGAAATCATACCAAGTGTTTTAATTCATCTATCAAATTAATTCAAAAATGATTCACCACGGGTTAAGTGAGAAATTAATTAATCATAAAGAAATTGTAGAAGTTACTCTTTTATTTGCTTCTCAAACAGGGGTATTAAGAGTTATTATTTTTGTTTTATTATTACAAATAGTAATTAAGTAATTAATTGAATTATATTTAGGTTTGATTGTATGTATGTATTTATATATGTATGTATATGTATTTACTTATTTTTTATGTATCTTGTATAGAAATGGTTTTCCGTAAATAAAGGTTATTATTATTATTAATTAGCTAACCTGATCTATTCCCTTAGTCATTCTTTTGGGAATAAATATTTTATATTCTCTGCCATTTTATTAGGTACATATATTTTTCTTCTACTCTCAGTTATTTATGATATAATAGGTTTGGCTATTTTTGATCTATTCTTAAAGCTCTTAATGAAATTTTGCAACGTTGCTATATTTAACATATTAGGTTCTAATATTTCATCAAAAATTAATCAAAACCCATTTATGTATTTGTAACAAATCTCAAAAAGTTGTTTTCTACTACAGAATATACCCTGTTTTGTTATACGGCTTTGAATGATTATTGTCCCTTTTTGAGTGTATTGATTGTAGTTAGCCAACTTCTTCAGTGTTGAAGAAGAACCTATTATTCTCTTATTTTCTATTTAGTTGGACTTTACAACACTGAAAATCCTAATAGAATTACATATAATATAGTGTGCGATAAAAAATAATTATATATTGATAAACAGAAATCCACTTCGATAATCTGATAGTAAGCCTTTGTAATTTTAGGAGCAAGTTGATAACAGTATTAAAAAAAATGATGATAAGAATAAGACAAACTGAAAATGAGCACAGAGACCACTGTATCCAAACTATTCAAAGAAGAAATAATATATACAGAAATGTGTTAATGTTTTAAGATAGTTTAATAGGCAGAGTAGGAGCAACCTACACCAACGGGAATGTCTACAGAAACAGACATCTTTAAGATAATTGGAAATTTTTAGAGAAATTGGATTCCCTGAATACCAAAATCGACACTATTATGGTACAGAAGTCTTTGCCCAAGGCACTTTAACTAAAATTAAGTCACGTTAAAGCTGATCATGTAAAAATTCAAAAGCTAGTTAAAGTCTCTACTAAAACGAGAAACCTTAAGAAATATAATGATCTACTCCAGAGTTAGTTAGACTAAATACAAAAGGTAAGACATTTTTACATTCAACTTTAATACAAGAAAACCATAAAATTGAATTTGATATGTAAAGAAAGCCTACTAACGCCAACTCAACAATTCCCTTTTCTTCAAATTATTCTATATCACCCAAATTACCCGCGTATAGCTTTATGATAATAATAATTTTAATTGTCATTAATAATGGCATTCGAGTCAATCCCATCGAAAATTAATTTAAAAAAAAAATCAATCCAGAAGAGCTTTAATGCATCCCAGAATACCCAATTTCAATAAATATTTGATTACACTTATACAGGGTGTCCCATTTTAATCCGCCAGTAGCGATAATTCTGAAACATTGCATTGAATCAAAAAGTGTTCCAAATGAAAAGTTAATGGTTCTGAGGGGGACATCTGATGCCGTAGACTTTGCCCCCCCCAGCCCCCCAAGGGGGGCGGGAACAGGGGGCAACTTTAAAATCTTAAATGGAAACCCCTATTTTTATTGCAGATTCTGATAGAGGGTTAAAAAGTATGTAAGTTTTATCCGAAACATTTTTTTTATTGGTCGAGAGATGGCGCTGCAAATGTAAAAGTTAGGTTTTTTGTCAATTAAATTGCAAAAATCGTCACGTAATTAACTGTTATTATTACTTAAGACTTACTCACAAGGTTGTTTTTTTCTCAGCCTGCCCAAATACTACGCCCCCCCCCCCCCTACAACAGTGTTTGACCTGGCCCCCCACATAGCTCCACCCCCCTGTGTGTTTGACTGTGTTTTTGGCTGTGTGTTTGTTTGTGTGTTTGTTTGTGTGTTTGTCTGTGTGTTTGTCTGTTTGGTTGTCGTATGTTACATGGGCATTTGAGTGTGCGTGTTCATGCGTGTGCGTGTGTGTGAGTTCGTCGCCGTTGCAATTCACAAGAACTGCTCGAAATTGTGTCCCTGATGGTCTCGACACAATCGCATTCGTTTGGCGAAATTCTCCACGCACGCCCGCAACGTATTTGGAGATATTTCATGACAGGCATTAGTTATCCGCACCATCATGTTCTCGCGCGTGGTTGGAGGATCGCGGAAGACGACGTCTTTCAGGTAACCCCAAAGGAAGAAATCAGGCGATGTCAAGTCCGGAGGTCGGGGTGGCCAAACAATAGGTCCTCCGCGACCTATCCATTGCGCTGGAAACAGCTCATCCAAATGTTGTCGAACCGCACGAGCGTAGTGTGGTGGGGCACCGTCCTGCTGGAACCACATCATCCTCCGGGTATGCAAATCGACTTCTTCTAGCAGCACAGGAAGATCGTTCTGGAGAAATTCCAGGTACCTCGCGCCATTTAACGTCCTGTCGAAGAAGAATGGTCCGATTATCTGCGAGCCGAGAAGTCCACACCACACGTTGACACTCCATCGCTGCTGTGCGTTCACTTGTCGAACCCAGTGGGGGTTTTCAGCACTCCAATAATGGGCATTGTGGATGTTGACGAATTCGGTATTCTGGAAAGTGCACTCGTCGGAGAACAGGACTCGGTGGAAGAATAAACGGTCGCGGTCGATCTGCTGCAAAGCCCAGATGCAGAAACCCACACGATTGGCGAAATCATTTCCATGAAGTTCTTCAACGCGCATGATGTGATACGGATGGAACTTTGCCACGCGGAGTAACCGTTGAGCCGTCGATTTCGGTATGCCGATTTCTGCCTGGATTTCTCGGAGACTGATATGCGGATTGAGGTGTACAGCTCCAAGTATGGCGATGGTGCGGGGGTCGTCATCCACAAGATTCGCTCGAGGTCGGTGTCGTTGTAGGTGACCTTGGCGCAAACGTTCTTCCAGCCCTCGCATTGTACTGCGAGACGGACACCGACGATCCGGGAATCTTTGGCGATACAGTTCTACTGCATTAGTGTAATTTTTCAGCGACTCTCCAATGACTTTTAGGATGTCCACAATTTCGGTCGGTGAGTAGTCCATGATTACTCAACGACTTGGTTTTGCGTACTGAACTCATTTTTAAAAACTAAATTTAAAAAAGGAACGAAAATAAAAAAAAATCCAAGAAATCTTTTTTGAATGTAAACAAAACAATCGAGTGCGACGTTAAAAATGTACAATTGGAGCTATGTGGGGGGCCAGGTCAAACACTGTTTGAAAAAAAATGACATTCTTTTTTGAATTATTTTACCATTATTTAATTTGAAAAAAAAGTACTCAATCGCTATTTTTGAGTACTTTACGTCTTTGTAGGGGGGGGGCGGGGGTAGTATTTGGGCAGGCTGAGAAAAAACAACCTTGTAAGGTTGTGAGTAAGTCTTAAGTAATAATAACAGTTAATTACGAAAAAAAATGTTTCGGATAAAACTTACATACTTTTTAACCCTCTATCAGAATCTGCAATAAAAAATAGGGGTTTCCATTTAAGATTTTAAAGTTGTCCCCTGTACCCGCCCCCCTTGGGGGGCTGGGGGGGGGCAAAGTCTACGGCATCAGATGTCCCCCTCAGAACCATTAACTTTTCATTTGGAACACTTTTTGATTCAATGCAATGTTTCAGAATTATCGCTACTGGCGGATTAAAATGGGACACCCTGTATATTTTGTAAAAAGTATTGAACAGAAACAAAATTATCCTTTTAAAATAATGGTGTGTATGACATACGTTGTTCAGAATACAATCTGTATGTAAGTTAAACTATTTAAATAAATCATTGTTTAGAATGAAAAAAAATCAATTTTAAGACACAAATAATCTCAAAATTTCGCATAATTGCTACAAGGGCCATAGGTGAATCTCCTGGTGTCGTTAAAAATTCGTTAGTAAATCTCCTTGACGAGAAAACCGAAAAACATTTTTGCCACTTTTAAATATGGTAGAGTCAGAGTAAAAATCGACAAATAATTATATATTGATAAACTTTTTTTGCCCGCTGCCATCTTGTAGGATGGACACCGTTCTTAAAAACACAAACGCAAAAGTGGAAAACGACGCCGGCTAATTCGTTGACTTGTACTGCCCCAGGAAATGCCCTGCCAGTAACAGGATCATCCACGCTAAAGACCATGCCTCCATCCAGCTTTCCCTGGTCGATGTCAACCCACGAACTGGCAGGATGACCGAAACTGTAAAGAACTACGCCCTTTGCGTAGTTGAATTTATAATTCACTTGATAATTAAGATGATATCTGCACTTAAACGACACCACTTTAATTCTACTTAGATTGTAACTGCGTTCCAGAATATGGATGTGATGTTGACCAAAACACCATCCAGCATGCTCCTTTTTATTTTCCAGTTCAACTGGTCTAAGCTATGCTGTATATATATATATATATATATATATATATTTTAAATATTCTTTTATGCAGAGTGCCAGATTATATTCCATATCAACTCTTCTATCCGTTGATATTTAAGCCACTAATTCCTGAAAATCTTCTTTATTAATCTATTTCATCACATCACAAACTATAGCATCGTCTTCTTTTCCATAATAGGGGCTTAGACAATTGAAATTAAATACTCTCATCCTCTCTTACAAACTACACTGCCAGTTTCGCCATCTCGCTCGGCTGCCCCAACTGCCATAATTGGACCAGCTAACTCTGAAAGAGCTCCTTTTCCCTCCAGGATTTTAGAGGCCGTCCGGTCTGCCGCGGCCTATTTCTCTTCGCTCTCCAGGCCCGCGCAGGTCTCTGTACAGCTCTTCTCGTTCCCGTTCCCACCGTGGACAGGCGAAAAATGTGTGCCGTGCGTCGTCCTTCACGTCCTTACACCAAGGGCACTCTCTGCTGGGGGCTTGTCCAATCTTGTAACGGTACTTGCCAAAGCAAGGGTCAGGTGGTACGACAGCTCTGGTCGTCCAAGGCTCCAACGCTAGGATGAGTTCCTTCGTTCAGACGCCTTTCTCTAGTTCCATTCCTCGTCTCTGCAAACACCTCTTTCCTCGTCATGATCTCTAGGTCCGGAGGGACTGATGAGGCCAGTACTTTGGCGGCCTTGGTGGAGATCGTGCGGTACCCTCGGGCTACCCTGATGGCGTCAGATCTTAGGGCTCCACGTAGCCTGTCCACCTACTTGACCAGCGTTTCCCTGATGACCCTTCTCTCCCAGTCGGCCCTATGGATGGCCCAGACTGGACCTGATCTCGGCGGTTGTTGGCGTCGAGCTGCGTTCGCTCTCCATCTTTTCTGTGCAACTTCGACGCTCCACCAGTACAATCTTTAGTTGGCTGGCCCTCTCCTCTTGGATCGTAGCCTGTTTGAAAGGGCCTTGTTGATCTCGTTAGGTGTTAAACCTCAGTGAGAGGATTTCCTCCTCCTCTCCCAGTCGGCCCTATGGATGTCCCAGGCTGGACCTGATCTCGGCGGTTGTGGAAGATTCCTTACTTCCAGTAAGCAAAAGTGAAGATAAGGTGGTGGTCGCTGATGAAACGAACGTCACATCCAGTACCGACGCTGAGTTATTTCCCGGCGACTATCACTGGACGGTCAGATCTGCGAGCCACTATCGTGAGCCAGTCGAGCCATTCAGCCCATTCTTTGAGCTCGGTGTTAGGTGAGGCGATGAAGATTATCCCAGCCAGTCTGGGCCGGAGCTGGTGGTAAAGTGCCTCATTTTCTGGCCGATCTTTATAGCCACGTCGCCATCCTCCACGAACAATCAACCTTTGCGCGATTGGACTTGCTTATCATCATGATGTCCGGTTGCGTTTCCGTTTCGAGGACTGCCACAATGTCGTGGGCGGCGTGGCATCTGTTAAGATAGAGAATGGTGCCTCCTGGTGCGCCTCCTTGTAGTTCTCTCACGTCCGCCTGCTTGGTCCGTGCACAGTCACATCATGTCGCTGCTATTACTGCGACTCTCCCATTACTGTTCGCCTCGACCTTTCTTTTCTATGCTTCCTTGCGCAAGCATCTTCTCCTTCGTCTTGGCATAGACAGGACTTGATATTCGCCTCGAAGTTCCTGTAATCGCTCATAATTGCCGCATCTTCTACACCTCTTGCCCGTTGCACTGGGCCGCCAAGTGGTCAAACTCCCGGGATGAAAAGCTATACCATAATTTCATTTATTCGCTCGTTGGCCGGTTGAATGTTGATGGCTTCCATGCATTTGTAATATTTTATCGAAAAACTAATTTTAAATCGCAAGGAAGGGATAGTTTATGATCGCTGACCCTGTATGCTAAAGCTTAACAAGTCAGCAAACAAAACCGATAGACAAATAAAAAACTTTTTAACTTTGTTTGTATAACACTGACTTTATTAAGTGACTATAGTTTCGACAATTTTAGCTTGTCATTATCAAACTAGAAGTACTTAAAACTAACAAATTACAGGTATATATATGCTTAAAATGAAGGTCTTACAACAGCGTTAAAAAGGGGGGTGTATATCAGGTCAACCTGGTCGTTAATTACTGGGATTTCCGGATTAGCGCGGGCTTTGTAAATTCCAAGAGACTCCAGGAGGTCCATCTTACGGCCTTTTTCGGCAAAATGTATAATTGACAGTACATCCTTACCAAAAGTATTATTGTTTTCGATCGTATGTCTGGCAAAGGATGACTTATCAATTAAATTAAGCCAAAAAGAACGAAGATGTTCCTTTAGTCTTGTATTGAAATTACGACCAGATTGACCAATATAAACTCCCTTACAATTTTCACAAGTGAGTTTGTATATCCCTGATCTGTGAGTATTTTCTATTGATGTTTTTTGATTAAAAATTGTGTTGCGTATTTTCATAAATGGTTTTAAAGCTACTATTATATTATGTTTCGACAAAATATGTTTAATTTTTAATGAAATGTCACCAAAGAAGGTAAGAGGCTTATAAATTAAATGTTTTTGAGATACCTGATTTGCATATATGTATTTATGTAAGTTTTTCATTTTATATTTATTAATTAATTTATCAATTATTGATGGAGAATAACCATTTGAAGTAGCTATTGTTTTTATGACACTAATTTCTGAATTAAATGCTTGTTCTGACAGTGGAATACTAAAAGCTCGAAAAATCATAGAATTAAACGCAGACAATTTATGTTTTAGTGGATGGTTAGAAGAGTTAGGGATTACGGGATTACAAAAACTAATCAATCATTAACATTTGAAATATACCGTAAACCTACTTATAGGTTTACGGTATATTTCAAATGTTAATGATTGATTAGTTTTTGTTATTGAAAGGTCTAGAAATTTAATATTATTGTTAGTTTCGGATTCAACTGTAAATGTTATGTTTGGGTGGAGGTTGTTAATAAATTCTAAAAATTGTTTTAGTTGTCTATCCGTTCCTACAAAAGAAGCTAATATAGCATCGACGTATCTAAACCACATTTTTATATGTTTTTACCTAATGGAGAATCTAATATAATATTTGTTAAATTGCACATGAAAATTTCGGCTAGCAATGGGCTCAGAGGTGAACCCATTGCAAGTCCTTCTGTCTGTTTATAATATTTATTTTCAAATGAGAAATAGTTATAGCGCCATCTATCACGAATTCGAAAAAATATTTTAAATGAAATCTTCATATTTTTTTATGTAGAATCCGAACCTGCAACAAAAAATAAGGGTTCCCATTTAAGATATAAAAGTTAACCCCCTGCCCCGCCCCCTGGAGGGTGGGGGTGAAAAAATTTGTATAGGATCAGATGGCCCTTTCGAAACTATCAAACTTTTATTTGAAACATTTTTTCGTAGGACGCATATGTGTCGAGATATTCCAGTGGATTTATTAAAATGGGTCACCCGGTATATATACCTGTAATTTGTTAGTTTTAAGTACTTCTAGTTTGATAATGACAAGCTAAAATTGTCGAAACTATAGTCACTTAATAAAGTCAGTGTTATACAAACAAAGTTAAAAAGTTTTTTATTTGTGAAGAATAATGTATAACAAAGTAGACGCCTCCACCGTTAACAGTTTAAAACCGATAGATACATGTATTTGCCTAATGGCTAGATATTACCTTCAACAAATAATGATTGCTAGTTATAATGATTTATATAATCATTACTAGTAGTAAACTCCGGTTTGTTTATTTTAAGAAATGTATATACTTTTCGAAGATTTAAAATTGCTTTCTAGGTCTTCCTAGGACCAAAATGACTTACAAGGGAAAAAGGAAAATAGTACATATTAACACCGCCCTTAGCGCTGGTGAATAGAGTAGCCGTCATGTGTGTGTTAACTTGTTTAGTTGTATTTTAGCTGTCTGCCCTTAAAGTTTTCCCTCTAGTATTGACTGTATTGTCTATGTGTGTGTTTATAATGTTCAAGAAAATAAAGAACGGCGCTAGTTGTGAAGTTAGTGCTGTGATTAGATTTCTCAACGCAAGAAATGTGTGCAATATTCATCGGCAATTGTAGAATGTTTATGGAGAAAATATTATTATTAACATCCATTATGACGATCTAATTTGAAAGTGTGATATAAAATGGTCAAAACTATAGTCACTTAATAAAGTCCTAGTTGTACAAACCAAGTTAAAACTGTGTTTAATTTGTGAATTTTCAACTAGCCACCCTATAGACTAGACTTAGCTCCTTCATATTACCATCTGATTACAAAACTCAAGGAAACAAATATTACGTATCTCAATACACTCGCGGCGGAGGAATATAAAACTAAGATATAAAATCTCTTCACACGTTTCGACAACTGCATAAATTTGCGGGGTGGCTATGTAGACAAGTAGTTTAAGTTATATTCCTTACAAATAAAACATTAATATCTCTTAATATATACTCGTTTTTTTTTATAATTACATGCAGATACTACTTTTTGGAGGGCCTTAGTGTATACTTCTAAATAAGTATTATAGTTAATACGGATGCTTATTGCGATGGAAATGGATGCACGTTGAACCTTTTAGTTGGAACGATGCGACAAATAGTCCAAAACCGAATGGACCATCACTGGTATACTTGCGCAAATGTGATTTTCTTTATTGTTAATAAACATTACTTTTACTCATCCTTCGAGTCTAGTTCACCTAGTTTGTGTAAGGTTTTCGTTATACCTAAATATTTACATTAATTATTAATCTTTTATATCACTTCCGACATCCTGTTCGTAAGAATATGAAAAAGACGTTTATTATTTTTATTATATATAATACAATAATAATATCATCTTTTTTTTTTCTTACCCCAATGCCTTCAGTGTCTTCACTCTGGCACCATCTTCCCTGATCTATCCATTTACCTTTCCGTTTTTTCATGCCCATTCTTCAGACACGCCTTCACCCTCATCTTCCAAATACCTCCTTTCCACTCCTCACGCAAAATAAACACTTGCCATATCTTTATCTCATCCAGCTTTTTCTTCCTTTCTCTCTTGACTCATATAATAATAATAATTTAATAATAATTTGTTTATTCAAAGATGATACAACAATTACAAGTTAGAGCACAGTATAAGAGGTAACAACTTTGAAATGGTCAAAAGAAATAAAGGCATATTTAAGTAATAAACAATACAAGTATTCTTAAAAAATAGATTAGTATAAACTTAAGCTATAGTTAGTTCTTATTTCTAAAAAAAATCAATAAATTCAGCAATAGAATAAGGTTCAATACTTAAAATAAAATTAAACGTTTCTGAGTTGAACTTCTTAAAATTAGTTAAGTTTTTTAAATGCAGGGGTAAAATATTGAAAAACCAAATGCACGCGTAAAATGCTGATTTTTCTGTTAACGTGAGTTTGTGAAGTGGGTATATTAAATTATGCTTGTGCCTGGAAACATCTCTTCCGCATTCTTCAAACATAGGTTTGTTTCTTTGGCAAAATTTGAGACACTCGAAAATATACAATCCTGGTACAGTTAGCAGCCGCTGTTCTTTAAAATAACCTCGACAAGAATGTTGATTCTTGATTGAGAACATTATTCTCATGGCACGTTTTTGGATTATGAATACTTGATTTAACTCAGTTGAGGCACCCCAATGAATTATACCAAATCTTAAATGTGATACAAAAATGGCTTGATATGCGTCTACAACGATATTCTGAGATACAAGTTCAGTGAGTTTACGTATACAGTAATATTTGGCGCTTAAATTTTTACACAGATTTTCAATATGGACCTTCCAATTGAGATTCACGTCTATATAGACTCCTAAGAATCTTACGCTTTTTTCAAATATAATATTTTTTTGAAATAAACACATATCGGCGTCTACTGACCGATTATTTGCTTTATACAGTATGTAGTGAATTTTCTCTTTATTAAGAATCAATTAATTCCTTAGACACCAATTTTGAATTTCTATTAATGATTTAGCCAATTCAGTTTCTAATTTATTTAAATTTTCTGATGAAATTATTAAATTTGTGTCGTCTGCAAAACATGTTATGTAATGTTTATTGATATTCCCTAACATGAATAAATCGTTCAAGTAAATTACAAACAATATCGGGCCAAGAACGCTCCCTTGTGCCACCCCTCTTTTGAGAGTCAAGCTGTTTGATCTTGCAAATTGATTATTTGTTTTTAGTTCAACTATTTGCTATTTGATTTAGTTTGTCGAGTAATATTTGATGGTTAATCGAGTCAAAGGCACAAGAAATGTCTAGAAACACCCCGCATGTGCAGATTCCGTTCTCTAGACCCTTCATTATGTGCTTTATATACTCAAAAAGTATATCAAAAAGTAAATCAATGTTTCTATTTGGTAGGTAACCGTATTGTCTATTGTCAAGTGTTTTATTTTTAAGAAGAAAATTTAACAACCTATCCGCAATAACTGATTCTAACAACTTAGAAAACGCTGTTAACATAGTAATTGATTATTGATTGATTATTTATTAATCCACATTTAAAAATTTCAGGAAATACCGCTTCCTGCAAGGATGTGTTAAATAAATCTGCTAATGGTTTTGCTATTAGGTGGATAATTCGTTTCAATTGATAAGTGGATACATTATCAATGCCACAACTTTTTTTGTTTTTCATTTTTGATACTTTTGTAACAAGTTCATGGGTGGTTACGGGCGCAAAGAATATTGTCTTTGATTGCCACGGAATAAGATTAGTATACTCTGTTTTTGTTGTTTCCGCGACTAGACGTTCAGCTTTATTTGTGAAAAAAGAATTAAAATCATTTGCTAAATTATAAATATTCTCAGATTCTATATTTACCGTGTTTTCTATATCCTGACCGGTGAGTTCTTTTACAATTTACCATGTCATTTTTACTTTTTTGTCCGCGTTTTTAATTTTCTTTCATAAAATTTACGTTTTTCTGTTTTTAATTCCAAATCATATTTATGTTTGTATTTTTTATATAGGGTTTTAAACTCACTAAATGGTGGGTTGATAACAAATTAAAATTGACATTTTATTCTTGTACGTATTAATTTGTTTTGTGCAAAAACTATTCTTATTTGATTTTCTTTTTATTTTTACGAGAGGAAATGCTGCCCAGAAGTATCGCACGAATGTCGATAAAAAAGTGTTAAATTTTTCGTCGACACTCGACGCTTCTGAACACATCTCCTATCGCTCATCTTTGATATTTTTACAAAATGACCGGATATTTTCGTCGTTTATTAAGTAACGGCTTTGTATGTATTTGTGTACATACTTCACTTTTTTAGACTGACAATTTGAGCCGAATGGTCAAAAAAACCTGTGATGATCACATTGGCTGAACAATTATAATTTATATTTGTTATGATGTTGTCTAAACAACTAGTTTTTCGAGTTGGTTCGTTTATTAACAATTTAGCCCCATAGGAACTTAAAATATTTATTAATGTTTGAGAATCGTTGTTGTTTTTTAATATGTTAATATTGAAGTCGCCAGTAATTAAGTATTGCATTTTTCTGGCCGCTAATGTGTCTAACATTACTGATAGTTTTAAGAAAAAGTTTTTAATGTCACGTTCCGGTGTACTATAAATTGCTATCACTGCGATTTATTCTTGATTAACACTGCACTTAATGCCCGCGCACTCAAACACAGATTCTTCAGCCTGGCTGTTGATGTCATTGGTTGAGCTGGTTGTGAGGTCCCTTTTGGCGTAAATTGCAGCTCCTCCTCCTTGTTTCTTCATTCTGCAGAATGATGCCGCTAGTTTATAGCCATCTAGTTTCACTTGGTTCATTATGTTTTCGTTACGCCAATGTTCTGTAACACAGATAACTTCTATATTTTTCTCATCCCCTAAGAATTTTAATAATTGAACTGTTTTATTTTGTAACGATTGCATGTTTTGATGCATAAGTTTGAAATAATATTTTTCATTTGATGTGTATTTTTTATAAAAATTACTTATGTTGTCGCCATTACTGTTTGGTCTGAGCGAAAATTTTCATTATGTAATGAGTTTTGTCTAGGAAAGAAATACTTATCTACAAACGTACCTTTAGGCTAGAAGCTAAGTGAGTTGAAAGTAGAGTCCAGATGGAAAGGAATTCCGATTTTGAATGCGGCTCCCATTCGTTCCGATTTTAAATTTAATTTTTCACAGTAGTAATCTCCTCTTTCCTTCTCGTTTAGGCAGGCTAATATATCATCGCACGTTACATCTTTACTTAGATTTGCAAAAAAAATCCATGATTTTCTTTCAATTACTTTTAGTTTAGACACGTTTTCTTCACTATTATAATTTTCGCCTGTTGCGATTTTATTAACGTTTCTTCTATAACCTCTCTTTTTCTGTAATGTCCAGTTCTCGTTTTGATTTTCAGTAGGATCAGTAGGACGGTTAACTATATTCTTCAATTTAGTATTTTTCGCGGCTTCTGAGAGTGCAGTATTTGATTTGTTTGCAGTTTTACTGTTTTTCTCATTTGTTTTTGTTGTCGATCCCGGCTTCATTGCACTTATGTTTTTGTTCGCTCGATCTTCACCGCTTATATTTACCATTTCGCGCATGTTTTTGTCGTCTGAGTGAACTTTAATTCTATTTTCTTCCGTCGGTCCAGTGCAAATAATATTATCGATTTCTGCATTTTGTGGGTTAAGGCATTTTACTGTATTATCATTAATGACAGTTTCCTTTTCTGGAAATTGGAGGTTTGACTTTCGTTTCATAGGCGTTCCCCACATTTGATGCAAACTGTTATGTAGTAGTTCTATTTCTTTTTGTAATAAAATATTTGTCCCTGATATAATTGCGTCTTTACAGGCAATTATTTCTTCAAGATGATCTACTTCTCTGGTTTTCGGGTCCATTATTTCTTCAGTTTTCGTGGTAGCATCCTCCGTAGTTTTGAGGTTAGAATCACTGGCCACACTACAGCAGATAAAGGTGTCGTTGCTCACTGAAACCATATGCTTCCTTCGTTTATTTTGGAAACATCCTTTATGGCACACACTAGTACACTTAATACACGTAACTCTTTTGTTCTCATTTTTCACATTCTTAACATTCTTAACTTTATATGTAGCAATTGCTAAGGTGATTTTTCTCTAAACTGAGCAGTTATTCAAGTATTTTGTCAACCTCTTCTGCCCTTGCCACCTTTCAAACATGTCATTGTATCAATTTCTTTTAATACTCCGCCCTTCTGAATTTCACTTTCTCCTTTTCTATGTTATGTTTACTCTATGTTCTAACCATCTATACCCTACATTCTCTGATAACTCATACATTATTTTTCGCTCTATCCTTACTTTCATTTCTTGACACCCTTTCACGCTTTTTATACCCCTTTTACCAGTATCTTCTTCTCTGATCCACACAACTTCATTTCATAACTTCTTGATCGCTTTACACTGCAGACTTATTCTATTTAATTCCTGAAATACTGAAATACTGTGTATCTTAAAATAGTCTTTTCTACCTGCAGCACATGCTTTAGAAACTTCAGTTACACTCTTATACTATTGTTTCTTATACTTGAATCTCCTGATTCTAGATCTCCTCTCTCCTAAGTTCTCAATAAGAATGTTGTTTCAAGTAGTTTTTTATGAAACTAATTTTACTAGAAATACTTTTTATCAAGGAGTAACTCCTCTTTAGAGAAGTTATTACCAAAGTTTCATTTTTATTTAGATTTCCTACGGTGAGGTAAATTAATGATTTTCTTAATACGATCCTCGAGAATTTTTTTGAAACACGATTATATCATCAAGGTACGTCAAATGGGTCTTCTGGGATTGTATTATTAATATATGCTATTAATAAAATGACGACGATGAGTGATATCAGTAACCAAACTAATGAAATTTCACCGAATGTAACAGATGCTATTGCCGCAGAATAATGTAAATATTTCCGAAAATCATTCCACAAATCCTGTTTGGATATTCATGATCTAATATGTCGAAAAACTGCAGTACAAGTGAGGTTATATCTCAAGTTGAGGCAAATTAGCACAAATAAGGAAACACCGAAATTGTGAGTATGTTTAAACATGATAATGATATATTAAGAAAGTTAGTTATAAGAATAAGTGAAAAACTCTCCTTTGAAACACATTATTAAGTGGCCTTAATCAATATAAAAGGTAGTCGAAACAGAATTCAAATAATAATAATTTCTCCACCTATTTTGTATTATCCTATTAGTTTCCTATCTCCTTTGGAATATAGCAATCTTCTCGTTTATTATTTAGACGCGAAATTATAACGATGAGCTTTATTTATTTAGGAATATTGTGGTTTTGAATTTATGTATTTGTTTCCAGTGAAAATACTGCAGAAAAAATTAAAACAATATTTGTAAGGTGCTTTGGTGTGTAATAAACGACATTCAACATTAGCATATTATCATGAGCATGCAGGTGTGAGAATAGAAATAAAGAAAATAATCACACTTAAAGTTCCCCGCATTATGCCATGCAAATAGTGAGTGGTAATTCATTACGTTTTATTACAGCTCGGAGATTTGAATCTTGAAATTTAAAACTTACATAAAATACATTTTATACACACACTTTTACATTCTAATCTTACGCTTTTCGGAGTTCTCCCTCTAATTTGTAAAATTACGTAGTACGGAATATGAATGATACATAAATGGTAAATAGGAGAAGGGGACAATAGTCTATAATTTTGTAAATGGTAGAATAAAATTGCCTGTTAATATAATCTATTTATTTTTAAATCAACGTTGAAATTTACGTATGATTAACTATTTAAAAAAACAATAAAAAATGTATTGAAATAAAACAACACAGTTGGAAGGGATGTGAAACCCTCTCAACTGTGTTGTTTTATTTTAATTTGTTATGGAGTTTCATCATGTATCCGCCTCGGCAATTTAATATTAAAAAAAATATATTGTTGATTCTTGAGGCTTCTACTTCGTTATACATGTCGAATGTAAATTAAACCGTTTTTTAACTTCGTTAAGTTAAGTTAAATAAAAAAAATATATTAAAGGCCATTGATTCTCTAACAAATTATATTTGTTACTGTCGTAAACATAAAAAAATCAAATTGTTCGTAATATAGCTGCAATAATGTACGAAATAATAGACATGTACTCATATAAAAAATATCCGTAGCACATACACAAATCTACATGGCTGAATTATTAAACTCTTTGTGTAATTTTTCGCGCCCATATAATCAGTGTACCTCTAATTATACAATTTTTTTTGTAGAAATTTGAATGCGCTCATAACTGTACACTTTAGTTTCCCTCTGGCCCCAGCATTTTACGTAACGCAATTTCAATACAAACAAGTTATTTACGATAAAGAGTAGATTCTCTGGGTTAGTCGCCTTGCCTGTCTGTTGTGTACATGTTTCAGATACGACACCTGGAAATTCAATTTTACTAGAAAGGAGAAGGGAAAACACTCGCGTTTCCACTCCCTATTCTCTACCGCCCTTTCTTCTCAAGAAAGTGTGTGAGGTGCGTGATTTGTCATACATCACCGGCAGTTTTGCAGGATTTTCATTTTCCCTAGCAGACGTTCCAAGAATGGGAACCGTGATAATAAAACTTGTCCACAATAATTTACTCGTGCAAAGGGGAAATCAACTTTTACCCACTTGTAACATAACAAATGTATTTCCATTTTAAAATAAATTGTCTTATACATGCGAGATGCGATTGTATTGTCATTGTCTGTACATAATTTAAATTATTGGCGCAAATAGAGTTATGGCACAGTAATGGATATTAATGAAGTGCGGCTTAATTTAATTATGTAATAAATCGGCGGAAGGCCCATCCCTAGACCACTAACCAAAAGGGACCAAAGGGGCCAGAAAGCGAGTGTCCGTGCGTCCCTAAACTTATTACGCCCCTAGAATGGCAAAAGGTATTCCCATTAATCACACAAAGAGGAAAAATATGGAGAGAATTCCGATTAAAAATTCCATACTTGTCTACACTAAATCAAGATGATCTAAATCATTCCTAATCTTAATAATGATAAATCTGCTCGATTTTTGGGACGTAGAATTTAAATACGAAAATATTGTATATTACATGATTATAGCCAATGAAACAATAAAACTCGATATTAATCCTATATTGTTAATCAGTAAACGAACACTATTTCTCACTATTTTCATCAGTACTTCTCGGAAATTTATATTCTCTAAACACAAGCTCTGCAGAAAATATTTGACAACAATTCAAACATTAACCAGAGCCATACATGATAATTTTCAAAACATTACTAATTTAAACACATTCTTAAATGTGCATATTTTTAACAGATACACATCTAAAGTAATGGCAGGAAAAACAATTTATTATTAATCGTCAGCATTAATATGCAAAATTTAATACCATACATAAATTATGGTTCAAATATTGAAACACAACAATGTGTTACTAAATTGAAGAAAATTAAAGTATTATTCAAAAATAATTAAACCTAATCTTTTTAAAGTTCCTAAAGTTTAATTTAAAAATTTTGTAAATTTATAATAATGAGTCTTATTGAGTCTACAAAATAAATAGTTTGTTGAAACAACTGCTTTCCTGTAAATTCCTATGCAAATTACTTTTATATACAGTAGATTGTGAAAAAAAATTATAGGGAAAACACGAAAAAATATGTATTTGGTTCGATAAAAAATATCGAAACACAAAAAGAGACGCGAAAAAGGCAACGAGAGAACGCATGCAGATGGGTTGGATATATGTCGATATCTAGAAATAAGTAAAATAGTATATGTGAATCAAAAAAAGTGTAGACATGAAGCAGAAATGTAGATTATTCTAATTAAAAAGAAAACAACGAGACAAATCGGAATGTCATTACAAGAATAAATAAATAATCTGGAGAAAATAGTGGAATTTTATGCGGGATAGGAGACGGAAAGTGATTTCACGGAGAAAGAACTAAAAAAAAGCTTTTGGTAAAGTACAACAAGAACTAGCATCAGGAGGGAGTACAACAGGAGAAAGTACAGGCGGATACATATAAATAAAAATAATTCGTTTAAGGAATACGTGGAGTATTGTGAGAGCAAAATAGGGATAATGGTTGGTGAACAATTTTCGAGTGTTATAATTATAAGATGCATATATGAACTCGAAATTAATATATGGTGTTAAAGTATGGAGAACAAGAGTATACGGGGTGGGTAAAGCAAATGTTATTCCTGAAGAATATACTGGAAGTTACAAAGTCGACTTCAGAATAGATAGTATTTCAAGAAACAAAAGCATTAATTCTATAGTATGAGGCATTGAAGAGAATAGTGATTTATGAAAGAAAGTTTTGTGCATTGAAGAAGGGGAGACTTGTAAAAAGCTAAAGAGAATGTAATTAATGTAGCGGTTTGGATGAAAGAGAAAGATAATGAAGTGGAAATGCACTAAATGCGGGGATGTATTGAGACAGGAGAGTAGATACAATTACATGTTAAAAAAAGTGGCAAAATGGAGGTACAGCGGTAAAGGTCTTCTTGGTAAGCTGAAAGAGAGAAAGTTATGGAAAATATGTATTTTGTGTGGATGGAGACATTAGGCAGAGGAGTGTGTAAAGAAGGGATGAAAAGAAACAAATAGTAAATGAGAAAAGATGGTACCGGGACTCTAAAGTCTATAACATTTAAATAAAACTACACAGTTAAGAGGGTTTCATATTTATTATTGGCAGTATTTACCATTTTCCTGATAAAGTCACTATGTGGTGAAACATGTTGCAGTATTCAACAATAAATATGAAAACCTCTCAACTGTGTAGTTTTATTTTAAAGAAGAAAAGCATACATAGGATGTGGATAAGCAAATTGATAAGAAAAATTAATAAACATATTATTTTTTTCTTCAGCCAGTCTAAACCCATAATATGGGTACTATTTGAGATGTAATATGCATTCCATCAGCGTAAAACAGTTAGTAGTTGTAGATTACTGAAAATTAAATGAAAAAAACAAGTGATATACATTTCATATGTCACCATATTAAGAGGGATTCAAAACGAATACTGCTCTGTTTTAATGAATGTAATAATTATCGGTAATAATAGTCTTCAAGAATATATTTCTTATGTGCGTGAAAAATTTCAACGCCTATATAAAAGTAAAAGTCCAAGTTTTTGTGAAAAGAAGTAATACATAAATCTCATAACATTCGATAAGCCAAATCTTGGCAAGTTAATTCAAAGCTATTTCTTTCAAAGTAATACTAAATATAGTCCTGCTTTTGTTATATTGACTTTACATAAAAGTTTCACTATATTGGTATTGGAGAAGAGAAGTTCTAACATGCTTCTGAACATTCTCTAATCCAAGTGGTTCACCCTAGAGGATATGTTTGAAATAACTAAATTCCGTTTTTAGAAGTGAATTATTCAATGCTTTTCTTGAGCTCCATATGTTGTGGCTAGAGTTTTTATTGTTGAATAGTAGACCATATTCCTTCGTTGAGCACTAATGTCTAGCTAAATTACACTTCCCACAACAAGACCTATAGCGAATAACCCTTTAGTCGCTCAAACTTTTTCTCTAAAGACAGCAGCAAATTCCCCAGAAATATAAATCTTCTGCTATAGAGTATACTTTTCTCTTCATGTTAGTGATGAGTCATCCCATGGCGTTTTCAACTTTGGGGGATGCATTGTCTTCGTTGTTGATTTTACCATATTTCATTCTAAAATTAGGGTTAGATGATTGATTCACACTATGATGACTTAAATCAGGTATTTTATGTCGTTAATTAAAAAAAAAAAATGGTGAAGACTAACATATTACGTTTGTAACTTTGGAGAGACCCCTTGACGTCGTTGATATTTATTATCATATCTACATTTTTATTGATTTATAAGCTGCTATTCGCATATTTTTTCATTAAATCACAAATGTTGTTGTATTTAGCAATGAATTCCATCCATTCTCTACCTCAGGTTGTTTATATAATTTTTCTCTCTAAGTGGGCAATCAAGTTGCAAATCACAAGAAATACGCTTTTCATTGTCATCGCATGGATTTATTCGGATTTCATGGATCCTTGCTTGTCACCAAACTGTATATTAGTAAGTACGTCTATTTTACAGTTAACCACGTAGAGGTACTCTCTCATAGATTATTCAAGTTTTTCGACATACTGAAATATCATGAGATTAGGTATTAACGGCAAAAATATTTAACTGTTCATTTTTACGTTTGAAATTGAAGTTACAGAATCGAATAACTTATCTGATCCTTCTGGATCTACTCTATATTTTAATTACTTTCTATTTTTGTTCACCTTGAGTCTCTTTTATTTTGTAAGTTATTGTATTATTCGCAATATTCTCTGCTTGGTCTGTGAGATATCGCAGATGCTATATTCTATAAATTGTTCCAGCTAGGTTTGTTTTCTACAGGAGCCACTCAAGAGCATGTTCGATTCTTAATAAGAAACTGATTAACGAGGCATTTAGTTGAAAATCCATATTATATATAATCAAAACGTGGTTTCAGATAGGGAATATATATGTATAGCCATCTCTAATGGCTCCAGCGCATTCTGGGGATATGTCAGACCAAAACGTAAAACCTACGTAATTCCAAATTCTTTTGTAGACAACGGTAAAATTATTAATAGCGGAAATGAAATCATTGATTTGTTTGCACCTTATTTTGGCTCAGTGTATAAGTGTTCTAATAATTTAACGCATTTTATGGATAATTACTATCACTTGAACCTGCATTCTGTCTGTTGGATTATTTCTAACAATTTCTTAAAATATGATGAATTTTCTTTTGATTTATTACCTATACATCTTCGGACTCCTTTCTTAAAAAATTATACATACAACAAATCAATTTAAAACAAAAAACGTACTTCTTACTGGAAGATTGCCTTTATTACACCAATATACATGACGGGTGCTAAAAATCTTGTTTTAAATTAAATGCCTATTTCAATCTTATTTATTTCACAAGTTGATGTGTTATTGATAGAATGTCAGAATGGGTTCAGATGAGGCTTGTCAACTGCTACCAATCTTCTAGTTTATGGTGACTACATAGTGAATGCCTTAGAGAAAAGCAAAAAACTAATTCAGTATATACCGACTTCCCCAAAGCATTTGATACAGTAGACCACGGTATATTTTTATCAAAACTGTATAAATTACGTATACATGGTTCACTGTTTAAGTGGATCGCGTCTTATTTAGGTCTTAGAACCTAGAGGGTACGTGTAGATTTGTGCACATCTTCTTTTATCAATGCATCGTCCAGTGTACCCCAAGGCTCGCACCTAGGCCCACTTCTTTTTAATATCTTCATCAATTACATCATTATAGTCCATCCGTTGGATCTTCCGTCCTACGTCACAAAATATCGCTTGGAGAAATGACACAAAAACATTCAGTCTGATAAAGTAAAACAAATGCGTTAGAAAAAGAACGCACTGTACAACTTTCGTCGTTTTTTGAAGCGATAGTTTGTGACGTACGATGGAAGATCCAATGCTTTTATCATTCTTAGTGCCTTTTATTTGCGGATGATATGAAAATTTTCACTCAAATAACAAATGAACAATCTCTAAATAAAATGGAGTTAAATATTGATTAAATTCTAACTAGCATTGTTTTACCTGTGTTTAGAATAAAGAGAATGGTTACGACCATTAATTTTTAACGTGGTAATCCATACTAACAATAAATTGAAAAATTTAAAATGTTTTAACCACAAATAATTATTGTAAAAATATTATATAACGCATAGGCACAATTATATAAATCTAAACAACACAGCACACTCGAGTTTCGACGTTTTATAGTCATTATCAAATGAATTGATGAAATTTTGATTTTATACTATTTTGCGGTGATTGAATATGTATTGTGCCAAACTTTATATAATATTTTTACAATAATTATACAAGTTATACAAACAAAGTAATTGTTATTTATTTATCAGAATAGTTTTGCCTATGGCTGTTACTTGTCTCCCATTACTATCTTCAGCAAAGTGTTCAAAGAAAAGGCGTTCTCTGGATCGGAGGTTTTCTCCAAATTACTAGTAACAATTATTTTACTTCTATCTGAAACAGAGTCTATCGATACTGTCTGTCTGAAATACGACTTCTTCCTTATTCACTTTTGAAAATTCCATGCTTGAGTTCCAAAATAGAAACCTTTGGTAATCATGAGGTCCTTCACGAGTATCAATTGATCTTCTTTGTCAGCTGCTCTGAGTTATTGCTGAAATTATATGTTGGTTATGGTAGTTGTAGATTTAATTTTACCATAAATAGTAATAGATTTGTTGTTTATGGTAGAATATTTTATAGTTTTAATAAAATATTCGGTCAAATTATAGTCCTAGTAGCAACACTATACGGTGCTTGCAATGCTAATAGTTGTAATCATACACGCATTAACTAACCATATATAATGTTATGTATCTTATGTCCATGAGAAATTTAATGCCAGGTGAGACTTGATTTTCGATGTATTTTTCTTGTATCAGAATTCTACTGCAGGAATATGTAGTCAAAAACACCTTCTTTTGACGTATAGCTGATTCTTATGTAAACCCAAAGGCAGTTAGGTTGACTGTCTGGATGAATGTACCATAGTCATTGTACTCCTATCCTGGGTCGGCAGTAGAGGGTATTCCTTAGTCTCGGTGAAACGCTGGTACGGCCGCCACTGCGGATAATGGCCACTGTACGTGTTTGACTTGTTATATACTTTCATGTATTTGCACGTAAAATGTGTTTCTATATAAGGTTATCTAATTTATGGTTTATGATTTTATTTGGACATGGTTCTATATTATGGTGCATTACTTTAATATCATTCTTGCCTCTAGTGGTTCAATTGTAACTTTTCTAGCTATAATCTGAAGAATTGTTGAAGGTTATAATTGATCCTAATTATTCCTTTTATGATCTCCAATATCTTAAACTACGAACTTTTGATTCATCTATCACTTGGTGAAACATATTGTAGCGATTGGGTAAATGTGTAATTAATTAATTTCACTTTGTTTTATTTGTTTCACAATTTTTATTTATTTCACTTCCCTAACTAGTTTCGATCACACGATTATTCTCAAAGGGTTTTACAAGGATTACTAAAATCTAAGAAAATATTGCTCGCTTATATATCTAATTTAAGCCTATTTTGGGACAGACGCAATAAATGTATTTAGCAACGGGGAGTTTGGAATTTCCAAATTATCATTAGTGACGATTTTGCCGCAAGTTAAGGCTTTCTTAATGTGAAAAACTTCCCAGTAATTAAGTTGTTTTACATTTTTGCATCTGTCTCAAAATTTTAAATTGAGATGGACCAAATAGGTGGTTATTATCAATGCAGTGTTTTGCGAAGCCTGTTTTTGGGTTTTTATCTAATATAGATTTCTTATGTTCGTTTAGTCGGGTTTTGAAGTTTCTGCCTGTTTGACCGATATAAATTGATTCACAACCGGAACACTGTATCTCATATACACCACTTTTTTGATCTTTCTCAACGTTATCTTTGTTATTTACTAGTAATGATTTTAAATTATTTTTATTAACTTTTTTTCTTTATCAAATTATTTATTATGTTTGGTTTATAACCGTTATTAGTTGCAATTTGTTTAATCGTTTCCACCTCTTTATTAAAATCAATTTCTGACATTGGTATATTAAGTAGTCTATTTGTTAGGCTATGGAAAATACTCATTTTAATTTGATAAGATTGATATGAATCAGACGGTATTATTGCGTCGCTAAAACTATCCTTTCTATAAATATTGTAAGCTAATCGGTCTTCTATTTTACTTACAGTTAGGTCTAGAAAATTCAATTTGTTATTTACTTCAATTTCTATAGTGAATTAGATATTATTATCAATAGAATTCATATATGTAAGAAGTTGATCTAATTGTCTATTCGTTCCTATAAATATGCAAAATACATCATTTACATATCTCACCCATTGATGTAAATGATAGAAAAAATTATTGTTTGAATTATTTAATATGTGTTCTTCGAAATCAGACATGTAAATTTCTGCAAGTAATGGGGACAAAGGGGAGCCCATACGTAAGCCTTAATTTTGTTTATAAATGGTACTGTTGAATTTAAAATAGTTTTGTTGAAGACAAATATTGATGAGTTTTTTAAATTCTAATTTAGCTTGATTGTCATGGGGAGTTTTGTCTATTTTATTAAATAATATCTTTCTTAGGGTTTGGATTGGTATCGATGTGAAAAGGCTTTTAATGTCAAATGAAACCAGTTTAGCGTTAGGTGGGATGGATTGATTTTTTGTCTTGTTTTGTGTTTCTATTGAATTTTTAATCGAGTATTTGGGTGTGAAATTAATAAATTCACATATCGTGTGATCGAAACTAGTTAGGGAAGTGAAATAAATAAAAATTGTGAAACAAATAAAACCAAGTGAAATTAATTAATTACACATTTACCCAATCGCTACAATATGTTTCACCAAGTGATAGATGAATCAAAAGTTCGTAGTTTATTAAGTGCCTGTACAGCAGTCCTCATCTTTAAATACAAGAAGACGTTATTCAAATTTAAGAAAAGCTCCAACCATATCTGGTTCAACAAGCAGTGCCTGAAAAGAAACCAAAGACCAAAATATATGAATATAAGTTGCAACAATAAATTCAAAGCAGCCTCACAAACTATATCGAATGGCTATCGCTACTGGCTGTCACAAGAATTGAAGAACTGGTACCAACAACGTGATAGGTTAGCAATAGAACTAAAAATAATACATACAGAATTAGTTCACAAACTTCACCCAGTCGAGTTTGAGATATTAGATAAAGAAATTAGAGAAAACATCAGAGAACCCACATATAACCAGTACAACACTCAAAGAAGAAAACTGAAAGAACTTGAAGAACATCAACAAGGTAACAAAACACAAAGCTCAACTAAGAAAGATAATATAGTAACATTCGCCCCTAGAATCGTAAACCTGTCAAAAACTAACTTTAATAATTCAGAACAACAACTATTAAACAAAGGGCTGAAATATTGCCTTGAGCCGCAACATAAGAATGTAGAACAATTAGTTATTGACACGGAATACGCACTTAATTCACTCACTAATAAACAACCTGAGGCAGTTATAAATTATAATAAGTTAAGGTGTGCTAAAATACTAAATAGTAATAAAATTTGTAAGTCTAAGAAAATTCAATTTGAAAGTAATACAATTAAGTCAATAAAATCAAAAATTCAAAGTAATAATTTAATAATAAGTAAAGCCGATAAAGGAAACACAATAACCATTATGGACAAAAAAGATTATATTAATAAAACATTATCACTTTTAAATAATTCTAATTTTTCTATTCTAAAGAAAGACCCCACAAATAAATTCCAAACCGAATTGAAGCAAGCTTTAAAATCATGCTCACAAATAATTCATCAAAACGAAATTTATAAATTACTAAATATGAATCCATTACCACCACTACTATACGGTCAACCTAAACTGCATAAGGATAACACACCTATTAGGCCGGTTGTAGCATACATGAATGCACCTGCTTATGGGGTCTGTAAATTCCTAAATAAAATAATATCTGAATTTATTAATTTCACACCCAAATACTCGATTAAAAATTCAATAGTGTTTGTAAACAAGACAAAAAATCAATCCATCCCACCTAACGCTAAACTGGTTTCATTTGACATTAAAAGCCTTTTCACATCGATACCAATCCAAACCCTAAAAAAGATATTATTTAATAAAATAGACAAAACTCCCCATGACAATCAAGCTAAATTAGAATTAAAAAAACTCATCAATATTTGTCTTCAACAAAACTATTTTAAATTCAACAGTACCATTTATAAACAAAATGAAGGCTTACCTATGGGCTCCCCTTTATCCCCATTACTTGCAGAAATTTACATGTCTCATTTCGAAGAACACATATTAAATAATTCAAACAATAAATTTTTCAATCATTTACATCAATGAGTGAGATATGTAGATGATGTATTTTGCATATTTATAGGAACGAATAGACAATTAGATCAACTTCTTACATATATGAATTCTATTGATAATAATATCCAATTCACTATAGAAATTGAAGTAAATAACAAATTGAATTTTCTAGACCTAACTGTAAGTAAAATAGAAGACCGATTAGCTTACAATATTTATAGAAAGGATAGTTTTAGCGACGAAATAATACCGTCTGATTCATATCAATCTTATCAAATTAAAATGAGTATTTTCCATAGCCTAACAAATAGACTACTTAATATACCAATGTCAGAAATTGATTTTAATAAAGAGGTGGAAACGATTAAACAAATTGCAACTAATAACGGTTATAAACCAAACATAATAAATAACTTGATAAAGAAAAAAAGGTAATAAAAATAATTTAAAATCATTACTAGTAAATAACAAAGATAAGGTTGAGAAAGATCAAAAAAGTGGTGTATATGAGATACAGTGTTCCGGTTGTGAATCAATTTATATCGGTCAAACAGGCAGAAACTTCAAAACCAGACTAAACGAACATAAGAAATCTATATTAGATAATAACCCAAAAACAGGCTTCGCAAAACACTGCATTGATAATAACCACCTATTTGATCCATCTCAATTTAAAATTTTGAGACAGATGCAAAAATGTAAAAAACTTAATTACTGGGAAGTTTTTCACATTAAGAAAGCCCTAACTTGCGGCAAAATCGTCACTAATGATAATTTGGAAATTCCAAACTCCCCGTTGCTAAATACATTTATTGCGTCTGTCCCAAAATAGGCTTAAATTAGATATATAAGCGAGCAATATTTTCTTAGATTTTAGTAATTCTTGTAAAACCCTTTGAGAATGATCGTGTGATCGAAACTAGTTAGGGAAGTAAAATAAATAAAAATTGTGAAACAAATAAAACCAAGTGAAATTAATTAATTACACATTTACCCAATCGCTCCAATATCTTATATCCAATTTTAGTGACGTTAAATGCAGTGCTAGTTGCATCATCTCGTACGAGGTCAAATTTATTATTAGAAAATATCCTTTTAAGGTGATGTATAGTATTTATAATTATCTCTGGCTTCTCAATAAATATCTGTTTTATAACAAGGCGCGTTGATAATGAGTTACTTTTACCTATTGCATTAGCAACTTACGCGGGCCCCACGATGCTCGGAAAAGCTTCTTTGTTCCCTTTTATATATTGGATTGTTGGTATGTGTTTTTAAAATGTAATTGTACTATATTATCCTTGGTTCTGTTTCCCACTGATTGCTCGGGCAGCTCCACGTTGTTTCGAAATCCCTTCAGATGTGACTTTAATATATCTTCTGTGCCATTTACCAATTGTAGGGTTGTTAACATGACTCCTTCTATTTGGTTCTGTTTCCGTGTCAGTTTGTGTTGATTCTCATCCCATGATACACTTCGTCATCTAATCCGAAGACTGTTCCTATTACGCCAAGGTATATTCTGCTTCGCTTTGGTGAGACTTCTCGATATACTCCTTAATGTATTTTAGGTTTTAGATATGTTTACATAATATTTAATTGACGAGGCGAATACATACAACACAGTTGAGAGGGTTTTACATTTATTTTACATTTACATAGTTCATGCTCCATACATTTAAATTCACTCGTGTGGTTATAAGCTGCATACAACCCAGCCGAATTCCATCTCTTGTAGTAGTGTAGTGGTCCACTTTGCTTCTTTATACCATTTAGCAAGATGTTAGAATATATTATTCCCACTGAAAATCTGGAACGTGAGATCAGCCAAGTCATATCCTTCTAGATTAACTGTGACGGTTGTTGTTGGATGCAACTCTGTGATGTTTTGTAGAACATGAGGTTGGATATTTAATATAAATTGATTGAACATGATTGATGTCAGTTGAACGTCGATTTTTGACTTCAATATTTGCTCAATGTTGGCTCCTATTCCTGTGACTGTATTGTATGATCTTTCCTTCAGAAGGCTCAATAGTTGTGCTGTTTCTTCGGTCACAAAGAACTTTGTCAGCATTGATCGATTAAAACCCTGACTACAATTTGATTCTCATTTTTTGTCGTTGCTTGCATGAGTGCGGTGGGTAGGAGATCTTCATTCTCGGGTACGTCAACTGCATATGTTTTGCTTCTCGGTTGTAGTGACAGATTAATTTTGTTATTTGGTTGCGCATGTCGATATGGTTCTTCGTGCTGACGATGTGAGATTTGGTCCACATGCAATTGGGTGTGAGGGTAACAGTTGCAGATTTTTCAATAATACGGAGATTTCGTTGCTTAGTTTTTTTCAGTTATAAAGGTGCATTCAGTTTGCATGGTAGATGATCCACTAATTTAATTGATTATTATAACGACTTTCCAATGTTTCCCAAGCGGTTAAGTAATTGGCAGCTTCTCCTTGCACATACCATTTCAGGTACTCGTATTATTCGACATCAGATAACGTGTAATTTTGATGGATAATTGTCATATATAACTCACTGAAGTTGGTACATTTTTCATATCATCATATCATATGTTATATATGTTGGAGGCTTCTACTTCGTTATACATTTTGGTAAATTGAATAAAACACGATAACTTTGTTTGTATAAATTTCAAGTTATACAAACAAAGTTATCGTGTTTTATTCAATCATATATTATCATATGTGGAAATTGTTTTTTGTGGCTTTTCCATTGAGGGACGGTTATGTTATGGTTGGCTCTCTAAGCAGGTATGTTTCAGCATCCATCTTCATAAATGATGCTTCGTAGGTTTCATTGTCGATGATGACGTTGGTACTTGCTAACGAAAGCCGTAACTTATCTACTTCCATTCATGTATTTTTAATGCGAGATATCCAAGGGTCAAGTTGCGGTTTGTTGGGGTATGTCTGGCTTAGCACTTGATCCAATAGCTTTTTGAGGAAATTAAATAATCCTGTAATTTATTTATCCTGTGTAGGCTTGTCGCGAGACTGTCGGATGGTCCTCAGTATAAAAATTTGCATTAGCCAAATTTTCATATTTTCCGCGTACCAGAAATTGGCGCTGATTTTTAGTAGTTATTATCTTCGTTAATTCATTATAAATTGTTTTCATTTGTTGAAATAGTGTCTCTTGTTTTTTGAAAACTTATTCAATTTATCCATGTTGGAGGTTGTCGTTGTCCTTAATGGATGTATGTTGACGACTTCCGTAATAAATTAGTTTTTCTTAAAAGACAAATTATAGTATGTTGTATATATTTGACCTAACTTTCCAACTTACATAATATTACACATTTTATAAATAACAACTAGTGTGCTACTGTATATGTGCTCTTAATGAACTTGGCAGTCACAAAAAAGTAAAAATCACATGGGTCCCAGGACACGAAGAACATCCAGGGAATGACAAAGCAGACGAACTGGCCGAACAAGGCACGTCAAAAGCAGTAATTGGCCCGAAACCTTATTGCGGAATCTCCAAACCCACAGTCAAACGATCCAAAAAAAAAATGGGTAGAGATACAGGCTCAATCCTGGTGGACGAACTCACCAGGACAGAGACAGACGAAACAGTTCCTTAGAAACAATCGCCAAAATTCCCGACCAAACTTCTGAACCAAGATAGGAAAATGGTCAAAACAATAGTAGGTCTGATGACAGGACACTGCAAGCTCAACAAACATATGAACAAAATAGGCCTGGTAGAAGAAGCACCATGCAGATTCTGCTTAGAGGCAGAAAAGGACTCGTTCCATATCCTATGCCATTGTGGGGGCCTAGCAAGGATTAGATATCAAAAGCTGGGCACTACAAACCTAAACGCGGAGACCTATACATAAGCCCCTCTGGCAGGGCTACTAGAAGTAATAAAAGAGGCAAAGCTAGAGCTGGTCATGTGAGATGAATAGGGATCCACAATAGATCTGAAAAGGTCGCGGTGCAACAGGCGCTGGTGCCACCCATATAACATCTACATCTAGATAACAACGTCGCCTATATAATTTGAAATGATATTTTAAAGCAATATTTTAAAACTTTGTGTATATTTCTCACTATTATTATTAGTATTATTAAAAGTATTAGGGTTTAATGCGGGGATAAAATAAATTGAGAAAGGTTTATGGTACTTCTAATATCTAAAATATTGTATTCAACTTCCGATATTTTCTGTTTAAAGTTCTGAATAATTTCTTTTAACAAATTATTTATTTACAAAGACTAAATTAATTAAATTAGACAAGATAATTAATTAAAAATTATTGTTATAATTATAATTAAGTTATAGAACAATTAGAGAGATTAAAGAGTGTTTTTAACAGGGGAAGAAGAAAGTAGACAATTTAACATGACTTTATGCACCCTTCCTCTATTTTTTTTAATATCAGCTCTACAAGCCTTGCAGACTCATGGCTTCTATGTTTTTAATTAACCTTTTTCACTTTTCCGGTCCACTTCTTCTTTCTTCCAGTCCTGTATTTCCTTATGATGAAAATCTCTTATTACTGCTTCATGCCACTTTTTTCTTGGTCTACCTCTCCACTTTCTGCGTCCCCTTCTCACAAAGAGTACCTTTATTGCCAATCTATCCCTTGACATTCGATAAACTTGGCTCAGCCATCTTGCTCGTTGTACTTGTTTGTTAGATGTTGGCATATTAATGGATGTCCTTGATTTAGTTCTTTGCTTGTCTTATGCATAGTCCATCTTCATCTTTCACTCCAACAAAAATACTTCTTAAAATATTTCTCTTCCAGATGTCAACTTTCGCTTCATTTTTCTTTTTAAGTGTTCATGCTTTCTTTCTTCTACTTAAAGCTTTTGTTCTGATGATTAGAAATTAAAAACACTTGGTTTGTTCACAAACAAACCAAGTGTTTTTAATTTCTAATCAAGATTTCAAATATGTTTCACCACGGGTTAAGTGAGCAATTAATTAAATATTTGTTCTGATAATTTTATTTAACACTCATATAGCTTTAATTCCGTTTGTCAGTCTATTGCTTATCTCCACGTCTTCTTCATCCTTACTTGTGACTGTGACTTGTGATATATAAGTCCTTTCGTTGACATCTAATGGCCTCGATATATTTCCTCCTACCAGAATATTACTTATTGTTTATCTCAGTGTCATCCGTATTAAGTTGATATCTTGCTTCTAATTAGAGAGTCGTATACCTGTATATAATCTATAGACATCTGCAAATTTAATTTCTGTTCAGAAGAATTACTTTGTATTTGTTTGTGTAGAAATACTTGGTCTGTCGTCGATCTGCCTTTTCTGAACCCATCTTGGTATTCTCCAATTATGTTATTACCATGCAAGCATAATCTATTTCTTATTAAGAGTTCCAGAACCTTAGACGCGGCATCCAATAGGGCAATACCTCCAATACTTTTTGTATGCTCCTTATCACCTATTTTTCTGATATTTTTTTATTTGTTGGGGTTTCTATTAGTTGTTCGTATATTTTTCAATTTGGTATTGGGGTCTCTAAAATATTCTGTTTCATTTCATTTTCGCTATTCAGTATACCTTCAAATTATTCTGTCCATATATCTAACAAGATCATTATTTTTATTTCTGTAATAAATCATATTTCTCATTACTGTTACTTATTTATTTTATTCTTTTTAACATCTTGGTAGATGTGTGTTGTTTATTACTAGTTGTTTCTCCATGTTTTTTGTTATCTCCTCCTACCATTCTCGTTTTTTTTTTCTAAAGAAAACGTTTACATTTTTCCTTAATTTTTTATATATTTATTATATTTGTTTTTTGTTGTACTGTCTTTTTGCATAATAATTTTGCTTTACTTCTTAAAGCTGCTTGAATTTGCAATCATTTTCAATCTATATATTCTGCTTCTATGTGTTTCTCAGATCTTTAATTTCACTGTTTTTTTAAGCGTTGCCATTACTTTTCCAAGCATATTTTTTTATTACTTCCATGTGAATAATCAAAAACTAATTTAATATCCAGATAATTAAGCTACTTAAGTAAATAGGTAATATTAAGGAAGTTAATATTAATGGAATCCTAAAAGGAATTTCTGTTAGGTTGGTAGTTGACTTAAAGGATTGAATAATTTGGTCATAAATGGTTCTGTTTTTTTCATATGTAGGAACTTGTGTTTAATTTAGAAGTATAATATTATCAAGGCTAATTCAAAGAATGAAAAACGGAATACAATTATGATTCTAATGCCAAAGTATAAGAACATGTATATTGGTGTTCAAGGTATACTTTAATATTTGAGAAACTATTATAAGGGTTAAAGTTAGACTCTAAAAATCCACAAAATAATATGGAAAGGTAGAAAATGGTAGGTGCTTCATTTTGTTTTAAATATTTCATCAGTGGTATTTATCCTAGATCAGTGTTAGTATTTGAAAAACATATTTTCAATGTCACACTTGAAATTATAACCTGAAACTTAAAAAAAATAAATATTTATGACAATAAAATTAAATTTATATATTCTACTTCAAACCATAACTTTTTTCAACAACAACAACAAAAAGCGGGATCCATTTGAGTGTCGTCTCCAAGGAGAGCTTTAAAATTTTCAAGTCCACCTAAAATGTTGATGCCACCCCCTCTCGTACGAGTCCGCACCGTGGAAAATCATCACGAAACGCAAACGGCGTCCTTCATTATTAACATCACGTCCGCCCAAATCGGAATTTAAAATATTTCACTGGGAATTTTCAACCACCCGGGGACTGGAACTTCTGTTTTCGGTCCGCGTTAATTGTGTAAACATTTTTTTAAAAGCGTTATGAACGTGCGAGTGATTTATTAAATGGGGATCCAGATCATTTATAACTGCCACACGATGTTTATTTAGTTTTCCAGAATTTCCCCCCGATGTGTTTTCTTCCGCTCCTCCACTCGACGCCGGCGAAAAGGTCTTTTCACGTGACCCTTTATTTCCGAATGCGTTTTATTACGTTATTACGTTATGTTCATAACGCAGTGCACATTCAACGCGTTTTATTTCTATTGTGGCGAAAGTTGCGTCATTCCATTCCGAAGCGAGACCCGCTGGAATGTTTTAATTATGTCGGTATTATGAATAAAATAGAACAAAAAAAACGTATTTTATATAGCTGAATGAATGAATACAATTAATTAATTTAATGGCGCTGTTACTTCTGAAAGAACATTCGCTTAAAGTCTCTTTAGCTTAATTGGAGAAGAAAGAATAGTGTAGTTAATAATTAAACATGATATAATTAGGGGAAACTTATGTAAATATAAAGATATTTATTATGACTAAAGTAAGTGTGCTAAATAATTAGAATACATATTAAATATATTACCCTTTATTAACGGTTTATTATTTGCTTACAGTTTTTGTTTTATTAGCTATTAAATAAGAAAATATTAAATAATTTATTAAAAATTACGTCATTATATTAATTACAATTATATTTAGAATTAAAATCAAAATATAACGATGTCATATGAAATATCGAATTAAGGAGAAACATATAATCTCTTGAATTAGGCCATAAAAGTTGACGCTTTTTATTTTTTTCAATACATCTAGTGACCCTTTCCTTTTGAAAATGTTGAAAGTGCAATTTTATTCGTTTCGTAAAACATTCTTCCATTTAATAGTTCATTTAATAATAATAATAATCTTTATTTGGACACAACAAATACATAATAACAATAAATATGAATACAATACAAATAGATGGTGTTAGTCCGTCTAGGCTATAGACCTGAGGTCTTTCAGCCCTAGTTCATTTATTTCAATAAGATTTCATTTTATTAACAGGCGCATTTGGATTTTTAATTTCAATAATACTGACACGGATATATCAGAAATGGCAACACTTTATGGGAACGGTGTATTTTGGGACCGTTTGAGAGGGTACGATATTCAAATGTAGGTCCTTGGGGTGTGTTTATTTTATTTATAAAAATTTATCGGGTCGTGAAAAGGCCATATAAAAGATAAACTGTGTTTATGTAATGGAATAAGTTAGAAGTTTGGTGCTGCTGCCGCTGTTTCCTTTTATGGTCGAAATAAAAATTCGATCGCATTTTCATTGCATTATCTAATTTTATTGATTCGAGAGACGACCCGATTTTTTTTCGAACAATCTTCAAAGGACGCATTCAATCTTATTTAATTTTATGTGTGTAACTGTACTCGAATCCTATAATCGAACAGGATTTTTTGAGTGCACGTTTTAAACGTTTGTCTTGTTTTTTCTCTAAGAAATACGAACGAAACAACTGTAATAAAGAATTAAGTATGTTTATTTATGTTACAGATTAAAAGAAATTAACTAATTTAATTTTATAAATAGTTTAATTGTTTCTGGTTTTTGTAACAAATTTTTGTAAAACTGTGCAAGATTTGCTAAGAATTTAGCCCATTTTAATTTCAATTAAGTGTTTAAGAAATAATTCATTAGTTTTATAATACTTTTAAAAATGTTGATATAATAGTTATGAAACTAACTATGATAAATATTTCTATGTATTTTATTAGTAATAAAATTCTTAAAAGTAAAAAGCCATTAATAATATTATTAGAACATTTTATAGAGCTGTTACACATAAAGCAGTGTAAGTATTGTTAAACATTTTTATTCCAGTTACGACACGTTATTTTTTTCCAATATTATCAATATTTATATAGATTACATACAGGTAATTTAGATCCAGATTTCTTAGTAGTTATTAAACATAGTCTCTTGTGTATTAATGATTTTTGAATCTTTAGACCAGATTTATATCTTTTCATTTAAAACAATTTTGGAAAAAAGCTGGAAAAATTCTCAACTTTCCTCTCATCTGTTCAATATAATCTCTTTACTTAATCTTATATGTACCACACACATTTATTTTATCAATTTTTGAAGCTTTGATTGCTGAAGTTATTATCTGCTGACTTTTATACCTTTATTTTTTTATGTATTTGCAATAACAATAATGCTATATTAAGCACGAGACTCAACAAAACGAAAAAAAATGTAAATTAGAGTATAAACAAATAGATAGTAAAATGATGTTTGTAGAATAATTAACTTTAAGGATAATTTAACACAAATTGACAGTGCACAATGACAGTTAAAAAAGAAATTGATCACCTTAGTTAAACTGGTTCTTTAAGTACCCCCTAGATTTTTCGTATATAAGTCTGTTACTTCGAAAAATGCAACACCGGATTCTACTAACAAAACAGAATACCTCAGATCATACGCAATATTTTCTTGGAGCTAAGTCGTACACGTTGACTTATGTAGGCTCTAAAATCCTATATTATATACCTCACAGTTAAAGAGCTGTGGTAAGTGTTGTATGTGGGTGCTTTGTCACCGATTATGAAATATGCATGGGCCAAGTTGGTGTGACCCATTTTTAGGCAGGTCAAAACTACCTCCTATTTTCTATTAAGTGTAACTGACGACCTAGTTGGTCTACTGGTGGTGCGTTGAAGTAGCCGAGGCCAGGAGGGCAGCAAATGCAGCCAGGTGGCGCCTTAGCAGAGATAAAAGAGCCAGAAAAGCAACCGAACACCTAAAGGAGGCGTGCGACTTTGTGAAGAGGTAGAAAAGGACAAATGGGGCCGGCAATACAAAATTGTGGCAAAGAAACTGGGGGCACCGTTACCCAACGTGGGCTCGCTGGTCCGCGGAGGAGTTAGAGCAGTGGTGGATACCCTTTTTCCCCAATACCATGGGAGGAGCAGCACGCGGAGCCGGTAGATGGGCTAAGCGACATACAAATGTTCACGGTAGAAGGGGTAGCAGCAGCAGTAGCAGCTCTGCCAAATCGCAAGGCGACAGGGCCTAGGGGCATCCCGAATGAAGCCATCAAGGCCCTGCCGCTGGAGACGACCCGGAATTATTAACGGGCCTCTACAACAGCTGCCTGGCAGAAGATATAAGCGCGCTCGGCTGGTGTTACTGCCAAAGAAGGGCAAGCCGGAACCACACCGGGAGCTTACAGGCCCATATGTCTTCTGAATGGCGAGGGGAAGGCTCTGAAGAGGCTGCTGGTAGGTAGAGCCAGCGCCGCACTGGAGAGAACCGGAGGATTTTCCAAAAACCAATACGGCTTCAGACGCGGCAGGTCTACTACGGACGCTATACTCAGATTGAAGAGCATAGTAGAACGGGCAAACAGTGGGCCAACTAAGGGGAGACAGCACTGTATGGGGATAGCGCTTGATATCAAGAACGCCTTCAACATCCTACGCACAATTATGAAGGCGTTACACGGGAAAGACTGCCAGGGTACTTCATAAATATATTCCTGAGCTACTTAAATGACAGGGAGCTAGTATTTTCGGGAGACTTGGGGACAGAAGAAAGTGTCATGACGACCGGTGTTGTACCCCAAGGATCGGTGATGTGGAACGCCGCGTACGATGGGGTGTTCCGCTTGCCACTCACGGAATAAGCAGAGTCGATTGGTTGCGCCGATGACCTGCTGATAGTTATCAGCAGAAGAGACAGTAAGGACCTACGTGTAGTGGCGCAAACGGCGGTCGAGACAGTCACCGAGTGGCTAGACGGAGCCGGTCTCGTCGTGGCAGCGGAGAAGACGGCGGCAGTCTGGCTCTCCCGGAAAAGGGCTGGGTGGGTAAAAGGCGAATGTGTGAAACTGCTGGGCTGTGAGATAGAAGTCCAAAAGAAATTGAAGTACCTGGAGGTCATACTAGAGGCTAACCCACTGTGAAGCTCGCAGGTACTGGAAGCGTCAGCAGTGGCTGCCAGGGCGGTAAGAGCGGTAGCTCGGCTAATGGCAAAGAAGGGTGGCCCGATGGAAGGCACCAGGAGGCTTTTAAAAGGGAACGGCGATATCGAGACTACTTCACGCTGCACCAGCATGGGCAAACTGCCTGGGTTCAAAGAGGAACGTCGGAAGCGACAGAGGTACAAGCCTCAATGGCGCCACCAGACCTAAGCGTTAAAGCCCGTGCACGCATGCACGAGCTGGTAGCAGAGGGGGCAGGCAAGGTGGTGGCTAGCACGACAGCGACAGAATAGGTGGAGGGAGTCTCTGAAGGGAACATAGACGAGGAAACTAATATCCGAAATAAAACCATGGATAAAAAGAAAACATGGCGAGCTGATATACCATCTAACCCAGATGTTGACAGGACACGGCTGCTTCCGAGCGTACCTCCAGCGGATCGGGAAAGTCGAAAGTGGGAGGTGCGTCTGGTGTGTGGACGCTACTGATGACGCCGGTCACACGCTGCTCGAATGCGAGCGGTGGAATACCGAAAGAACACAGCTGGAGAGAGTGCTAGGGGTGCCGCTGACGGCCGAAAACCTTGTGCCCACAATGCTGACCGACCAAACAAAATGGGACACTGTTGCGGAGATGGCCAGGACTATAATATGCCGGAAGCAAGCCCTTCTGGCAGATCTGGAGATAACAGGGAGGCCATTATAGTTTAATAGTTGGTAGGGGGGTTCCGGGCGAAGAATACCTGGTGATACCACCGGATCCCCCAGAACACGGAGAGGAGGTTTAGTGGGTAGGGCCTACTCAGGAGCAGGACGAGTTCCACACACCTCTGTAGATGAGACGGTGCATAAAGCATTCCTCCTCTCGCACAAAAAAAAACTGACGACCTTAATTCTGTTTAACGCACGAGAGTAAGCAAATAGCTGAAAAACTCTCTGAGGCTCTCCCAGTCCCTTAGCCATGTTATTTTAACCAACGCTATAACATCAGCCATGATATGAAGTAGTTAACATGATCCGCCTGGAGGGTAGTTCTGTCTGTAATCTCGTTGCCTTTGATATTAATATGGGATAGCACTCATACGGAGAAAACTTTTTTATTACAGAGATGCAGATTATACAGATATAATAAAATTCTTTATACGAACGAATCATTATTTCTGCTATATTTTAAACTTTGTAGGGAAGACGGTCAATTAGAAATAACGAGGAATGTTTTATTTTTAGAGTTCGGTAGTGTACACTAAAGATATGTGAATAAGTATCTAGGGGTGGACGGTCTGATTAACTACAATGGTTGATCCCACTCTTACATCAGTTTTAGATCCATATGTATATTCAGCAAGAGTTCGTTAAACGATTTACATTTTCCCTTAAATTTACTTAAGTTGAATGGTGAAATCTCATCGACTACGACCTGATGTATTTCGGATAAATGGATATCTGAACTCATGCAGAACTCGCACTTTGTAGACTAGCCTCCTATGTCATCAGCGGAGGATACTTAGCGAAGTTGCAATATTATTTATAGCAATAGATAATAGGGTTATACTAGCTGTACACGATAATTACGGTGAGACAAAAGGAACTGGATAAATATAGGCAAACGGTCTCTCAGTTTCTATCGCTATCGCATTTTTAAGATTTCCATTTTGAATTATACGTAATCGAACTTCCCAAATGAACGATTGGCAATTGAAGGACGTTTTCCTGAACTACATCGGACGCCCGATATTTATATAACATAGCTCTAGCTTTTCTGAAGAGGAACAAAATAATTTTACCCAAGCAGCAAGTTAAAGAAACTGCACAATAACTAGTAACAAGTTTCAGATCTTTTTCAGGTTCAAGAAGAGGCACTATTGTTGCTTCTGTCCATATTGATGAATAATTCTCTCCTTTCCACATTAGTTTCTATACGGCCAGGATACTGGTTTTACTGGCAAAAGACAAATACTTTATCATTTTATATGGGATGTTATTGGCGTCAGTAGAAGCGTCCCAACTAGTATCAAATGCTTCATTAAATTCTACCATTTTGAATCGAATGTTATCTGTGATTTAAGAATCATTTCATCAACTACGTAAACATTCAATGACTAACCTTATTGTTCCTCTAAAGATCTGATAATTTTCTAGTAGTTCCTAAACTTATTTCACTCTGATAGATCTCAGACACCGGCGTGTGGGTCTACTCTGAATAGCCTTCGGAATGTTAGTTGGTAAAATGATCGGAAAGTGATCACTTCCGTGTAGTTCTTCAAGGACCTGCCACTGAAGACACATGACGAAAGTGGGTGGAGATATTGCTAGATCTATTGCTGAGAACGAACCACTGCAATCATTAAAATGCTTTGGTTATTCATAATTTAGGATTATACCTTCCGTGAAATCAAGGACTTGCTCAAAATATTTGCCCCTCCCGTGATGTCTAAGACTTATTCGATATATTTGACACTAATATTGCGACGAGATCACTAAGTGCACTAAAATATCCCAGAAATATATAAGACATTTACCTGGACCATGTAATGGTCTTGCCAGATCTACATTATCTACAGCTAACGAGAGTATTGGGTCGAGTGGAAGAACACATGAAATCGTGAACTCCGCCTTGAAGATCTACGCATCAATTTTTGAAGTAATATACAGGGTTATTCAAGCTATACGGCACGGAATATTGTGGCCAAAATACGTGAATTTCAAAAAGTTTCACTTTGGGGATATATGGGGGTCTATTAGGGCTACTTTTTAAAATTACTTTCATAATATACAGGGTGTCCCAAAAACCCTAAAAGTATCAAAGTTGTGTTTTTTTTAATGAAACACCCTGTATTTTATTGCATTTTTGGATCCTTCGATAAAAATAAGTGTGTGTTTTAATAAGGTTTTTATTACATAAACCTTAAGGTTTTTGAAATAATTTGAATTTTGTAAAAATGTAACCTAATTTTCATGTTTCAAATACTTTAAAAATAATTAAGTTATGCATACCAAATTTACACTGAAATGTAACAATAGATCATATTTTATTTTCCAAGTATAATAAACTTGACATCTTATGCCGGGTGTAAAAAAATTGGAATTAAACAAATGAGAACTTTAAATGGCTATAACTTCATTTATTTAAATGGAACGCTATATTTATTAATTTATCAGCAAATGCACGTTTTAATTACCTTTCGAATGGTATTTAAATCTTAAGTGTTAAGTCTTCTCGTTTTTGCAGAAAACGCCAAAATATTGTTTATTGCACCGTTTTATTACTTTTTAAGTAAAAATTTGTATGTATCTAGTTTTCTATGGTATTTAAAAACGTCAGATAATTAATTGAGTCTGTCATTTTAGTTTAAAAAGCCTGTCTTTTGTTATAGTTGTCTTATTTTGCATTTTTGTGTTAGATCGTTAGTAATCGTTATTGTTTGAACATCGCTGTTGTATTTTTTGGTAAAAAATGAAGATTTACTCAAAAGAAGGGTTTATTGGCATTATTTTTATGCTTGGAGAATGTCATCAAAATTGTTTATTGGCTTGTCGAGTTTATACTTAAAGGTTTCACGAAAGAAATCACCCTAAGCCAGGTATTTTTGAGAGACTATTAAACCAGTTTAAAGAAATTGGAAGTGTCAGTTATAAAAACCTCAGTATAAGAAAATCTGTGTAGATTTTCATTTTTTACAATGACATATAACAACCATGTTCAAACAATAACGATTACTAACGATCTAACACAAAAACGCAAAATAACACAACTATAACAAAAGACATCCTTTTTAAACTAAAGTAACAGACTAAATTAATTATCTGACGTTTTTAAATACGATAGAAAACTAGATACATTAAAATTTTTACTTCAAAAGTACTAAAATGGTGCAATAAACAATATTTTGGCGTTTTCTGTAAAAACGAGAAGACTTAACACTTAAGATTTAAATACCATTCGATAGGTAATTAAAACGTGCATTTGCTGATAAATTAATAAATATAGCGTTCCATTTAAATAAATGAAGTTATAGTCATTTAAAGTTCTCATTTGTTTAATTCCAATTTTTTTATACCCGGCATAAGATGTCAAGTTTATTATACTTGAAAAATAAAATATGATCTATTGTTACATTTCAGTGTAAATTTGGTATGCATAACTTAATTATTTTTTAAGTATTTGAAACATGAAAATTAGGTTACATTTTTACAAAATTCAAATTAATTCAAAAACCTTAAGGTTTATGTAATAAAAACCTTATTAAAACACATACTTATTTTTATAGGCGGATCCAAAAATGCAATAAAATACAGGGTGTTTCATTTAAAAAAACACAACTTTGATACTTTTAGGATTTTTGGGACACCCTGTATATTATGAAAATAATTTTAAAAAGTAGCCCTAATAGACCCCCATATATCCCCAAAGTGAAACTTTTTGAAAGTCACGTATTTTGGCCACAATATTCCGTGCCGTATAGCGTGAATAACCCTGTATATATTATATTTTTTTATTGTATGTATGTTTCTGTTTATATTTTAATAGATCATGTCGAGATAGTTTTCGGTACATTTATTATATATGCTCTCAAAGTAAATTGTTGAGAAGGTCTAAGTTCTGCAGACATAGAAATGATTATATTTTCGCAGAATATCTTTGGTCCACCGATATGAGATGACTATTTGTTCCAACTGTTTAAAATATGATAAAATAAAGACAAATACGACAATCACATAAATATGATATGTTAGAATTTTGTCGTACGTACGTCGACATGTGTTAATAAGTTGTGATTAATTCTACTATTACTGTCATAATTGAACGTGAGAAAATGAAAAGAGACAATTCTGTTACTAATAGAAATGAATTTGACAAATGTCGCAAGGATCTCAAGAGAAAAATAGATAGTGCGTATAGGGATTTTATAAATCACACTGAATCATCCATAAAATACAATCCTAAAAATTTTTGGAATTTTATAAATAAAAAAAGAAAGTCCACCCGTATACCAGGTACCATGCAGTATAACAATGAAACTCTCACTGATCCCAAGAAAATAGTAAATAGGTTTGCTCATAGTTTTAGCTCAGTATACACCTCTAATAACGACACAAATGATTCACATATATCACTTGATCTAATGGGAAATGTGACATTCTGTGAGAATGACGTTCTTAACAAATTAAAAACCCTGGGATCAAAAATCACCGCTGGAGTTGATCAATCACCCGATTTTTTTGTAAAAGATATAGCAGTTATTATATACAAGCAACTAACATTTATTTTTAATAGAATATTGAAAACTGGTATCTATCCCAAGTTATGGAAGCGTGTTCGAATCTGCCCTGTTTTTAAATCCGGCAATAAATACGATATCTTAAACTACCGTCCTATTGCTATTATTTGCAACTTCTCTAAAGTATTCGAAAGTCTAGTATCTGATTATTTGTACTCAAATATAAAATCACAAATAAGTATAAATCAGCATGGTTTCATGAAGAATCGTTCTACTTTAACCAACTTATTGTGTATTACAGAAACGGTGGCAAACTCCATAGATAATAACTTACAAACTGACGTCATATACGCAGACCTGTCAAAGGCATTTGACAAAGTTTCTCACTCTCTACTCCTTGAAAAATTACATAAATTCAATATAGGCTCGAATATAATTGTAGCAATAAAAAATTTCTTAAGCGATAGAGAACAGTTTGTGGAGTACAAGGGATGTATGTCAGATGTGTTCACTCCTAATAGTGGGGTTCCACAAGGATCTAACTTAGGACCACTGTTATTTACCATTTTTATAAATGATGTAACAGATGTGATCACATGTGATTATCTTATTTATGCGGATGACATTAAGCTCTATAAAATAGTTAGTAATATTAATGATTGCAATCACTTACAATATAATATTACACAATTAGAGAATTGGTGTAAACAGAATGACCTCTTATTAAACTCAGATAAGTGCTACTCCGTTTCGTATTCGAAGAAAAGAACTAATAATATTGCGTACACTTACAAAATTAATGATAGAAATGTGACGCGAACTAATTCTGTCAAAGATCTGGGAATATATTTCGATCATAATTTGAATATTGTTAATCACATATATCAACTAGTTTCGAATTCGTATAAAGCACTGGGCTTTATTATTAGATCAACAAAAGATTTTAAAAATCCCTCATCATTGATATCGCTATTTCGTTCGTTGGTTCTGTCGAAATTGGATTATTGCACACCCATATGGTCACCTAACTATTTAGTACACGTAAAAAAACTTGAACGAATCCAGAAGCGATTTTTGAAATATTTACACTTTCTCGCTCGTGGTTTCTATCCTGATGTAAATGTTACCTATTTTGAATTGCTAGGAATGTTTGGTTTAGAAACAATTTCGGACAGGCATAAAAGAATATTTTTAAAAACTTTGCATAATATCTTAAACAATAAATGTGATTGTAGTTATATTTTAAGCCTTATTAATATTCACGTTCCTTATTGCGCCACAAGAAATGCTTTGACATTTCAATATAACACTCCGCGACTAAACCACCATGGGAATTCACCATTGATTAAGTTAATCAAGGCTTATCATGAGGTTCAGTACACTGTGGATATCTTTAACGATACCACATTTTAAAGTTTATTTATATTTTCGGTGTGTAATTAATTTATTGTTCACTATACGATAAAGTATTTTTATTTATCCTTTTGCTGTATTGTTATTCACTATGAAATTATTTATTTTCTTATTAAAAATAAGTTGCAGTGTAATCAAATATTTTCATTAAACAACTGTTCATTTATTATTAGGTTAGTTGCGCTAAGCTAATGTTAATCATTATTATAAATATTATTTAATTTTTTAATTTAAGTCAAATTAAGAGTATTATAATTATTATTTAAAGTTAAGTTTAAGTTAATTTAAGTTTCTCTGTAATTAGATTTGTATCTGTTGAGAAATAAAATAAATAAATATTGCACTATATCGATTGTGTATACTAGAGAGAACGCAAGGTTGGTGTTGTTTCTTTTATACCTTTTATTTTGATATACAGGGTTATTCACGCTATACGGCACGGAATATTGTGGCCAAAACACAACTTTGATACTTTTAGGGTTTTTGGGACACCCTGTATATTATTAAAGTCATTTTAAAAAGTAGCCCTAATAGACCCCCATATATCCACAAAGTGAAACTTTTTGAAAGACACGTATTTTGGCCACAATATTCCGTGCCATATAGCGTGAATAACCCTGTATAATATTGCATTAATAAATTATTACCTCCAAATATAAATACACCGCATTGCTATGCATGACTGAATGTTTCTACTAACAATACAAGATTAAATTATATTCCTGTGAGTAAGAATTTATTATGTATTGAAATTAGTCTCGCGGTAAAATCCTCGCTTCGTAATTCGGAGGTCCTGGGATCGAATACCAGAATCCAACTTTATTTATTCAGTATTTTTCTTTTGTACGTGTAATTTCACATAATAACAATAGCCTGTACTTGTCTACCTTTCAGTGGCCCTCCTATGTGTTTTGTCTGATAAGTCGCCACAATAGGCCATGTAGACGCAGAAGAGTGTCCCTGTCTGGAATATATGTTTACAAATGGAATATTTTTCAAATTTAAATACTTTATTTAATTGAATATTATGGCGAAGAGCGAGCTTTCCTCTATTGAGATTCTATGTGAAAAATGTAAATCAAAAGTGATTGACTGTATAAAGTGTAATAACTGGAACTTGTGTTTTCATCCGTCTTGTCTGAAGGAGCACATGAAAACCACCTAGAAAGGAAAATGTCCCACACGGAAACAATCCGAAAAACTGTGTTATCTTCGGAATCGGAAATTCATTATCTTAAGAGAGAAAAAGACACTCTTCGTTTCCTCGTGAGAGAAATGGAAAATAAAAATAAAATTTTACTGGATAATATAGACCTAGTGAAGGATAGCATTATTTCAATCGAAAATAAACAACACATAACCTACTCAGCGAAATCGCAGGTTATTGCAAATAAGAATGCAGAGCTATCTGCTGTAAACACAAATAAGAATACAGAGATATCTGTTATTAATACAAATAATAAACAACAGATATCAAATACTGTAGTAATAACATCTGCTGAGGAAAACAAAAAACACGTAGTTAATGTGCCAATACTCTTTACAAATAATAAACAGATTTCACTTGAATGTTCAAATCAAACTAATAAATTGAATCACACGAGCCTAAATATTCCTTCTAATAAGAATAGGAATAACGCTGTCCACGAAATTATAAAAAAGGATACAAAACGTTCGATGTGTGCTAATCACGATAAATCTGTGATAAATGTACGTCGGAAGAGAAACATGAATGGAAACAGAATCGTTTGCACATGCAGTAATATTAATGCGTCTATTAAGGGGGAATCCAAAGAGGCTTGGATATTTATTGGCAACGTCCACAAATCAACTTGCATTAAGGAAATAAGTGAATATATTTCTAACTTGATTAAACATTCTGCATTTGTTTGCGAAAAACTCGACACTTATTCGACTAGCAAAGCAAGCTTCAGATTAGGTGTTGAATTAGCGGATCAGAAAGTAATTATGGATCTTTCAAACTGACCTGAAAATATTATTTTAGACCGCTATATTTTACCTTTCTAGGCCTGTCTAAGACTTTTGATGTGTATTTCACTCAATATTGCTTCGCAAACTATATATGTATAATATACATCCGTTAAGTTGAAGATTGTTATCTTATCTTTCATACAGGAAACAATGCGTATCAATTTGAAATCAGACATCAGACTTCATTAACACTAATACTGGGGTACCTCAGCGGTCCATTCTGGGACCATTATTATTTCTCATTTTCATTAATGATTTTCCCCTTATCTTTAATAACAGCAAAATTGTGTTGTACGCTGATGATACATCCATTTTGGCAGCTAATAACAATATGGAAACAACATTGCAGTTGAGTGAAGATGCACGATCGATGGCAAGTGTATAGTTCCAAAGCAACCGTCTGAAACTGAATCCCGATAAATCCACTAATATGTTATTTGGTTTGCGCTCATTTGATAGAAATGGGAAGCGACCGCAACTTTGTACGCTGAAATCCAGATGGAATTGGCATATTTTTGTCAGTTTTTTTTTTTCAAACTGCCATGGTATCAATAATTTTATATTCAATTGTTTCAATTCAATATATTACGTATTTTTTAGTAGTAAAAACATAGTAAGCATTTTAGTTAAGTGATTAACATTAATTGTCACGTAGTAATGGTCGTAACTATTCTTATGATTGTTTCAATTCCTATAAACTCTCCAAACAATTTTATGATTTTTTCTTTAACAAGTGTAACAAATATTGAAGTTAGTTCCGAAATGTATTGTTTTGCGATAGAACAGATAAAAGTAGCTTGTAAATATGACGCATTTTCTATAGGAGATTTTCGCAGTGTTGGTCTTTTTTCGCCTTAAATAGCCGATTTTGCTCTAGTTCTCAATTCCGGTACAGAGTTTTCGAAGATTAAAGGCGGACAGTTCTCAAATTTAGCAGAGTGGTTACTACCGCAGTTAACATATTTAAACGGTTATATACATTCAATCAGGCTATGAACTGCATTCCCTTAAGAACAGTTAGCTGAATTTTAACACTTAAAAGGTGTTTGTTATAGCTTCTGACACCTAAGGCTTCGCAGAAAGATTGGAATACATTGTCTAAAATCAATTTAGAATGCAATGTTTATCACGTTTGAAAAAACCGACGAATTGAACGTCGAAATAATAGGAGTATTTACTAAAAATACATATACTATATATGTATAATATATAATTGTTTATCTCTCTTTTAATTAGTTTCTCGTAGTTAAACTAGTATTAAATAGAATTGTTTGATTAATTTTTTCTTTGTTATGTTGAACAAAATTTTGAAAATAAAGGTACAATTAAGGACTCTCAAAAACTATAATTGAATAAATAATATAAAGTGTAATCTAATTTAGTGAATAATAAACTAAAAGGATTATAAATGACGTTCATAGGGAACTAATTAAAAACAACTTACTGTGTAAAGTTTATATCACACCTAGAGAAGAAAATAATTAGATTTACCATTAAAATTTGCAAAAACTTCTTAAATATTTGTCATATGCTTAACCTTTCCGTTACGAGTGCCAGCTATAGTCGGCGCATTTTGAACTGCCATAATGAAAGGGTTAGTAAGGACCCTATATATTTATATATAATTTTAGACATATGTGACTGATACATATATTCTTATTTTTATATTATATTATTATACTTGGAAATAAATCAATTTTATTAAAATAGTAGGTTCCACCGAGATTTGAACTCGGATCGCTGGATTCAAAGTCCAGAGTGCTAACCATTACACCATGGAACCGCTCATTACTCTTTTAAACATCTAAGATTCGGGAATTAATTAGAATATTAATTTATTTTGAGCATGTGAGAGGCCCTTATTCGTAAATGTGCTCTAATAATTTTTTTGTACATCTTAGAATAGCTAATAAGTTGGAAAGTACATTTATAACTTTCCCTATATAGTGTTCAATTCAAGTGAAGGCATTGAAATATTTTGAAAACTATATATCGAATAGTAAAATTATAATTTAAATTTGTTCGCCTCGGAGGGGGACATCTAATGATATGAAACTCGACCCACTACCCTCAACCCCCTAGGGGGTAGGGGTGAGAAATAGTTAAAGTTAAATAGGAACCCCCATTTTTGTACGGATTCGAATACTCCGGGAAAAAATAAGAAATTTTTTTTTTGTATTCGTGTCAGACGACAAAATTCAAAATTGGCAAAAATCATTGAAAAATAGGGATTTCCTAGGAAATACGAGGGGGTTCGTAAAATAAGGTTCCCTATGCTGATGAGAAATAATGCGACGTGCTGTGATACGTTTTTTAAGTGCAAAACGGATTTCAGCTATTGACATTCATCGTCAGTTAATCATAGTTTCTGAGGAAACTCATCATAAAACGACAATGAGTCAACTTACACGCACATCTCTGACCAAAAAAAACTTTTCGAGATATTTCTATGTCTTCACTTAAATTGAACACCCTGTATACATTAAATCAATCCATGAACTGCATTCCGACAGGGACATATAGCTGAACTTTTACACTTAATAGATGTGTGTCCTAGCTTCTGACACCTAAGGCTTCGCAAAATGTTTGGAATACATTGTCTGAAATCTATTTAGAATACTATGTTTATCACTTTTGGCAAAACCGACGAATTGAACGTTGAAATAACAGATCGCGGTTTGTCTTAATTCTTCTAATTTCTATAACGTTATGCTTTCTTACATCGTCTAGAATTTCGCTACAAGATATTAAATCGGGCCAATATATAATTCTGCCCAGCAGATCTACCAGTTATCACCTATATAATAAATTACGCCATTGTGGAAAATAAATTTTCTTGTCTTTAAAAAACCGTTCCTGTACCAAAAATATAAACACCAATCTTAAGTAATGATCTTTGGCCGATAAGCATTCTCTGGCCCCTATCGAAAATCTAGGAAAAGGTAGTATACAACCAGTTTGTTGATTATGTTAATAAAAATAATATTATTCCTGCAAATCAATCTGGCTTTCGTAAACGGGATAGTTCTACAACATCTTTATTGGAATTATCAGATGATAATAAGTTATTATTCTTTTTGTCTTTGTTTACTATTTTCTTTATTTATTATGCAAATAAAGTCATTTATTATTATTATTATATTGTTTCTAGTTCTCATAAAGTGCGGTCACCTGTTTAATATTATTAGACTTTTCCAAGGCATTTAATACTATATCACATCGTCTATTACTTGCTATCTTGAGATATATTGGAGTGTCAGAAAATAATTTGGAGTTATTTCAAGTTAACTTTTCGATAGGAAAAAAATAGGTTATTTTTCAGATATATTACCTGTAGATAGCGGCCTCCCTTTGAGATCGATTTTCTTTAATCTGCACACGACATTTATGAAAAAATATATCACCCTTCTGATCACATTGTTGCTTGTAATAATATTAACATAGATCTTCAAAATTTCTGCGATGCTGCAAAGCGCCTCAGCTAGGTTTTATTATTTATAAATGTAAAAAATGATTTTTTAATTAACACCTTATAAAACAATAAATAGTCAATATCAATATTGATGGTAAAAAAAGTCGAAGCAGTGAAATTAGCCAGAAATCTTTGATGATAAATTATACTTTATACTATATAATATTATACTTTAGTTAGGCATACTATAATCTAAAGCTTATTTATAATCTACGTAGTTTCTTAGATAATTCAACTAGGAAGGTATTATGTATCTCAATGGTATTCTTACAATTAAATTTTGCCTGTGAGGTATTTTCTCCATTCTTACGAGCAAT
>OZ018395.1:43707306-43818306 GCA_963969525.1 Ontholestes murinus
TCGTGTAACGTGAGTTTAACTCGATCAGTGTCTTTATTTGCTCATCACCAATCTCGGTTGGCCTCCCTTACCGAGGAGCATCGTTGACATTAAAATCACCAGCACGGAATTTAGAAAACCACCGCTGGCATTGACGCTCTTGTAGAGCATCATTCCCATAAACATTACGCAACTTTTCACAGGCTTGTCGCACGTTTACAGTAAAATATGGTATTACGCACGTAATACAGTAAAATATGGCGAAAATGCACACTTTTGCCTTCCATCTTTAACTTTTTGTAAAATATACAAAATTTAAAAAAAACACTTAATTTTTTCTGTAATGAAGCTACAACCCACAGCTGTCGAATGACATAACCAAAAAATTTATGCGATTTACTACTTTTCCGACAACCTTTAATATAACTTAGTGAATAATAAACTAATAGGATTATAAATGACGTTCATAGGGAACTACTTAAAAAAAATTGTGTAAAGTGATAGAAAAGATACTTTCCAGAGGATGTACAGATGATATTATATCGCACATAGAGAAGAAAATAATTAGATTTAACATTAAAATTTGCAAAAACTAAAGTACAAATAAAATGCACGTTTGAGGAGAGATCATTTTTAATTTCAAAAGGCTAACAAGAATATAGAACGCCATACTTTTATTTTGACTACATAAAGATTATACAAGATATTTTCAAAGGATAAAGTATTCTTAAAATAGTGCAGGTAATAACCTCTTAAATTTTTGTCATATGTTTAACCCTTTCGTTACGAGCGCCAGAAATAGACGTTTAATTTTGATAATTAAAATAGCAGGTTCCACCGAGATTTGAACTCGGATCGCTGGATTCAAAGTCCAGAGTGCTAACCATTACACCATGGAACCGATAGTTAGTCAAAACTATAATAAATTTGTTGCAAAATATATAAAATAACTGAAAAAAATTATGTAGAAATAAAAAAAAACTATATATCGAATAAAAAGAAATTATAATTTAAATTTGTTCGCCTCGGAGGGGGACATCTAATGATATGAAATTGGACCCACTACCCTCAATCCCCTAGGGGGTAGGGGTGAGAAATAGAAAAGTTAAATAGGAACCCCCATTTTTGTACGGATTCGAATACTCCGGGAAAAAATAAGAATTTTTTTTTTGTATTCGTGACAGACGACAAAATTCAAAATTGGCAACAATCATTGAAAAATGGGGATTTCCTAGGAAATACGAGAGGGTTTCGTAAAATAAGGTTCCCTATGCTGATGAGAAATAATGCGACGTGCTGTGATACGTTTTTTAAGTGCAAAACGGATTTCACCTATTGACATTCATCGTCAGTTAATCGAAGTTTCTGAGGAAACTCATCATAAAACGACAATGAGTCGACTTACACGCGCATCTCTGACCAAAAAAAAAACTTTTCGAGATATATCTATGTCTTCACTTAAATTGAACACCCTGTATACATTAAATCAGGCCATGAACTGCATTCCCACAGGGACATATAGCTGAACTTTTACACTTAATAGGTGTGTGTCCTAGCTTCTGACACCTAAGGCTTCGCAGAATGTTTGGAATACATTGTCTGAAATCAATTTAGAATGCAAAGTTTATCACTTTTGGCAAAACCGACGAATTGAACGTTGAAATAGCAGATCGCGTTTTGTCTTAATTCTTCTAATTTCTATAACGTTATGCTTTCTTACATCGTCTAGAATTTCGCTACAAGATACTAAATCGGGCCAATATATAATTCTGTCCAGCAGCTTTACCAGTTAACATCTACATAATAAATTACGCCATTGTGGAAAAGAAATTTTCTTGTGTTTAAAAAACTGTTCCTGTACCAAAAATATAAACACCAATCTTAAGTAATGATCTTTGGCCGATAAGCATTCTCTGGCCCCTCTCGAAAATCTAGGAAAAGGTAGTATACAACCAGTTTGTTGATTATGTTAATAAAAATAATATTATTCCTGCAAATCAATCTGGGTTTCGTAAACGGGATAGTTCTACAACAGCTATATTGGAATTATCAGATGATAATAAGTTATTATTTTTTTTGTCTTTGTTTACTATTTTCTTTATTTATTATGCAAATAAAGTCATTTATTATTATTATTATTATATTGTTTCTAGTTCTCATAAAGTGCGGTCACCTGTTTAATATTATTAGACTTTTCCAAGGCATTTAATACTATATCACATCGTCTATTACTTGCTATCTTGAGATATATTGGAGTGTCAGAAAATAATTTGGAGTTATTTCAAGTTAACTTTTCGATAGGAAAAAAATTGGTTATTTTTCAGATATATTACCTGTAGATAGCGGCCTCCCTTTGAGATCGATTTTCTTTAATCTGTACACGACATTTATGAAAAAATATATCACCCTTCTGATCACATTGTTGCTTGTAATAATATTAACATAGATCTTCAAAATTTCTGCGATGCTGCAAAGCGCCTCAGCTAGGTTTTATTATTTATAAATGTAAAAAATGATTTTTTAATTAACACCTTATAAAACAATAAATAATCAATATCAATATTGATGGTAAAAAAGTCGAAGCAGTGAAATTAGCCAGAAATCTTTGATGATAAATTATACTTTATACTATATTATATTATACTTTAGTTAGGCATACTATAATCTAAAGCTTATTTATAATCTACGTAGTTTCTTAGATATTTCAACTAGGAAGGTATTATGTATCTCAATGGTATTCCTACAATTAAATTTTGCCTGTGAGGTATTTTCTCCATTCTTACGAGCAATTGATATCAATAGTATTCAAAAAATGCAGAACAATTGTTTACGCTAAAATAGCCATAAACTAAAATAATTTTATTGGTTAAGTATGTGCAATCGCTTCTAACTCCTTACATTTGTGGTTTATAAGAAAATTCATAATAATAAAATACCTGCAACTTTATATAAACGGATATATTTTAGAGATTCTATAAAAAAAATAGTACATTATTATATACAAAGAACCAAATTAAAAAAAAAAACACGTTCTCGTACAATGTCACTGTGATGAATTCGATACAGGTAGCAGTGAGAAAAATATTAGATGGTTTAAGAAACAACTATTTAATTATCTACTAGGTCATACGTAAAGAAATATAAATTATCCTACAAACTAATTATGGATACGAATTATTATAATTTAAATTTCAGGGTTGAGTGGAAGAGCAGTAATATTCATTACATATAACTTCGTCTATTTTCCTCTTATTTATGTTTTTATGTAATATATATATTTTTATGTAAAATATATAAGTCCTTTACGTTGTAGAAAATTAACTAATAATTAGAAAAAACACGAAAATATTTCGTAAAATCTACAACAAATGAGTCTTATTAAGACTACAATGCGCAAGGATGACACGCAAAATCGTGAAGCGTTCCACATTTTTTGCAGATGGTTATAAATTGAGTATTGAATTATTTAATTGCTTTTGCTAATTTATTTTTAATTACACCAACCTAAATTAATTTCTTGTTTCAAATTTGTCATAATATAGTCAGTCACAAATTATTTAACGTACATTCAATCATTTTTAGTTCATTTTACAGAACGAAATACCTTCAAACTAGTGTTGCTTTGATAGCCTTGCTATTTTGTAACACGCAAATTACTTTTGTATTATTCAATGTCTATCGAAGTATTAGCTAGAGAAGTAGTTGTTTCAAAAGTGGTTTGTTTTTGTAGTCTTAATAAGACTCATTTGTTGTAGATTTTACGAAATATTTTCGTGTTTTTTCTAAATATTTTTATGTATTATTGAGGAAAATAAAGACTTAATAATAATAACTCCCTTAACATAATATGACTGAAAAAACTATAATATAATAAATAAAGATGGTTGTCGGCAAAGTAACCTTTTGCCATCTTTCAGGGAGTTTCATAATTCCTCGTTCGTAGAAGGATCTGTCTTTATTCGCGAAAAACTGAATAAGGTGCTGATTTACAGCATCATTTGAAATAAATGTTAAACCATGCAAAGAGTTTTGAAGAGAGCGAAACAGGTGTAAATCTGATGGCGCAAGGTCAGACGAATATGCTGGATGTGGCAAAACATCCTATCCAAGGTCCCTCAATTTTTGAAGAGTAATTATACTCGTATGTGGTCTCGCGTTGTCGTGATGGAACACAACTCCTTTACGATTAACGAGCTCTGGACATTTCTGGATGATTGATTCCTTTAATCACCCAATTGCCGACAGTACACATCCGAATTGATTGTTTGGTTCCTTGGTAGAAGCTCGAAAAATACGACACCTTTAAAATCCCACCACATTGAGACCTTCCTCTGATGAATGTCTGCTTTCTCTATCGTTTTTGACGATTCACTACGTCCGGACACAGACCGTTTGCGCACCACATTGTTGTAAACAACCCACTTTTCATCACCAGTTATCATTGGCTTTAAAAAAGGGTCATTTTCCTCACTTTTAATGAGCATATTAACTCGATCAGTGTCTTTATTTGCTCATCACCAATCTCGGTTGGCCTCCCTTACCGAGGAACATCGTTGACATTAAAATCACCAGCACGGAATTTAGAAAACCACCGCTGGCATTGACGCTCTTGTAGAGCATCATTCCCATAAACATTACGCAACTTTTCACAGGCTTGTCGCACGTTCTTACCTTTACGGACGTAATACAGTAAAATATGGCGAAAATGCACACTTTTGCCTTCCATCTTTAACTTTTTGTAAAATATACAAAATTAAAAAAAAAACACTTAATTTTTTTCTGTAATGAAGCTACAACCCACAGCTGTCGAATGACATAACCAAAAAATTGATGCGATTTACTACTTTTCCGACAACCTTTAATATAACTTAGTGAATAATAAACTAAAAGGATTATAAATGACGTTCATAGGGAACTACTTAAAAAAAAATGTGTAAAGTGATAGAAAAGATACTTTCCAGAGGATGTACAGATGATATTATATCACACATAGAGAAGAAAATAATTAGATTTAACATTAAAATTTGCAAAAACTAAAGTACAAATAAAATGCACGTTTGAGGAGAGATTATTTTTAATTTCAAAAGGCTAACAAGAATATAGAACGCCATACTTTTATTTTGACTACATAAAGATTATACAAGATATTTTCAAAGGATAAAGTATTCTTAAAATAGTGCAGGTAATAACCTCTTTAATTTTTGTCATATGTTTAACCCTTTCGTTACGAGCGCCAGAAATAGACGTTTAATTTTGATAATTAAAATAGCAGGTTCCACCGAGATTTGAACTCGGATCGCTGGATTCAAAGTCCAGAGTGCTAACCATTACACCATGGAACCGATAGTTAGTTAAAACTATAATAAAGTTGTTGCAAAATATATAAAATAACTGAAAAAAATTATGTAAAAATAATAAAAAAACTATATATCGAATAAAAAAAAATTATAATTTAAATTTGTTCGCCTAGGAGGGGGACATCTAATGATATGAAATTGGACCCACTACCCTCAACCCCCTAGGGGGTAGGGGTGAGAAATAGAAAAGTTAAATAGGAACCCCCATTTTTGTACGGATTCGAATACTCCGGGAAAAAATAAGAAATTTTTTTTTTGTATTCGTGACAGACGACAAAATTCAAAATTGGCAACAATCATTGAAAAATGGGGATTTCCTAGGAAATACGAGGGGGATTCGTAAAATAAGGTTCCCTATGCTGATGAGAAATAATGCGACGTGCTGTGATACGTTTTTTAAGTGCAAAACGGATTTCACCTATTGACATTCATCGTCAGTTAATCGAAGTTTCTGAGGAAACTCATCATAAAACGACAATGAGTCGACTTACACGCGCATCTCTGACCAAAAAAAAAAACTTTTCGAGATATATCTATGTCTTCACTTAAATTGAACACCCTGTATACATTAAATCAGGCCATGAACTGCATTCCGACAGGACATATAGCTGAACTTTTACACTTAATAGATGTGTGTCCTAGCTTCTGACACCTAAGGCTTCGCAGAATGTTTGGAATACATTGTCTGAAATCAATTTAGAATACTATGTTTATCACTTTTGGCAAAACCGACGAATTGAACGTTGAAATAACAGATCGCGTTTTGTCTTAATTCTTCTAATTTCTATAACGTTATGCTTTCTTACATTGTCTAGAATTTCATTTCACTACAAGATACTAAATCGGGCCAATATATAATTCTGCCTAGCAGCTCTACCAGTTATTACCTATATAATAAATTACGCCATTGTGGAAAAGAAAATTTCTTGTCTGTAAAAAACTGTTCCTGCACCAAAAATATAAACAATCTTAAGTAATGATCTATGGTCGATAAGCATTCTCTGGCCCCTCTTGAAAATCTTGGAAAAGGTAGCAATGAGAAAAATATTAGACGGTTTAAGAAACAACTATTTAATTATCTACTAGGTCATAACTAAAGAAATATAAATTATCCTACAAACTACTTATGGATACTAACTATTATAATTTAAATTTAAGGGTTGAGTGGAAGAGTAGCAATGTTTATAACATATATGCTGAACTTCACCTATTTTCCTCTTATTTATGTTTTTATGTAATATATTTATACATTGTTATTTATTATTGAGGAAAATAAAGACTTAATAATAATAACTCCCTTAACATAATTTAAGGATTTGAGTAAGATTTATTTTTCCTATGTTTAATTTGAACAAAAATAGTAAAAGTGAAAGCACAACTTAGGGCTCTAAAACACCTGACTGAAAAAACTATAATATAATAAATAAAGATGGTTGTCGGCAAAGTCATGTTATTCAAATGTAATTTATTTATTTAATGCACAAAAAATTAATCAATGATATATCGCCCGTTTTGTTCGATAACCTTTTGCATCTTTCAGGGAGTTTCATAATTCATCGTTCATGGAAGGATCTGTCTTTATTCGCGAAAAACTGAATAAGGTGCTGATTTACAGCATTATCTGAAATAAATGTTAAACAGGTAGCCCTTTTTTGGCCATCATCACCCTCGGTTGGCCTCTCTGACCGAGGAGCATCGTTGACATTAAAATCACCAGCATGGAATTTAGAGAATCACCGCTGGCATTGACGCTCTTGTAGAGCATCGTTCCCGTAAACATTACGCAACTTTTAAATTTAATTTAATTTTTTTTTTGTAATGAAGCTACAACCCTCAGCTGTCGAATAACATAACCAAAAAATATATGCGGTTTACTACACTAGTTCAAAAAATGTGCTAGCACCATCTATTGCAATAATGCGTCACGACTTTTTTGACAACCTTTAATATAACTTAGTGAATAATAAACTAAAAGGATTATAATGACGTTCATAGGGAACTACTTAAAAAAAATAATTGTGTAAAGTGATAGAAAAGATAGTTTCCAAAGGATGTACAGATGATATTACATCACACATAGAGAAGAAAATAATTAGATTTAACATTAAACTAAAGTAAAAATAAAAACGTTTGAGGAGATTTTTTTTTATTTCAAAAGGGTAACCAGAATATAGAATATTTTGACTATATAAAGATTATACAAAATATTTTCAAAAGATAAAATATTCTTAAAATAGTGCAGGTAATAACCTCTTAAATTTTTGTCACATGTTTAACCCTTTCGTTACGAGCGCCAGATATAGACTTTTAATTTTGATAATTAAAATAGTAGGTTCCAACGAGATTTGAACTCGGATCGCTGGATTCAAAGTCCAGAGTGCTAACCATTACACCATTGAACCGCTCATTAATATTTTAAACATCTAAGATTCGCGAATTAATTAGAATATTAATTTATGTATATAATGTGATAGGTCCTTATTCAAAAATTTGCTCTAATCATTTTCTGTACATCTTAAAATAGCGAATAAGTTGGAGAGTACATTTAATTTAATTTGAGACAACTTGGAAGATACATTGTTTTTTATTCCGCGGTTTGGACATCCACCGATTCGTGTTCAAATCTCTGTGTAACCTATGAATTTCTAGCCATTTGATTTTAATTCTCTAGAAAATATTATTAGTCCTTCGGATTATTTAAACTTAATTTAAACTCTTAAACGAGAAGACTGAAGATATTTTAAGTTTTATATAACGTTTTGCAATTACACAGAACAATTATTAATGATTAATTGTTGGAAATAGCAGGAAGAGATATCTAGAATCTGATAATAAAGGATTATTAAAGAAAATATTTTTATTAGCACTTAGTATTCATAAAAATTCTAAAATAATCAATGCTATTCCTATTTTCTCAAAAAAAAATTGTATAAAAATATATTTTTAACAAATCTTTGTTATATAAAATTTTCATAGCTTCCAAAATTTTCTTATTAGTTACTTACGATTTATATATATATATATAAGATATATAAATAAATGGTTTCACTAAGATTTCAATTGTCGGGTGCCAACCATTACACCATGGAATCGTTGTTTTTTAAAATTTCATTCAATATTTTTACACAATTTTCTGAAAAGTCATTCTCGTATAATACAAACAATTAACAAAATTCGTACTTAAGTGAATGTAATTAAAAGTGTCTTATTTTCTCCAAAATTGATATTCCTACATTTTTTTTTCAAGTTTTTATACCTTACAACAAATTTATTATAGTTTTAATTAAATATCGGTTCCATGGTGTAATGGTTAGCACTCTGGACTTTGAATCCAGCGATCCGAGTTCAAATCTCGGTGGAACCTATAATTTTGTATTTACGAAAAAGAATAAAAACAATGTCTCTCAAATATTTATAATAATTGATTTATTAAACATTTATATGTCCATAATATTGCTTTCTGTACTGATGACGTAAAGCTTATTGATTTAAATTATTTAAAATAATCGATAACCCGGAGATAATAATTATATAAACCTCTTATCACTAATTGTTTAATTGTGATATTGAAATTCTCATGATTTAATAAATACATTAGATTTAATTTTATAATTAGTATAACAAAAATATAGATCTTTGGTTTATCTTATAGATAATATTAAAAATGTAAATTATAAACAAAAACAACCTCTATATTCAACATTAATCATCAAAATACAATAGAAACTATATATTTGCTAGTTATATGATGACCAGACATTTATTCACAGTTGTTTATTTCACTGCCAGTGAATTATATCGCTTTTATTATATTTTGCTATCTTATTGGTGTAAATATTGCACTGTTTCATTCCTGAATGTATTTACTAATAATCTAACTTATAGATTAACTCTAAATAAATATTTACTTACACATTTGGTAATTTCTAGTAACTGTTCAGTGCCGGTTAGGACCATCTAATTTTAACATTTAATACTCAATGTAACCACATAATTAGTTTATAACAAACTAACCAACTTTTAATTTGGATTGTAACGCTTCGTTAGACTTTGAAACGGGCTTTAGTTATAGCAACCTTGTTAGACTTGGAATAGTTAACTAATATTAGCATCAAAATACAAATATGTCTTGCAAAATTAGTTAGGAATTATTTATTTGTTTTTTTATGTATTAAAATATTAGTATTTATCAGATACAAATACGTTACACAGGTCAATATAGTTATACTACAATAATTGGATGGCTTAAAATTAAATGCATCAATATTAATAAAGGCTGAAAACCTGAACTAAAATGCGACACAGTAAGAATAATAAAATATATACAGGGTCACTGATATGTATGGAAACGGTCAAATATCTCATAAAGTAAGAGAGCTAGCAAAAAATGTTAAGATACAAAAGTTTTAGGATTTTTTAAAAACTATCAGAATAACTAATAAATTTAAAACTACGAAAAGATTTCGTGAATCTACAACAGTTAGTCTTACTAAGACTACAAAACAAATTAATTTGAAACAACTACTTATCTGGCTAGTACCTCGACAGACGTTGAATATAACAAAGTTAATTCGCGTGTTACGAATAGTACAGCTATCAAAGCAACACTAATTTGAATGAAATTATTTCTGTTGAATATACTAATAAATGGTAAAATGTATTTTAGATTGTTTAAATATGACTATAACATGAAAAATTATGCACAAAAATGAATTTAAACTGATTTCATTAAATTAAATTAGCAAAAGCAATTAAAAAATCTAGCATTCAAGTTTATAATCATCTGTAGACACGTGTTTCGAACTTTCACTCTCTTCAGTACAGCTTTATTATAATATTGATTTTAAATACAAATAAAAACACTTACTAAAATAAATATAATGAAATATGATAATAAATATAATGAAATATAAATAACTTACTCAGATATATACGACAGCTGACACAAGAATGAAATATAATCGACTGAAGGTCTGAATTTATACCTGAGGTGGATTAGTGAATTCTACAGAAATCATTACGTTCGGGATTAAGGAAAAATACCCACTTGGAGCATAATTGAATAATAAAATGTATTAAAATCCTTTAGTTCGTTGTAGAAAATTAAATAATAAATTTAATATTAAAGATAAATTAAGTATACAGGATCAGTTAAAAAGTCAGGACGAAATAAACTTGCTTTTTCTTTAATGGAACACCCCGTATATTGTTCCATATTTCAATTCATCTCCAAATTCTACACAAAATTGGTATAGCATATCATAAAGCTAAACTTGACTATTTTAGAGATATCGAACTTTGAAAATCATATACGTTTTACTTAAACGTATCATTTACGCGCGAAAATTATCCAATCTGAAGTAGTTTTGTGTGTAATGACGCAGCGTTGTCATGGAGATTTCCATCTCCATAATAACGCTGCGTCATACTTACCTAACTATTTTTTTAGAATTTATAAAAAAACGTGATTTTCAAAGTTCGATATCTCTAAAACGGTCAAGTTTATGATGTGCCATACCAATTTTGTGTTGAATTTCGAGATGAATTGAAATATGGAACAATATACGGTGTGTTCCATTAAAGAAAAGGCAAGTTTGTTTCGTTCTGACTTTTTAACTGATCCTGTATACTTAATTTATCTTCATTCTGATAGTTTTTTAAAAATCCTAAAACTTGTGTATCTTAACATTTTTCGCTAGCTCTCTTACTTAGCAACCCTGTATAATAGTTCTTCAATTATATGGAAAACATTTTAAACGTGATACAAATGTAAATGTTGTTATCACTTTTAATTTGTAAATTAAAAGTAATACACCTCAAAACGACCGAGAAATGAATAATAAAATATAATCAATAATATATAATCACGAAATGTAATTAAGGCTACAAAATTTGTTTAATAAATCGATTAAGTTAAGATATAATTGATAAAAATAATTAAGAATAACAAATTGCAAATTAAACCTAAATTGATAAACACTTTTCACTGATTTTTTTATATACTGGTCGCTATAAGTAAATGATCACCAAGAATTCGTTGGTCAATTTTTATAATAATTTCAGATAATACGTAAATAATCGAAACTAAGAAATGATTAAAATATCCACAAAATTCCACGATTTCTGGAGCACTCAGCAACTCGCCTAGGCATACTAAAAATCAAATTGTCAATATCAGTCTGAGCACCCCAAGCTTCTTGAATTCGCATCCTAATATCAAATAAAGTGAGTGGGGGTGGCTGAAGATGGTCCAGTCTTCTGCCAATTATATCCCACACGTGTTCAACGGGCGATAGGTCTGGAGAAAGAGAAGGCCATGGAAGTAAATCAACATTAGCTAGTTCCAGGAATTCCAAAGTAACTCTAGCTGTATGCGGCTTTGCATTATTCTGTTGGAAAATGGGAAATGAGGGCCCATACCATCACTCCGCGTGTAAGATCTGTATGGCGTTCCACTGCAAACTGTAAATTTCCTTGTTCTCCTCGGCGACGTCTAACCATTTTACGATCATCGTGGGCAAACAAACAAAATCTCGATTCATCGCTAAAGATAACCTGCCTCCATTGATTGACCCATTGTAGTCTCTCATTGAAACATTTCGGAGGCACCTCTTATGACGAGGAGTTAAGGGCAGACAAAGAAAACAAGAAAATAGCTTTTGTTGTTGAAAATCTATCCCGGATAGCGACGATCATCACGTTCTGTGGTGTTTCTAGGGCGCCCAGGTTGTAATCTCCGCCGTTATTCCAGTCCCTCGGTCCATCTGACTGACACTTCTGCTAATTTGCACGATAAAATTGTAATGTCACTGCCCAATTAATTTAACAAAATAACAATAAATTTTCTTTCTTTTTTATACTCCAAAGTATATTAATCAAAAAGTTACCAAGAGATAGTGATAAATCATTTCAAAGAAATGGTGATGTGGCCATCATAGTTCTTTTCCTATATTTTTCTCGAAAACTATGAGGTTTACGCTAAATGGTTATTCCTAATAATTTGCTCCATTATGAATTCTTTACAATTACTCCTATAGTTTATTAGCCATATATATAGGCCAAATTGTTAAAATTAATAATTTTTAATTTTTTTCTCAGAAGGCAAAACATATTTTTCTCGTTAAGAACTTTATAAAAAAAATGTTTTAATAAAACTTGTACAGTTTTTCATTACCTTTAACTTTTGTTTGAAAAGTTATGTAATATTTTTCAAATTATGGAAAATACCGAGAAAAAATACTTTCAGTTTATAAATTTACCCAAAAAGCTTTTTGGTTCTAGTTTTTAACGATAAAACTTTAAGTTTAAAGTTTCATCTCAAAAGGATCATTGGTTTTTTAGATACACCACCCACCGAGAGAAACACAGATGGATAGATAGACACACACGCAGATACAGAAGTGTCTTTTCCAGAAATTAGTGCAATTGTCTCAGGGGACCTGAAAACGGATATTTTTATTGAAAAATGCTTCTTGAAAACAATATTTTATATTCTATATAGGGAAAGTAAAAAAGTTTAGTAAAAAAAATGTATCATGTATGTGTAGGATGGGTGGCTGGCATTTAATCCACCCTCCAATCAGAAAAATAAACATAAGAGAGGGTTTTAATTAAAAGTTGTAAAACGTAAATAAACATAACATTATTGCAAAATTTAATAGATTTATTAAAACAAATTTTTCAAATAATTTTGATAATGTTTTACTGATTGGAGGGTAAGATAGAGGGCACCCACCCACCCTACATTTACATATAAACATTAATTCTTTATTGTCTCCGTGTATACAATGACATTAATTGTAAAACTTTTTGAATAAGAAAGAAATTGAAAAGGTAACATTTTTGAGTGAAATAATCAGTGAAAATTTGATGCATGATACCCATCATGGGCAATGGTGGTAAATCTAAATTAGATATCACTGATTTGATTTCTAAAAATGTCTCTACCTCAGTTATTTTGTTGCATTCTAAAAATCATGTACTACTACTATAAGTAGAATTTACGATTTCAATTTCAAGAAAATTAAAAAAAATGGAAAAAAGTAAATATATAAAAGGACACTAAAATCATGTGGGACGACTTTGAAGAAATCATTTTGCAAACAGCATTAGAAGTACGTGTACATCCAGGAAGAGAAAGGGCAAAAAACAATCGGCATGGTGGTCGGAAAACATAAAAATAGAAATAAAAAACAAAAACCAACTTTGGCAAATATACTTAAATTACAGGACAAATGAAAATTATGACAATTATAAAAGCAGTAGACAAAAAGTAAAATGAATAAAAATAAAAAGGAAAAAGACAAAGATGTGGGAAAATTTTGGAAATAAATTAGAAAAGGATGGCGAAACAAATATAAAGATGTTTTATGGAGCACTGAAGAAAATGAAACAGCCCAACAAATCAAATAATGCATTAAAAATTAAGAACTAAAAAATGAGATCTTGACAGAGGAGAAAGAAATTATGAAAAGATTTTGAGAATATTTCATGGAATTATTGACAACGGAAAACAGGACTATAGAGGAGAATCGGAAAGAAAAACACGAAAGGGAAAGCAATGATGCAGAGGTAACAGAAAAGGAATTAAGACAAATAATAAGACCAAAATCTTGGAATAAGTAATTGAGAGAATGCTTAGAAACAAAACAGAAAGTAAATTCCACAATGCACAAAGCGGATTTAGGAAGGGCAGAAGTATTCAGTATCAGATACATAAATTCAAATAAATTACCGCAAAAATGCACCAACAACGTAATTTTTTTATCTAGAATTCATTGACATACAGAAAGCAAATTTGGTGAAGTAAGACACTTGTTATGTTCTATAGATTTATTATCAGTTAACTTAAAAGTGTTTCGATTGTTACCGATCATTTTCAAAGTTTTAAATCAGTAGTTTAAACTGATAAAAATACAAGAGCAGTTTTTACTGAATGAGTGTAAATTAGAAATCATCCACTTTTTAAGACAAAGGAACATTTATTTTTAAATTAAAAAGTGCCTTTAAATTTGTCCAATAACTCATTTGTTGTTTAAGAAATCGAAAAGGTTGATAGTGATGAAATGCCTATATAAAGGGTGAGTTTTTTTCGATGTTCTCTATGGGGATCGCGGAAACTATAAGAGATAGAGAAACGGTTAAATGGGGAAAGAAGTGTAGATTTACGAGACGAATAAAATTCCACTTTCAAAGTTTTCAAAAAAAGTCAAGGGTAACTAGATATTTTTAAAAAAGTAAAAAGTGTCAATTATTCAAATCAATATATCTCCGTTATTATAACAGATAGATAAAAACTGTACCGGACAAAGTTTTAGATAATTTTATGCAGATTAATAAAAAATAATCAGAAAATTTTTATCGCCATTATTTTCCGAGATATGACGCAAACTTACATTTTTTTTTAATGGAAACCATAGTTGGCTGTGACCTCATTCAAAAGGTATTTTTTTTCTCTTTAATCCAATATGGCATACGATATAGTTATTTCTAAAAATAAGTGAGTTATAGTCATTTTAAATTTTATTATAAATAAAAATGGGTAGCCATGAAAATGGTGAAAGTAGAACAATAGCAATGTTGTAATTATTAGTTTTACAGAGATAAACAAAAATGAAACAACAGCAATAAGTAATTCTGTAATTATCAATATATCAATGGGAGAGAAATTTTAATATTAAAAAAATATGGTCAGAGTCCACAATTAATACTATTATGACATAAATTATATCTTTTTAAAACAGAATTTATGGCTTTTTTGACTGTTCTCATGTAAATTGAACTAAATGTTTCAATAACAGCTAGTTTATGATCCTCCACAGATTGATATGATTTTTCATATACTTTGTTTTTTACATAACCCCACAGAAAAAATTCTAAAACGCGCAGATCAGGAGATTTAGGTGGCCCTGGGATTTGTTTATTTCTTCCCACTTATGAGTTAGGAAAAGCATCATTTAAATAATTTGTAAAGCTAACATGTTATGAGGTGGAGCACCGTCATAATAGAACCATTTCAATCTTGCTTGTAATGATAAATTTAAACAATTGAGCGTATCTTCAAATGTTTTCTGAAGAAAATGAAAGTAATCATTTTCACTTAGTAATTTACAAAAATAAGTACAGTTTATACAATGATAAAATATGAAGAAAGTGTTAGTGTTTTTATTTTCCAAGTGTATAAAATAAATCTTCACGTAACTCAAGAACAAATTACTAAAAGATTTTGGTCTTGCAAACGAAGGTAGTTACGCATTTCGTGATATGATTTTAATTTTATAAATAAAAGAAATACTTTATTTTTAATACACTAGAATGTAAAAGACTTACATTATTTTACTACTTAAGTTTTTAATTTTCTGCGTCTACAATTTCACCGAAAATAAAATATAAGTAGCATAAAAAAAAGTTATGTGTTTTTTTCAATTCAAATCTTTATTTAAATATTTACAATTATAACATAATATTGATATAATACATGTATATGCATTGTAAATAAAATATCTCTGGCTCTTTGCCTTTTTCTTCACTTCGAGATTGGTGGATGTTTGGTTCCATATCGGGCTATTGGTATTAAGAGATAGTGTGTGTTCTTGTTCATTTTTCATTTCATTATTTATAAAATATTATGAATTTCATAGTATTTATTTTTACACTTTTATGCTGTATAACATAGAATTTCTTAGTGATTAAATCAAATAGTGAAGTTTGATTTAATCACTAAATGAACGTTTCGAACACTATCTGTTCATTGGCCTTTATAATGAACACATAGTGTTCTAAATGTACATTTAGTAATTAATTAAAATAGTGAAGTAAGAAATGTAACTAAACTTCAAATAACTCACAAATTCACACTGTATATCATTGTATTATATATTTTTTATATTTTTATATAGTGTTAACAATAAAAAAATTCTAAATACGATTAGTTAATTATTATCAGGGTTTTTAAAAAAGTAGAGAAAAAGAAAGAACGAAAAAAAAAAACTCACACTGGCGTCTTGGCGTCATCTCTTGCAGAACCTACCTTTAGCGGAATTCGGAAAATCCAGGCGGAGGGGATGTGGAGAAACGAAGCACAGGCGCACTTTTGAAACGGTTGTAGCTTGTAAAAATTGACGAATCGTAAAGAAATGCGTAGTAGGTTTTATAAATGAATCCAGAATTTTAAAGTTAAGTGTGTAATGGGAATAAATAAGTTTAGGACATTATTTGTGAAAAGGAATGACCAAAAAATATACATTTCAATAAAAAAAGCTTTAATAGATTAAAATGTAGCTTATATAAATACAATAAATAATTAATAGGTATTTAAGATAGTATAATAAGTGATTAAAGAAATTTCTTACACGTGTTTTTATTGTAAAGTTATTTTTTAGTATTAACTTGTACTCTCAATCAATTTTTATTTGAATCTCTTTATTATATTACCTTCCATCAAGTTCCTTCAATACAGGGGTGATGTTTATTCTTGAATCACAAATAATAATTTCCACGTGCACACGCGTTAGAAGATAACATAAATTTACGCGATTTATTAAGAAAATATTCGAGCCCGCACAATAAACGACGACAACGATTTTGTACTGACGCCAACCGATTGGAGGTATATGCGTTGCAAGATGCAAAAAAGTGTGACGGTGGAGACCGCTGATTGGCTCACATGTTTTTGATTGTTTGTTTTTTTGTGCTGAAACGTTTATCGATGTGTTAGAAGTGCGCACGATTACAATTGAAAACTACCTGCAGGTCATTAAAAGGTTGAATTGAATATATTTTACATATTATATTACCACACAAATTAACGTATTTATAATGTTTTAAGATATCGTAATGAAAGTAAAATAAATTTACGGAAAAAGTTTCTGCTATTTTTTTCCTATACTCTTCTCCAAATGATGAGAAGCGATAATAAACAATTAAACTTAAACTACAACACTGCCGTATTATGTTTTTAATCATTTAATTATCATCAAAATGTATCTCCTTTATTTAGGATTACTAAAATTCCTTCTCCTACCTTAAATAACATATTAATATAAAATAAACGAATGATGTAATATAAACTACCCATCTTATATTCTACTTAAATTTTTTAAATTACAAACTCTGGTTCTGTCTTTTTTTTAACAACCACTGGTGTTTCGTTTATGTAATTAATAAACAGTAATAAATAGTAATGTACTTAAAATATTCCTATATATGTAGGGTGGGCGGGTGGCCACTATCCTACCCTCCAATTCTTTGAATATTAACGCAGGATTTATTTAGTGATTTGTTCACGAGTAACGTTTAATTCTATATTAAATTTCTTGATACAATGTTGATAATGATGAAACTTAAAAATTAACCCTATATAGGATACTGGTCGCTGTATCAACCGGGGCTAAAAATGATAGTTAAAATAGTTGTTATTTGTGCCACATGCGTTTTACATTACGAGAAGTGGGGGAACCGGTTGAATTATCAACCAGTGTTCGGCTTAGCGTATGCACCTTCGGCACCACGTGTGATTCGTTTTTCTGTAAAGTAAGTAAGCCATGAAACTTAGTAAGTTTATGAAGAAATGTGTACCCAATGTAGTGAAAGTATTAGTTTATCTATAACACTTTCGGCTTACATGATATAGTCGTTCAAGTTTGACATAACCTAAAATAATGTGCTGAATATGTGCATTCCATGAAAATTTAGTGCCCTCTTCCTTTATAGGGTGATAATAGAGCGTCGATATGCATTCACTGACCTGGAATCTATGGACCCCGACAGTTTTTACGATTTTATAGATAGTATAACTGATGAGCAAGCTTTAGAACTTCCATTCGCAAATAAATTTGGAACGTCCACATTTACTGAGGACTTTGGATCGAAACTTACTGCTGATACTGATTCAGCTCTAGATATATTTTCAAATCTGTTTGACCAAGAATTAATCGACGTAATAGTTATCCAGTCAAACCTGTATAGCGAGCAAAAAGGTACCAAGCTAGATTTTACCGAAGCTGAACTAAGGGCTGTTTTGGGAATATTCATACTGATGGGTTTTGTCATTTTACCCAGTATTCGACTCTACTGGTCAGCAGACGTAATGGCCATGAAGAGATTCATAAAAATATTGCCTTTCTTACATATAAATGACAATTCAAAAATGCCCAAGCAAGGAGAACTCAACTACGATAAATTGTACAAAATAGCACCCATGATAAAAATATTGAATAAAAATTTCTTAAACACGAAAGTACGGTTGCATTCAAAGGTAGAACTAGTTTGAAGCAATATATGCCGCAGAAACCGATAAAGAGAGGTTTCAAAATCTGGGCTATTGCATGTGCTAGGACGGAATATCTACTTCAATGTTCGGTATATAAAGGCAAAAAGGTTAGTGAGGAAAACGGACCCCTAGGTGAGCGAGTTACAAAATCGTTCCAAGGAAAAACTGATTGCATCTTCTTTGATAACTTTTTTACAAGTTTCACATTACTTAGCAAGCCTCTTGAAAGATCTTTATATGGATGTGGAACTATTCATACGAAAAAATGATTGAATGATTGAATGAAGATTCTTCCTTCCAAAGAACGTTCTTGCTGATGATAAGAGTTTGGCGTCCGGACAACATGATTCTGTAAATTGTCTTGATATTTCGGTTGCAAAGTGAAGAGATAAGGGAAAGAAATTCGTAGTTGTTGCAAGTACAATGCACAAAATTACCGAAACTTCAACAGTTTGAACAAAGATTTTGAAAAGATCTCGGTAGGATGTCACTTGTCAATATGTGATTATAATAAGAATATGGGGGCGTAGATTTGTTCGACCAGCCCCATGCCTGCTACAATATAGCGTGGAAATCACGACGATGGTGGTTGAAACTGTTTTACCATTTTTTTGAATGTGCTATTGTCAATTCATATATATAATAATAATAATAATAATAATAACAACAAACTAAATTCTCATATTGGATTCAGCTAGTATGCTCTTAATCAACTTATAGGAGAATATTCTAGCCGGAGACAGGTGGCTTCATGGTTGATCACAGGAAAGAATAAGATGATAAAACTGATGGACGTGCAATCAGCGTCGAGAACACGGTCCGATTGTCGAATGTTGGAGATCACCTACCTCAGTCGACTACTTTTCGTAGATGCGCTAGATGCAGAACACATAAAAGTCCGAAACGATCCAATGTACAGTGTTGTCACTGCAAGGTTGCCCTGTGCATTCCATGTTTCGTTCCATTTCATATATAGAGTTGATGGTCCTAAATGGATACTGGTCGAAATAGCGACCAGTGAAATTTTTATATTTTTGTAAAACTGGCCATGTGTACTTTTTTTCTGTGTCCCAATTAACATACTTTTGAATAAAATTGTGTAATTTTTGCTTGTTGTTATTTGCCTTATAAAGGGTTAAGGTTTTATCGTTAAAAACTGGAGCTGAAAAGCTTTTGGTGAACATTGGATTGATGCGGCTGTTACTTGTCGAAACTCCATAATAACACTTAAAGAAATACTGACACAGTATAGGGTTTCTGAATGTTTTTAATATTGTACTACAACAATGTTTGGTGAACATTCAAAAACCGAAAGTGGATGTTTACTCGAGGCTATTTTTTGTTTTTATCCGATATTTTTTTATATATTAAAAATATTACAAAATTTTTCATGAAAAACTGAACAAATTTTATTTAAACATATTTTTCATAAATTTCTTAACTTTCGAGAAAAAAAAATATTGGAAATTTTGATATTTTTTGCCAATTGCTTATGAACTATAGGAGTTACATGAAATGTATATAACAAGTAATTGTAAGGAATTTAAAACTGAACAAATTATTAAGAATAGCTCTTTTCCGTAAACCTCATAGTTTTCGACAAAAATATAAGGAAATTACTACGTGGCCACCATTTTCAATGTTTCTTTACAATTTACAACTTTTAATTAAAACTCTCGCTTATGTTTTACTGAGTGGAGGGTGTGATAAGGGCATCGACCCAACCTATAAAAAATATATTACAAAAATTAGGTTAGGTAGGTGGGTGTCTATTATCCCACCCTCCAATGTTTTCAACATTAACAAGGGTTTTAATTGATTTTTTTAAGCATTCTTCGCTTTTCACTCTTCATATACCGGGTGTGGCACTTAAGACGCCTCGGACCATAGCTCCCTTACGATAAAAGCTATCGAAAAAAATCTAAGAGCAAAGTGGTGCATAATTACCATCGCTATGTTTCAAAAATATTTCTAATCATCAGTGGCGTGCCGTACTCCAGTGGCGTACCAAACTTATGTTTTTTTAAATGGAATCCCTAAGTGCTGGGAGAGTACTTATTTTTTTATCTAACATGTTATACCCTTCACTTTAGCGGTTTCGGTGTTATAACCCCTTCTTTCAAAATTGCGCCCCATTTTTGAATTTTTTTTGTAGAGAAACTAATTGACGCCGGCGCCTAAATTTTGAATTGAGGTTCAGGTTAAGGCCTGGTATACCTTCACATATTTTATTTTGGTAATTTATGGAAAAAAAAATTTGATTGATCTTCGCATGTTGTCATTTTATTCGAAAATTTCAAATGGCACCTCCCTAAAAAAATTACGGCGTTGTACAGCCAAAACTCTAAATTTTTCATTGGTACAAAAAAATTACACATTGCATAATAAAATTTCGGAGAAAAAAGGAATTTCATCGCAAATGTCGGGAAACGTTTTCCGTTCAGTGTTTTTTAAAATTGATCTTTGGATCTATGGTTATGCCAAGGTAAGGGGAATTATTGGTGCGGTGGTATGGAATAAGGAGCTGTGATTTATGGGGATTAATTTTAATGCGCCATTTTGCAAACCAATTCTGAAGGGAGTCAATAAGCTCTTGGAGGATTTGAAGGGCTTTTGGCAACGTGGGAGCATGGGAAATTAGGGCAGTGTTGTCTGCAAATTGCAGGAGATATTTAGATGGATTGAAGTAGAGAGGATTAGGATTGTAGATGTCGAAGCTAAAAATATTGTATAATAGAGGTGAAAGGGGAGAGCCTTGGGGAAGTCCTTGTTCGGGGGTAAAAGAAGAAGAGAAAGAGTTATTAATTTTAACTTTTAGGGATCTATTACAGAAAAATAGTTTGATTATATAAATGATGTGAGGAGGGATGTTTAGGAGGTGACATTTGTGCAATAAGCCTTGATGCCATACAGAGTCAAAGGATTTCTGGACATCCAGAAATAAAGCCATAGAGGCTGGACAGTCTGAATGTTGATCGAAATTGGTATTTGGGGATGTGGTTATAAATTAAAGAAAGGATTTTGTTTTTAAGAAGGGACACATACAATTTTCCAATAACAGGGAGGAGTGTAATGGGGCGATAGCTGGTTAGTAAGGAAGAGGGTTGGTCGCGTTTAGGGCTACAAATAACAATTCCCATTTTCCACACTTCTGGGAAATATTGTTTTTTGTATAGGTAGTTAATGTTACTTAGGATTTGGTCGTGTATATGGAATGGAAGAGATTTTAGGATATGTCTGCAAATATGGTCATATCCTGTCGATGGATTTTTCCCTTTCTTTAAAACCTCAAAGTATTCGTCGTTTGTAAAAATGTCCGTCGGTTCTGAACCGTTATTTTTTTCGAAATATTTAACGTACCAGTCATTTACTCTACGAAAATGTAAGCTGTCAAAGTTTGGGTCTTGTGACATTGTATAAGTCTTATTAAAATTGTCGGCAAACTTTTGTGCAATTACGTGCAAGTCGGTGATAGTCTCATTGGTTAACGGGTCGGGGTTATCTGTCTTTTTGTATTTACTGAGTTTGTTAATCTCAGTCGAGAATTTTTTCCCTTTGAATCGTTAATTTTGTTACAAGTATTTAACCAAACGTCCGTCTTGAATTCAGTTATGGGTCTTTTAATGTCGTTGTTAAGTTTATAAAATTTTTGTCTAAGTTCAGTTGTGTCCGTTAGTTGTATGTCTGTACAATTGTCTTTTAAATTTAATGAGTCGTAGGATGTATTTTGGAAGGGGATATTTATAAAATTGTCTGGATATTTGAGGTGTATTTTGAACAATGGAAGAAGAGAGGATTTCATTGATGTGAGTGATCGAGTTGGCGTTAATAATAAGGTTGGCAGTTGTAATGTATTTGTTTTAATATGAATGTATATCTTTTGAGAGTGGTGGCTAGCAAAAAATAACGAGCCGGGCGATGTGCGCCGTTGCAGCTAGGCACCGCAGTCTTGTTTTAACAGTGGTGGAATAAATGTTAATTTTGCAAGGTGCTTTAATGTTTCATTATTCATCCATCCTGAATCACAAACTAAACAGTTTTGTTGTGTACCATCGGCCAGTACATAACAGCAGTAATGAATTCTGATATATATTGTTGAACTTTCTCAATGTTACATTTTTTTAAGTTGTAAAATAAATTAGGGATTTGTTGAGGAGGATCTAGAGGGATTTTTATTTGGAAACGAATGGCAAGGTGATCGGAACACAGATCAGGAACTAGGTTAACAGAGTGGATGAGGTTACGGATATTTTGTGTACAGAGTAATACATCGGGAGTGGTGGCTTGTAGGTCGTTCATGATGAATGTGGGTGGAGTGGGAATGCGTGTGAAATTTTAATTAGAAAGGAATGAAGACAAATGACGGGATTTGGATTTGTTCAAATTAAAATTACCTAAAATTATGGCATTATCATACAGGGATGCCTTAATAAAAATGGAATCATCGATTGGGGAATGTTGATGTATATATACAAGGAATAAGTTAATTTGGAAAGAGGGAAATGATAAGGTAAAGTGGAGACATTCATTTAGCGGGTTGTTTATTCTTGGGGGATTGGCTTTGCCGAGTTTAATGGAAGGATGAGCTGCTGCTATTGACCCCCCTCTAACATTTTGATTCAGAATACTCGCTGGAATTTGCAGAAATGGCCAGTTATGGAAGAAGAAAGGATGTTAGGTTTTGGTTTCAACAATCATACAAACATGTGTGGGATTATTTGAAAGGTAATTATAAAGGATATAGGATTTGTTAGTTAGCGAATTTATATTGGAGTATATTAAGTTAAGGTTATTGAACATTAATAACCGAATGGGAACGCCTTCGATGGGGGCTGTAGGAATAATATTAGGTTCAGTTTGGCCAAACATAACCACAAACATTCGGTTACCTGAGAATGATGCATGCGTGTCTACTTTGTATGAGATAAAACGATCGCGAAGTTTTTTAAGTAGTGCCTGTCTGTCGGATCACTCTTCATTTTTTTTTAAATTTTAACATTTTATCCAATTAATTGCTCTTTATGTAATTAATTGTGAGGAAAACAAATTTATGTGTAAAATGGGCGGGTGTTAATTATCCCACAATATAGTTAATATAATTGTAAGCAAAGGTTTCCTCATCATTATCAAAACATTTAATATAGAATTAAACATTAATCATAAACAAGCCTCTAAGTAAATCCTTCGTTAATTTTAAAAGAATTGGAGGGTAGGATAATGGCCACCCACCCATCCTACATATATAGGAAGATTTTAAGTAAACTACTATTCATTATTGTTTATTAATCATATAAACGAAACACCAATGGTTGTTAAAAAAAAGACGGAACCAGCGTTTGTAATTTAGAATGTAAGGGGGGGAGTCTATACTACATCGTACGTTTATTTTATATAGTCTGTTCGTTGGATCTTCCGTCGTACGTCACAAACTATCGCTTCAAAAACGACGAAAGTTTTACAGTGCGTTCTTTTTCTAACGCATTTGGTTTACTTTATCAGGCTGAATGTTTTTGCGTCGTTTCTCGAAGCGATAGTTTGTGACGTACGACAGAAGATCCAATGAACAGACTATATTAATATGTTTCTATTTAAGATAGGAGGAGTAATTTTAGTCATCCTAAATAAAACAGATAAATTTTGATGGTTAATAAATTGTTTAATTGATGTTTAAAAACATAATACGGAAGTGTTGTAGTTTAAGCTTCATTGTATGTGTAGGGTGGGTGGCCAATATCCCGTCCTCCAATGGTTTTAACATCAACAAGGGTTTTACTTATTTTTTAAAAATTATCTACCGTTTCTCACCATTCATTTTTTAAACCATTTTTGGATAAAATGTGATTTAGAGAAGGGTATAGGAAAAAATAGCAGAAACTTTTATCGTAAATTTATTTTACTTTCATTACGATATAATTTAATAATTCGCCTAAAATATAAAACTAAATATTACTTTATTTTCTATCTTAAAAGATTATAAATACGTTAATTTATGTGGTTATATAATATGTACAATATTTTCCGTTCGACCTTTTAATGATCTGCAGGTAGTTTTCAATTGTATCCGTGTGCACTTTTAACACATCGATAAACGTCTCAGCACAAAAAACAAACAAACAAAAAATGTCAACCAATGAGCGCTCTCCACCGTCACTTTTTTGCATCTTGCAACGCGTTTTATACCTGCGTTATCACAATCGGTTGCCGTCAGTATCAAAATCTTTGTTGTCGTTTATTGTGCGGGTTTGGGTATTTTCTTAATAACTCGCGGAAATTTATATTATCTTCTAACACGAACTATTGAAAGAAAACGTGTGTGCACGTGGAAATTATTATTTGTGATTCAAGAATAAACATCATCGCTGTAATGAAGGAACTTGATTGAAGGTAATATAAAAGAGAGATTTAAATAAAAATTGATTGAGAGTACAAGTTAATACTAAAAAATAACGTTACAATAAAAACTACATTGAATAATTTTATGTTATTTACGATTTAAAAATTCTTTGAAAATAAATTTTTGTAAGAAGTTTGTTTAATCACTTTTTATATTTAGATCTTAAGTAACTATTAAATAATTAATGTATTTATATAAGGCACATTTTAATCTATTAAAGCTTTTCCAATTTTTTGTAATTAGTTTGTTTAAAATATATTGAAATGTATATTTTTTTGGTCATTCCTTTTCACAAATAATGTCCTAAACTTATTTATTCCCATTACACACTTAACTTTAAAATTCTGGATTAATTTATAAAACCTACTACGCATTTCTTTACGATTCGTCATTTTTTACAGGCTACAACCGTTTCAAATGTGCGCGTGTGCTTAGTTTCTTTACATCCCCTCCGCTTGGACTTTGGATTTTCGAATTCCGCTAAAGGTAGGTTCTGCAAGAGATGACGCCAAGACGCCAGTGTGAGTTTTTTTCGTTCTTTCTTTTTCTCTACTTTTTTAAAGCCTAGCAATAATTAACTAAGCGTATTTAGAAAATGTTCATTGTTCACACTCATCTATTTTTTCTTAACATTATATAAAAATATAAAATATGAATAATACATTGTAATATTATTATATCATTGTAATAATTACAATGATATACAGTATGAACTTGTGAGTTATGCGAAGTTTAGTATTTCATTAAACAAACACAGTTATATTTCTTACTTCACTATTTTATTTAATCACTAAATGTATATTTCGAACACTATGTGTTCATTATAAACACCAGTTAAGTATTGATAATAAACACATAGTAATCGAAATGTACATTTAGTGATTAAATTAAATAGTGAAGTAAGACATTCAATATTAAACAGCATAAAAGTACATAAATAAGTACGTTGTAGTGCATTAAAAAATTAACTATTTTCTTTATTTATAAAATTAAAGATATATCACGTAATGTTTAACTATCTTCAAAGACAAAAATGTTTACCTTTATATAATGTGAATATACATATTACAATACAATACGTATTTTATTATATTTGTATTTCTTATATTTTTCATACTTGTTACAAATAAAGAAATTTACGTGAGAATAATTTAAAACTGTAAATTTGAGAGTTGGAGGGTATAGGCATTTCATCACCATCAACCTTTTCGATTTCTTAAAACAACAATTCTGTTAGAAATGATTTATTGAACAAATTTAAAAGCACTTTTTAATTTAAAGATAAATTTTCCTTTATCTTAAAAAGAGGATGATTTCTAATTTACTCTTTGTTCAGTAAAAACTAACTTTGTGTTTTTTCCTGAAAAAAATCGTGATTAAAAACAATTTATTTTTTACTGATAAATTGTGTTTTGGTCAATTTTTTTGAGAACTATTCGTTTATGTTATAAAAAAATGGAGGGTAAGCATAGTGGACACACATTCGCCCAACATTTGCATTTAATTTTAAATACAAAGAATTTTTGTAGCTTATATAAAGCCTATATAAAGAAGTTAAACATTTTGAGAGAGAGAGAAGAGAAACATGTTGAGGAACTTAAATAGTAACGGTAATTGAAATTGCAGTACGGAGTGAGTGGGTGTCTGCAAACTCACCCTTCAATCATTAAAAAAATGTGTTTATCTAGAATATGAAATAGAATATAGGATTATAAAAGTACATTTTCTTTTTAATTATTTAATTACTTCAACAATTGTTGAGAAGTGGGCGTTTATATTATAAAAATTAGAAGGTAGGATAGCGAATACGAATTTAATCTTCTAGAAATAAACTGATTTTTTAATGCTGAACAACGAATTTTTGTGTCGAAGATTTTTGGGAACCTAAACAATGACATTGATTAAATAAAATAAAAACTATATATGTATGTAGGGCGGGTTGGTGGCATCCCATCAACCCTTTAATCAGTAAAACACAATCGAAAAATTTTGATTATAAGATATTTTTTCTATTAATTACTTAATTGTACTTTTGTGTAGAGTTTCCTTTAATAAACTAGTCATTTATATTATCGATATTGGAGAGTGGGATAATGGCCCCTCGCCCACCCTACATACGCATTTAACCTTATCAAAATGAATGAATGATTATTTATAAAGCAAAAAAATGTATGTAGGGTGGATGGGTATCCTCTTAATCACCTTCAAATCAGTAAATCATATACACACGATTTTCTGAATGGAATAATAATTGTAAGAAGTTTTCTTATTTAGTTATTTAATAGCGCCCTTATTAACAATTTCTATTTGAAAGTCAACCAAAAATTAGGGGGTAGGGATAGTCAACACCCGCCCACCCTACACAAGCTGATTTTGAACAACATCAGTATTATTAGTGCTGAACATCTTTGGGAACTAAAATAATGGCAATGGCAATGGCAATGATTAAAATAAAGATGTATATCTAGGGTAAATACGTAAAAAGCATGTTCAATTAAATAATTTATAATAATTAATTTGAATATAATAGGTTGTTGAAAAAATTTTTTCAACAAAATACAAGATAAATTAATTTGAATTTAATTATTTACTTTCATTTGTCTTATGAGAGCAGGAAATTAGTTGTAAAACCTTATACAGTGCATTTAAAGTATATACAGTATTTGTGCCTGTTTTTGATTTACTTAAAAGAAGTTGGGAATGATGAATATGATTTACTTACCGCGTGCTGTAGTTAATCCTGCCAATGTGAGTCTAAAATTGCTCAAGGTGTCTTTTGACATGTAATAGATATTCATTGATGTACAGAGATCGTAATGATTAAACACGCATTTCTATGAGAGCTTGGTGACAGTCGTTAGAATAATTAATATTAGACACAACGCTTATTGCTTTTCGTTGTAACTAAAAAGGTTATGTCTTATTGAAGAATAGCCACAGACTTTCAGTCCATATAACATGTGGCTTTGTAAAAGACACACAAGTAAGCCACTTGAAGAAAATTACACTTACGTCACTAATGAACGAAATTGTTATAACATAATTTACTTAAATATTTGCATTTATCGCGCACATAAGATAATTCATAACAATCCACTCTTTTTGTATTTTGTGTGGGCGGTCTTCTTTTTACGAATTAGTGAAATTTATGGCGAACAAATTTATCAATCGCCGCATAAACAATACTATAAAATGTATCCGCAATGTAATCCATGTCAGAACTTAACAATATAAAATCCCAGTGGACTGCATTAAAGTGCCTGTTTAATAAATCATAATCGGCATGATGAAACAGATATTTTTTTTCTGAGGTAACAATTTTATCTATATGTCCAATATTTAGTTGAATACTATATGCATAATGATATTTACTAGTGGGAAGGAGTATATTTTGCGCAAGAGAAACAGATGTCTTTGAGGAAGTAGACAAACATAAGTTAAGGAATATTCCCCGTGAATTGGGAATACTATTTATTTGAGAAGCGTTCAAAAAATTATAACAATTAAGGCATTGACATTAGGATTAGATTGCGTACACGTTTAATTGTTCCATATAATATTAGGGAGGTTATAGTCACTACAAATTATTAGATTATTACAATTATAGCGAGATTTCTATGAGTTTATTACAATGTAATTGATATTTTTCACTTGGAGAAGATGAGGGTAAATAAATGTGTCCAATTATGTACGATACATCCTTCAATTTAATAAAACAGAAAGCTGCTCTTAAGTGAATTGTTGCGTGAAATAAAAGTTGATGTTAAATACTTTTTGATAGCAATTAAAATTCCGCCACGCCTAACATCACCATCAATGGACCGATCAGATCTGTATATATTATAGTCATATAGTTCGAGTTGACTATTAGTTATATTCTCATATAACCATGTTTCAACTAAAATAATGATTTCAAAGTCTTGAATTTAAGGTGAGAAAAAAAAAGGTATCTTTGCTAGCTAGCTTAACTGTCCTGGTGATTCGTACAAATGAATTGATGAATTGTGAGGGGAGGATGTTGATATTTAGAGGAGATATTTGGGTTTCGAGGGATACAGAATTTGGTTAATAGGGGTTGGTTGTGGGGATTATTAGCAAATTTATTACTGAGGTCTAATATACGTTGGGAAATGAGTGTGATTTGGGTGGTTTCGTATAAAAGTTCGTTCGAAGGGTTATGGAGTGGGTTGGCAGGGTGACGAAGTTTAGTTACGGTTCTTAGGGCGGATCTTTCGGCGACTTGGAAGTGATGAAGGATAGATGGTCGGATTTGGGTGAAGAGGATTGCACCATAATCTAACAAGGGCCGAGCTTGATTATTATTCCGTACAATTTTACTGTTAGATAAATAAGGCACCCCGTCGCGATACATAATGTGTAAGTTAGCTTCTCCAATCGAATTTCTAGTCTATTCAGTTTATTATAGTGTTCTATTTGCTTCTTAGTTCTGTCAGGTCGAAATACAAAATTATTATTTGATGTCGAATTACTTTTAAAACCTCTTTCGCATCATCCTCCTTTGAGTTAAAAATTATTTTTAATGGTCTGGGCCTATTACTACTTGGTAATTTACCTAATCTGACAGATTTAATGGGTTTGATATTAAGATTACAAGACTTGAGTCAGTGATACCACTTATATCATGTTTCAAACGATCTTGCAGTATAGAAGATGAAGATTCGCTATAGTTGAAAAGAATCACATTCGACAACCTATTACATTTCTCCTCGATCTCTATTATAATCTCTTCAGAAGTAAGACTAGACATATTCATAGTTAGAGCGCTTATTTTCTAATTCAATAATTCGAGATTCAATGAAATCAATACGACTTGATATCGAACTTTTTATTTCTTCTTTAAATATATTAAATTGCTCAATAATCAGTTTATATATGGATTCAATAGATTAAGTTACTACCTTTATTATGTATATGTCTTAAACAATTACCAGCACATTTAATAATAACATTAATAATGAGTGTGACACCTCGATCGCAAATTCCACAAAAATTAACCATATTTAACCACTTCCCGCATACGCCGAGATATCTCGGGCACGAGTATATTACGTTCAAAAATAATTGTGCGGGAAGGGGTTAATATGCAATCTCCGAAAAAAATACAATTGAGAATAATATACGGGAATAAATACGGGGATAGCCGCTTCACACCAACGCGGTGTTTCGTGGTGACTAATAAAATGACAGACCAGGATAAAAGACCACGGATAGGTAAATAAATATAAATAACATAGGTAAAAACAATTAGAAAGAATACAGAGCACGGCCTTAAAATCACACCGGCTCCAAAAATTAAATTTATTAATTTAAGGTTAAACCGCAAATTTGTTAATTATTCGTATATTACTTACAATTGTAATATCACTAGTCCAACACTACTATCTCACACTCTTATCTAAATGATTTTCACAAATTATTATAAATAAATAACACTTCTATATTCGAACATAAAGCTTCAAAACTAACGCGCATGTGGTCGTTCAACGTTCGTGTACAATATTATATTTGTTTTACCAATAGCTACTAATACGCTGTTGCTGTTAGAATCCACCAGTTGTTTTTTTTATCAGACTTTGGAAAACTCAATTAAAAACTCGTCGCATATCCATTTGAAATTTTTGCTTTCAGGTGCTGGAGAGGCAGAGTTTTTTAACACACAAGATACATGAAACTTGCAATCGCTAATGAAGCACGATATACATTTTTCATTTTCACTAATATTGATATTTCAGCTATTACACTGAGAAACGTACTTTAAAGGCGTGATGTTTTAAATTGTTATCAGAATTTATTTAAATCATTGAAACCCATAAACATTTATGTATTTATATTTATTTTATATTTTCTTTGACGTTGTTTATCATTTTGCCTTTATTCATTTAATAAATTAAATATATTTATTGTTCACTGGGACGCGAACTTCTGACTTCTACGAAAATGACTAATCTCTAAGCTTTTACGACAGCGCTATTGTGATTAATTTACTAATGTTAGTTAGATAATTAATCTGTTCTAAAACTAAAAACTAAAACTAAAAATCAACACAAGAGAAAGTTCTTGGAGATAGCTGCAACTGTTAAATGCAGTACTTTGATTGGTGCGATAGGCTCATCTAAAATTTTCAGAGATTTTTATGCCATATCAACAAAAGACATTCAGGATGTTCATTTGTATGGCCTTCTTCATAGTATACCTGTAGAAGGAAAAAGGCCGCGTTCAGGTGAAAAGCATGGTAAACATTTTTCGTATATTTATCAGGTAAATAATTTATTACTTTTGCTTCTTGTTCTGTTTAATTAAGTTTAACAATAAATTGTAGGTTCGTCATGAAGGCACGATTCTGAAGGTTTGCAGGACAGTATTAATAGATCAAACAAACTGCCTGAACATATTGAAGAAAGGATTCGCCAACACATCTTGAGTTTTCCAAAATATAAGTCACATTATAGCTGGAAGGATAATATGCACCATTATTATCTTTACCCACAATTAAATATTGCAAAAATGCATCAACTGTATATTGGGAAACATGAACCAGAGCAGTATCAACTGCATCTTCAAAACAAACCATGCAATCCCGTGGTAAAATACGAGTACTTTAGAAAAATTTTCACTGAAAATTGTAAGATATCCGTTGGAAACCCGAAATCCGACACCTGACAAAAGTGTGATAAGTTGGAGAGGAAAATCAATGCTGCTGAGTCTGACGAAGAACTACGAACACAACAACGCCGTTAAAATCTGCATGTAACAAAAGCAGATACATTTTATGCTGATATAAAAGATAAGACAGCATTATCAATATTGAAGTTATATCTTTTGATTTTCAGCAAAACCTCCCGTTACTAGTATTACCGAATGGGGACGTATTCTATAAAATTCAGCTAAGGGTATATAAAAGTTTTGTATTCATGTTGGGAGAACAGGGCAAAGCTTTTTTTATGTTTATGGCGAAACGTTAGGAGGCAAAGGAGGTAATAAGGTAGCAAGTATCTTACTGCATTTTATTAACATACTTGGGATCAAATATCACTGAATTGTGCATTTTTTCGCTACTCGCAGAATAAAAACGATGTCCTCACTCAGCGTTTCTACACTCTAGTTAAAAGTAAAAGATTACGAATGATACAGCACAGGTACCCTGAACCGGTGCATAGCTTTCTGCCCTGCGACCGCAGCTTTGGGCACATTGAAACCCAAAAAAGAAAATATGATAAAATTTATCTTCCTCGGGATTATGTCGATATTATCAAGACATCCAGCAAGATGTTTCATGTAGTTCAAACCACGCAGGATATGTTTTACAACTTCTACGAACACTTCAAAAAGTTCTTTGTTAAAAATCCTTCAAGAAAAAATACTTTACGATATCGAAATACAGAATAATGTGTTACGAACAACAAGAAACTATAACAGTACTACAATGCAGTGAAAATGTATTAATTTCCAGAATTTCAGGATTTTAGTATCCTGGACAAGAGGGTTTCGGAGCCACTAACATTACCAAGTAGCGACGAAAAGCTATACACAGGAAAACGACTATTAAAAAAGAAGAAATTTGAACATGTTATGAATTTAGGCCGTAAATGCGTACCAAAGGCTGATATGTGGTTCTATGATGACATCGGGAGGTATCACACAGCTTTTCAATCGGAGGAGCAATCGTCTGTGTCTGAATACAGCGATGACGACGGAACTACAAAACTAAAATATGCAACTAAAATATTTGCTAACTTTGTATATCCATGTTAATTTTATGCAGTTCTGATAAATTAAATGTTCTTGTAGATTTTGTGTGACTTTTTCAATTTTTGTTATTAAATAGAACAGGTTAAGTCCATTATTTTTTTTAAATATATCTAAAACTGTAAATTCAAAATTAATTAAAATTAATTATAACTTGCTATATTCAAAGTTATTTATTAATTGTTATACAAAGTTTTAAACGTTCTTTTCATTTCCTGTAAATTTTAAAACAGTGGACTTGGCTGTTTCTTGCATTGGACCCTTTAATTCTTCTTTAATTCCAGTTTAACTTTGATAATGGTCTGTGAAGACCGAAATACGTGTCAGGCAACTGAGAATAAAAACATTATGAAACAAAACAAGTGTTACTCTCCACCTAATACCTTTAATTCTAGATAACTTAATTAAATTATACTATTACCAGCTTAGCTTTATTTTATTATCCTAGACAATTTTCATTTCGGAACCTAAAGTAATCTTAAGTTACCAGAAGACATATCACTAACATTATTATCTGTAATAGAACTCAAATTAAACTGGAACGAAAGTAAACACACTTTGACTTTAATTTCTATAAAAGAAAATTCATTTGGTGACCATATAAAATAATATAGTAACATAAGATTTTCAAACCTTTAAAGATTTAAACTAACTGGTGCTGTATTTATTTATTTATGTATGATTATTTGTTATCAAAGTATATTTTATATTTAGATTCCTGTTAATTACGCGGAATACAAAATTTGAATGCTCTTAGTAGGAAAATAGTACCAGTTTACACCCTAACATGTTCAGTGGTATTTCAGCTGCCTGTGTGCAGTGTTTAAAGTGTTCAAAGCGAAAAAAAAAGCAATTTGTTGGTTTAGAGTGTCATTAGATTTCTCAATGCAAGAAATATTCGATCTTGCGATATTTATAGTCTATTGAAGGATGTGTATGAAGAAAATGTTATGGATAAATCATCTGTTCGGCGCCGGTATCGTAATTTCAATCTAGGAAGAAAGAACACCCATAATGGCAAGCATTCGGGACGGACATCAGTCATTACGGACGAACTTTCAATCATTTACCCTATGGTCCAGACTTATCTTCTTTATATTATCATATGTTTGCAAAACTTAAGAACTTTTTGTCACGAAAGAGATTTTAAAGAAGTAAAAAACTTAAAGAAACTGTGATTAAGTATCTGAATACAGTGGCGGGGGAGGAATATGAAGTTGGGATATATCTCACACGTTACCATAAAAGTTTAAATTTGCGAGGTAGCAGATGGTATGTTTCTTCCAAATAGAACGTTAATATGTGTTAATAAATACTAGTTCAATTTATATTTCGATGCGGATATTACTTTCCACGTGCCCCTCGTATCATAGTTTTTAATACTATAATTAAGAAAACACGAAAACATTTCTTAAATCTAATAAAATAATTTTAATTTTAATACCATATTTGGCAGAGAACGATTTATCAATTTTACCAAATAAGTCTAAAAAATATATATTCATATATAAAATACTATAGACTATAATATGATAAAAATTTTAAACTTTCAAGTTTACATTCTATTTTATAACGTATTAAAATGTTATGGACGCTGATCTTTAATATACACGTACTTGACTTGAGGACTAGAGATGGATGGGTTGTAGAAAAATGAGTTGTTCGCCTGTGGACTTGGCTCGGACAGGGGAAAACCGCACCCTGTCGACGGGAAAACAAATGGTCCTTCCCGGAAATGGAGGATTCATTGGACGTCTTAATTTGACTTGAAAAAATAACCAACACAAGAAACCACCCACCTCTGGCAAATCTCGGAGTGCTAATGATGAACTAGATAAATTACCACTAGAAAAAGACACCTCGCACACAATTCTCGAGTAGCGAAAGTTTTACGATAAAACGGATGTTTTTTAAGCCTTATAAACATATATTTTCTTTTCTATTTCTAGTCTGCAGAAATATATGTTGCAACCACAGTTAATTTAGCCATAGTAGAAATCGATGACTAAATGACACGATTAAAATTCAGCAGGCGCAACTATTCTATGCACGGTGTTGCACTAACGACCGCACTTCCCATTGTTAAAATCACATAAATTTTAACTTCAATCGCTTTATTCATTTTTTTTCAGATAAAGTGACACTATTTAATTCGACCGAAGAATCTTTAACCAATATGGTGTCCCAAGTACGCGAGAAATTATTACAATCGCCGATTCATTTCAAAGAAATGTTGACGAGAATTGTTACGGAGCCACAATTAAATTGAATTGAATGGGAAGTGGAACTTTGGAATTGTGTTGTATTGTTTACTAAGGAATATATTAAACTGAGAATACGATCGAGACTGTTTATTTTGGGTGGATCCTTTGAAGGCTAGGTGGGTGGTAGGATTTAGTCTCGATTAATATAATCGTGACGCCAGGATTAACATGTTTGCATTATTTATTTTCAACTAAATAAATTAAGTCTCTTAATCTAGCAGTCAATTCTTTTTAGGCTTCTTTTATCCGGTTTTACTAATTAAATACCCATTGATAATCTATATCATTCGCCTTAAATGTATTGAAAATAAACTTATTTTCTTACTAAGACAATTATTTGTTGACTTATGAAATAGATATTGATACTTATAAGAATTCACATATCCTTGTAAAATTTATTGTATAAAATATTTAAACTCTGTCTATGACAATGCTTTATCAGTGAAATCAGACTATTTCAAAAACAATTTAGTTTTAAAACTTTGAATACGAAAATTCTGCAGTTTAAGCACAATTATATTTAATAAAATATACTATTACTATTTAAGATATGACTATAAATGTGCCATCTATTGTCTAAGTATTACATGTTTAATATTCTTTAAAGTCATGAGAATTTGTTGTTTTTATAAGCCATATGTTTCTGTAGTATATTTAGTTAAATTACAGAGTATCAAACATTATTTAATTATTAACTTATTTTCGAACTTTTATTATTACTACAATACGACAGTTTTATAAACGTTATGAAATATTAAATTAAAGGCTGTATTATTCTATAATATATCAATATAGAAATGTATTGTTCTTGCATTTTCTTGATAAAATAATATTATAATTAATATAAGATTGTAGTGGAAGAACATTTTTTTAAGTGAACTCCGCCGTTTTTTAAATAAATAAAAAATAAATAATTGGTTACATTAATAATTCAATCGTATTTAATAATTATAAATTTTTATAACAAAATTTATATGTTATTAAATGTATAACATTTGTTGCCGATTTAAATTATGAATCCAGATAGGATTCTCTTTTAAATCTCAAAGGAGCGATTTGTCAGGAAACGAATAAATTTAGGTCATACGTGGAAGACGCTAAAACGGTTTCCTTTCCCGTTTGCCGCTTACAGAAGCAAATTTGAACACACCTGAAAAATCACACAGCCCCACGGCATGAATTAAACCAGAACTTAGTTGCCACAAAGCAACTTTGTAAACTTCGTATGTTTGTGCATGTGCGTGTGTGCAGAAATTTAATCTTTTTGGGCTTCTAAATCACGATAAACAAAATAAGACGTTAATTCTAAGCAGAGTATATCACAATTATTCGCTTAAAGTCGCTAACATTTTAAATAAATAAATAATTTATAATTGAGGTATAAGTTTCGCTAATTTAAGAAATTACAGAAAATTTTACGTTGTGGCATGTAATCAATTATTGAAATAAATAAAACAAATAACTTTTTATACTATAATAAAATAAGTTGCGGTATAAAAAAAATCTAATATGTATTTGAATTATATTTCTGAATAACTTCAAATAATTTCATTTCCATTTAAAAATACCTGCTTAATTAAGGGTCTGTAATAATCCAAAGACCGAAAATTAATATTGGTGTGCGAAAATATCTTGATTTATAAATTTAATACTTTCTTATGTTATTAATATCACTAACTCTTATATTTCCTAGATTCTAACTGAAGATTTCTGTAATTAATTGGTATTAATATATCTCTGAACGATGACTTGTATGACTTTTATTAAGTAAAAGTAGATTATAGACATTAACTTTTACTAAATAAAAGCACATCCAGAAATAACTTTAAACGCTATTTATCTATAGATTTACCACTATTTTATTTACTTCTTTTCAGATGATCCATAAAGAATAATTTGACTCCTTAATATTTTATACAAGAAATCTAAGTTAAAGTAGAATTGAAATTAATAATTTTAAATTATAGTTCAAAATCTTAAAGGTCACAGAAAATAGATTAGAAATATTGCTTTGCACTTTTTTTCTTAAATTAAGGTAACACAAAAGTAACCAAAATTCTTTGTAGAAAGCATTTTGTTTATTGTTTTTCAAATACAAACGTATTCTCGTTTAATGTCTTTTTGTTTAAAGTATTGGAAGTTAAGGTACTTTACAAATACCCTTATTGGCACATAATAATTGATTAATTATTTTATTTCCTACCCCAAAAATTAATTTCATCTAAGTCGATACCACGCCAATACCTTTCTTGATCCATTCAGTCATATTTTTGTTTCTCGCATACTACTATGCCAAGTGAATCTAAGAATTCTTTTATTTACACATACACACATTTTCCATATTTTTCTCCGACCAACATTTCCTCCCTCTCTCTGCTGACCCTTATTTAGCTCTTGCTAACCTCAGAAAACTGTTGCTCAAGTATCTTTGCAACCCTTAAAATGTCAATTTAACCACTACTTGCAATATATCTCTGTCTTTCGTAAATTTCCACTTTACCCCATACTGTAACAATCCATTTACAACATTCTCCGATACCCCCACTTCTTCTTACATTCTCGTTTGATCTATTCTCCACTTAGATTCTCTTATACCTACGCACGTTTTTCATTCTCTTTTTAACCAGTCTCTCTTTTTCTTTACGAATTGGACGAATAAAGCACTAATAACCTTTCTTCGCACTTTTATTTTAATTTTTCTCTCATCCACTGATGCCTAGAACTTATATATTTCATATCTCCCTAGTCTCTTCATTGCCTTCAGACTTACTTTGTATGAACCACAGCTGCTTTCTCTCAATGCACACATAAATTCTTGTTCCCCATACTTCTACTTTATACATTCATTAGACTTCACACTCGCATCCTATAATTTACATCTCAGTCGAAAATTATTCACTAACCATTTTCCCCACTTCTCTCTCACAACACTCAAAGATTTCCTTGCCTTTCTTTGCACCTACCTTAACTTTTTGCCGTACCTGCCTGTTCTTTCAAAAAGAAATTTTAAATATTTAAATACATTTACCCTTTCAATTACCTCACCCTTCCATTCAAATTCTTGTACTCTCTCCTCCCTTTCATTACTTTTAAACCTCATCCTCTTCATTTACCCCATCCTCTCTTATCCATATCTCATATTTCTGCTCGTTTAGGCATATCTTTTAGTCCTCTACAATTTCTTATATAACAATTACTGATATCGCATCTTCAATAGCTTTTTCCACTTTTTTCTTTGTAAAATCTTCAATTAATCGTCTCAAAATTCCTTTTCCTATCCGACATGGTAGTCCACGGTTTCCTCTATATTTCTATGTCTATTTCTGCTATGAGACCTCTATTCATTTTATTTTCCTCAATTTCATTTTAGAACATTCCACATTTCTGCTTCATATATTCACATTCTTAATTCTTGACTCATTCTTGCCAAATATTTTTTCTTATTCAATTCATTTATACTATTCTACTGCCGTCAAATGCTCCTCTTCCCCTCCACTCCATATGCATTCTAATATATAGGTTTTATAATTAAAATCACTTGGTTTGTTTCACAAATATTTTTTTATTTTCGACTAGTTTCGGCTTATTGCCATTATCAAGAATGATGTACAAAAGAATTTTACCGGTATTTAAATACATTGAAGGTGCATCGGGTAATTAGGGCGTTTAATATCGGAGAGTTCCAAATCTCGTCGTTGTCATTTACCACGTTTTTTCCCGCTTTTACGGCTTTACAAATTTCAAGACCCTCCCGGTAGTTAAGTAATAATCCCTTATTACCTGAATGCAATATTTTACAATCCCCTGAATTGAAGATATGATTGAATGTGATGCACTGTTTTGCAAAACCCGTGGTTTGTTTTTTATTTAAAATGTCGTTGCGGTGTTCTTTTAGTCGGGTTTCAAAGGACCTACCAGTTTGTCCTATATAAATTGCATCACATCCATCACACTTCAACTCGTACACACCGCTCTTTTTATTATTATTATTAGATTTTATTTTGTTGTTTATTAACAATTTTCCTAAATTAACTGAGTTAGTCAAAATGATGTTATTATTCTTTCCCTGTAGTGACTTTTTTATTTTTTGTGAGAGATGTTTAACGTATTCTAATCTGTTCCAACTATTCTTTTCCAATTTTGTCCCATTATAAAAGTATTTTTGTAAAGATTTACGTTTTTTTCTTTTTTAACATATGATCAATGAGTTGTTCTTGGTACCCATTATTGACAGCTATAATTTTTATTGTATTTAATTCTTTTTCAAAATCTATATTACTAAGAGGAATATTAATTAATCTGTGCAAAAATGAATGGAAAGTACTAAATTTAATTTGATTGTCTGTATTTGAATCGACTGGAATAATTGTATCGGTACAGGTTTCTTTTCTGAATATTTTATATGATAATGTGTTGTTTGTGGTTCTCGAAATATTTAAATCTAAAAAGTTTAGGCTATTGTTTTGTTCTTTTTCAACTGTAAATTGTATGTTGTTGTTTAATGAATTCAAATGTTTTGTGAATATATCTAATTGTCTAAATGATCCTGTCCATATGCAAAATGTCGAATAAAAATGAGTGCTTATTCTGTTACGCGGAAATAAAGAAAGAAAACAGTAGACTTAAATGTTCGGAGTGTGACAATGTAGTGCATAAAGGATGTTTCCAAAACAAAAGTAAAAAACATATTACCAAGACAGGAGAAGATCAATTTATTTGCTGCTTCTATCCATCGGACAAAACTAACCTAGAAAATGGAGGTTCCAATGACATTGATAAAGACGGCGACAAGACAAATATGGTAAGCAAAATTGACCATCTCAATGAAATTATTAATATGAAGGATACTATAATATTCGAATTACGAGAGAAAAATGAAATACTCTTAAAACACGTTAAACTATTAGAATTATATGTAAGCAAGACATCTATTAATGAAAGTAGCAAACCATTACCGAAAAGTCGCAACATAGATATCACAACCATTGAAATGCCATCTACAATTGAAAAGCAAAGTGAATTGAACTCTACAGCCTGCAATAAAACAATATGTACTCCAGTCAATAGCAAAATATCAACATACAAAAATAAAAACATTGAGACCGAGAGATCAGGAAAAAATGTAAGTACTTCATCTGGCCAGACATCAGACAGACAGCAGACATCGCCACAAAAAAATACACCGATAAATATTTCCGAATTGACTGAAAAAAATTCCAGTCAATACGACTGGCATTCGGTTCAATACAGAAACAAAAATAAACAAAAATACGTACGTACAGGAGTAGCAGAGAATACATCAATCAAAGGAGTTTCCTATCAAAGGCAAGGGCATCTACATATATATAGAGTCCACAAGGATACAACCGAAGATATGATTTATAATTATCTCACAAAGGAAAAAAAAATTAAAATCACTGAGTGTAAACAACTAGCCTCGAAACATCCAGATGAATATAGTTCATTTAAAATATCTTTTCCAATTGAACATCTCGAAGACCTAAAAAAGCCAGAAATATGGGATGCTGGTATTCGATATGAACGTTTTTTTCCAAAACTACGGACGAAACGGACAGCGACGTAAACGTACAGCAATTTAATATTCTAGTTATGAATATTCAATCAATTAGGAACAAAATAAATGAAATAGAGCATTTTATATTTGAGAAAGGCAATACATATGATATATTAATGATTGCTGAACATTGGATGTCAACACAGGAAGCTGAGCTCTGCAGGATAAATGAAATGCAAGCGGTTTCACACTACTGTAGGCAATCTACAAGGCACGGTGGCGTTGTGAATTTAATTCATCCCTCGGTAAATTCAAAAGATGAAGCGTGGGTTTCAGAAATGTCGAAAGAAAAACATTGTGAATTGTGCTGTACTTTTATCCCACATATTAATACCATGTTTATTACGGTTTATCGATCGCCGTCAGGAGATTTTAACATATTTATAGACATTCTTTATTGTGTCTTAGAGACGCTATTTAGTAAAAAGTATTATATAGTGTTAGGAGGTGACTTTAACGTAAATTTTTTTAAATACTGACACAAAAACATCAACCATTGTGGACATGATTCAGGGTTTCGGGTTAATGAAATTAGTTAGTTTTACAACGCGAGGCAAAAAATGCATTGACAACATTTTCAGTAATCATAAAAATATTGATATTGCTAAAATAAATACAAGTTCTTTAACTGATCATGATGCAATTGCAGTATCTTTAAATATAAACAATATGCCCATAACAAAAAAACGTATAAAAATTAGACCCATAACAACTTCTGGCAAAAGTAATTTTTATAACCTTTTACAGGATTCCGACTTTAGTTTTATAGATTCAAGCCTAATAGACTGTACTGGTAAAACACAGCGGTTTATTGATATTTTGGTGAACCATTATAACATAGCATTTCCTGAAAATTTTTTTACAAAACAAGGTCGTACATCTGTTCCTTGATTTAATAATGATCTGAAGCATATGCGGGAAATATTACAACTATTCAACGAAGCATATTTAATGTATCCCACAGACAATACAAAAATATTACGCAACAAACTCAAGGCTGACTATAAAAAGTCTCTAAAACATGCTAAAATTACCGCAAATGACAATTATATCAGACAATCAGATAATAGCATAAAATGTATGTAGAACTTAATTAATAAAGAGCGAAAGGGTAACAACGAAAACGATCCCCAAGCTTCAACTATTACTGCAGATATGTTTAATATTCATTTTATAAAAACGGTAGAGTCTATTACAGCAAACATAACTAGTAATAGTTCGATGCATACCACTTTATTATCAACGCCAATATGTTCACGCTATTTTAAATTTCAGGAAGTTTCACCTGTAGAAGTTCGAAACATCCTAAACCAAATTAAGAACAAAAAGACACAAGACATATATGGTTTATCGCCAAAGGTAATTAAATATGTTAGAGATATAATCATTCTTCCACTTACAAAACTCATTAATCAGTGTATTAGAGCAAATATATTTCCAGATTCTCTTAAAATAACTAAATGTATACCAATATTCAAAAAGGGGGACCCCAATGATGAGAATAATTATCGCCCAATCTCTATCATACCTGTAGTGGCTAAAATCTTTGAACTGGTATTATTCAATCAAATGATAAATTATCTTGAGAGTAATGATTTACTCTCTAGTGAACAGTTTGGTTTTAGACATGGTAAGAACACAGTGCAGGCGATAGTAAAACTTGTGGATGACATTTTAGGAGGTCTGGAAAATAAATCATATGTACTAACCAACTACATGGATCTGTCGAAAGCATTCGACTGTATATCTCATAGCAAACTAATTGAAAAGCTATACTATTACAACTTATTGCCATCTAGTTGCAGAATGATTATGTCATATTTATCCGGTCGAAAACAAATAACATATTTCAAATCAAAATCATCTTCAGAAATGCCAGTCAAATGTGGAATTCCCCAAGGGTCGCATTTAGGACCCTTACTCTTTATATTATATGCAAATGACTTTCCGTATGTTTTCTCTGATAATTACATGAAAATAACGCAATTTGCAGATGACAATACGATAACAATCATGGATCAAGACATCAATGAATTAATACTAAAAGAAAATAGGTCTCGTGTGGAAGCTAAAAACTGGTTTGCTTCTAATAATATGAGAATGAATGACGAAAAAACGGTTCGAATGATATTTTCCCTTAGGGAACATGATCATTTATTAGAGCAACATACAAAATATCTTGGGGTTTATATAGATAAAGACTTAAGATGGGACATACATGTGGAACAGGGAGCAAATAAACTTAATAAAAACATTTATTTGTTGCGCAACCTCGCACAATGTCTTTCAATTGATGTTATTAAAACAGCATACTTTACACTTGTCCATTCCCATTTTACATATGGTGTTTTAATATGGGGCCACTCTGCAGCCGCAAGAAGAATATTTGCCTTGCAAAGACGAGCTGTAAGAATTGTTTTTAACTTGGGCTATACGGAGGACTGTAGACCGACCTTCCGTAGGTTTCGCATTCTTACCCTTCCAAGTCAATATATTCTTGAATGTTTGTTATGGGCAAAGAAAAATCAACATCAGTACTTGACGAGTAATTTAATGCACGAATATAATACCCGAAAAAAACATCTGATTAGACCCGAGTACAACAGACTTTCAAAATCGCAAAATGGACCTCGTTATTACGCACCTAATTTCTTTAATCTGTTACCTGATCATATCAAAATACTTGACATTTTAGCATTTAAGCGTGCAATTAAAGATTTATTAATAAACAAATGTTTTTATAACATAAATGAATTCATGATAGATCATATATTTTAATATGTTTCACATTATTGTGTGTTTTTGTGTCTGTTTAGTTATTATATAATAAGACTAGTATGGGTAGTTAGTTTTATTCTTTTAAAATTGCATTTTAATATTAATTTTAATTTTATTTTATGTGTGACTTGTAAAATCTTAGATGATAATGTTAACTTTAATTTTAAGTAAGCACTACGTTTAGATGTAATATTGATCCTAGGAATGACCTGTATAAACAATTAATTGTATTGTATAGCATGAATAAATAAATAAATAAATAAATAAATAAATAAATAAATAAATAAATATGTCATCTACATATCTTGTCCAAAAATATATATGTTTGCTTTCTGTTTGTTAAAGTAAATTGTTTTCAAATGCATCCATAAAAATCTCTGTTAGTAATGGTATTGTTGAACTCAAAGTAGCACTGATTAATACAGATGTTGATTAAGTTTGTGAGTTATTTTTTATGATTATTTGGATTAGGTGAGTTTTCAATCTTTTTATTTAAAATGAGTTTTAATTCTTTAATTGGTATTGACGTAAAAAGGCTTTTCACATCGAATGATATTAATTTTGAATTAGGGGGAATAGAAACATTTTCTAACTTATTTACTAGTTCTATTGTATTTTTTATTGAATACTGTACCGTCATTGCTAATCCCTCATCCCAATTCCACTACTCTCCAGAAATCCAAAACCGTTTTTCGCTGCATTTTCATAACCTCTAAATAGAATTATTGGTTAACAAACTAGATTTGAAGGACAACTTTTGAGTGTAGGATACCTTCGTAGTCGAAACACAGATTAAAATTATTTTCTTAATAGATTTTACCTGCCGATATCATTCAGGGTGAATGGGGAAAGCCAGTTGAATTCTATAGGGGTAACTATTGTTTACCCATAGCACCATAACTCTTAACATGTGGTGATTTTGTTGGGAATCTAGGATTGTCTTTGAATGCATCTTTAAGTGTTTGAGTTTTACTAAATGAATGTTTAATTACTTAATTAATACACGTAAACCATTTGGATAGAACAGATAGGTTTTGGTAAATGAAACGATACTTATATATTTTATATGTTGCAAAAATGTTTTTACTTACAGGAAGGTCATTAGTTATCTCTAATCAGGAATAATAAAAATACGCTTCTTTAATTACTCATTTGCTTTGTTCTCGATATCATCATTATCATGGGTGATATCGACAACAAAACATGTAAGTCATTGAAGACAGAAGTTGTAAAGAAGAATAACGAGCGTGCTTTCATTATCCCTCACCTTACTTCATATCCACATCTGGTATAACCCCAATTTGGGTCCGTTATTGTTTAATATTTATATGGATGATTTAATCGCATCTATAAATTGTCCTGTCTTGGCTTATGCTGACGATATAAAACTGTATAGTTCTATCAACACGGAATACGACTGCTCACTTTTATAAGAAAAACTAAACATTATAGTTAATTGGTGTCCTGCTAATCAATTATCTCTCAATAGAAACAAATGTGTCGTTATATCATATACTCGGAAACGACAACCGGTGATTATAAAATTGAAATTCTTTCTGTCCCTCGTGACAATAACTAAAGGATTTTGGCGTTTGGTTTGACTCTCAGTTAACCTTTTCCATTCACATCCACACGGTAGGCAAATATGTTTGGATTTCTGATGCGTATATCGCGGTTTTTTAATGATACTTAATTACTGAAGGTGCTGTACTTTGCTCTCGTGCGTAGCCGGTTAGAGTACGTATCAATCATTTGATATCCTATCTATATGTCCAGTTCCTCGGTAATTGAACGAGTGCAAAAGCAATTCCTTAAATTTCTTACTTCTAAAACCAGTGGCGTGTATCCCGATCACTCGACGCAATACATTGATTTTCTTAGACAGCATAATTGTTTATCTCTATCTGAACTCAGAGAAAATTGTAGTGCAAGGTTCCTATGCAAGTTAATTTCTAATAATATTCATTCACCTTAATTATTATCTATGGTAAATATCAATATACCCCGTCTTGCATCGCGACATAACCCTTCTTTATACCTACCACAAATACAAATGTATTATTAAGAGCGCCCATTACCCATTTGTGCCGTAATGCCAATCGAATATGTAAAGATATTTTTTTCGTAACGATTATTATTTATTATTTTTTTGTGTGGAAATATTTAGTTTTTATTAATGGGAATATTTTTCTTTGTTTTTTTGTTTTCAAACCGTATTATTAATTGTGTTTACTTATTACTTTTGCAATGTTTAGTTTTAGAATTCTATACATTTTTTTATTTGTCCTTTTATGGTATCTGTTGGACAATAAAGATTATTATTATTATTATTATTAAAGATTAATAATGACCTCCCTGTAAGTAAAATAGCATTTAAATATTTAAGTATAGTTTCATGTACCAAAACCTATCCATTCTAACCAAAATGTTTACGGTATTAATTAAGTTACTGCAATGTCTAGGGCGATATTGGAAATTCCTATTGACGCCCTCGGTCGTTTGGGTGTTCCTCTCTCGGTTACGGCACCTCCTGCTTAAAACGACTATTATCTATGTAGCCAGTAGGTTGATTGTTAGTCCGGCTATAACACGTTCTAGCCATAGGCCCCGACTTTCCGCATCTGAAGCCAATTGGTCTACCATCAGCAGTTCTTGATGGCTTGTCCACTTCGATTTTGCTTGAAAAAATGTGTTGAAGTCGGATGGTTAGATTGTGAGCAGTTACGATTATTTTGTTTTTCGATCTGTGGTTTAGTAGATGTATTTTGTACAGATAAAATACGCGGCAGAGCGATTATTAATATCTGCGCACTTAACACTGCACTTTGGATGTCACTTATTTTCAAAACAACTTTTCTTAGATTTGCTCTGGTCATGTTCTCAGAACGTAACATTACACACTTTTATAAATAAACTGGATGCATACCTGATAAAAATAGTCAATAAGCCGCTAATGGCTTACTGTTCCTAATTAACAAATATTCAGAATATGGTAAAAATATGTTTTTATGTCCTTGTGCTTGTTTCTGCGCAAAATTATCAATCGCGGACTTCAAACGAAGAAGGTGGTACAAATTTAGGCTGTACTGACAGCAGAGTAACGTCAGCAGCATTCCTGAGTGTCTGGTTTGACAGCTATTGTTCGGTTTCTGACGATGCAACTGTCTTGTCGATGGTATTTGACACTGTGTTGTTGGTACCTACAGTAGAAATTATATTCAATGTGTGTTTACTTCCGCGAATGATGCCGAAAACATTTGACTTCCTAATGAAGAATCATCTATAGAACTTTTACGTGTGATGCTATGATAAACACTTGGTTTGTTTCACTGATTTTAAATATATATACGTCCTGTGTTTCTGTGTTGTGCAAGGCGTTGTCCTCAGACTCTAAAAGTTCCGTACTTCGACTTTCCGGTTTAAATTCGCGTACTTTTATTAATTAGCGAATTTAATTTAGACCATTGAGACCACGACCTGCCTCACTTACTAGCATATTAAAACATAATTCAAGTAGAAAACAAAAAAATACCGGCGCACGAATTCGATTAAACCTGTATATTAAAGAAATCAAACATAGGACGAACTTGTGAATTTGGCGCATCCACACCTTGTCACCTCTTAGCTCACTCCAAGCTTGTGATTGGGATGTGTGATCGGACTTTAATTATCCCAATAAATATTTAATTAATTAGAAGTACTTACATTTATAATAAAATGTATTAAAATCCCTTAGTTCGTTGTAGAAAATTAAATAACAAATTTAAAAATACGAAAACATTTCGTGAATCTACAACAATGAGTCTTACTAAGACTACAAAACAAATTAATTTGAAACAACTACTTCTCTAGCTAATACTTCGACAGACATTGAATAATACAAATTAATTTGCGTGTTACAAATAGTACAACTATCAAAGCAACACTAATTTGAATGAAATTATTTCTGTTGAACAAACTAATAAATGATAAAATGTACTTTAGATCTAAAGTACATTTTATCATTTATTAGTTTGTTCAACAGAAATAATTTCATTCAAATTAGTGTTGCTTTGATAGTTGTACTATTTGTAACACGCAAATTAATTTGTATTATTCAATGTCTGTCGAAGTATTAGCTAGAGAAGTAGTTGTTTCAAATTAATTTGTTTTGTAGTCTTAGTAAGACTCATTGTTGTAGATTCACGAAATGTTTTCGTATTTTTAAATTTGTTACTTACATTTATTTTAATAATAATAATAATATATCTTTATTCCATGGACTGTACACATATTTACATATAAATGAAATAGACAGTATCGGATGCGTCATACAATATACAAAAAACGATCAATGCAGTATATACAACAATTAATTATTTATTTAATTATATAAATTCGTTAATATCGTAGAAAAACTTATCTAGTAAAAATTGTATTAGTATTTTTTTAAAACGTAATTCTGATGAGATATTTTTAATACGCTCAGGAAGGGCGTTGAAAAGTTTAGGTCCTAAAATGTTTGGCGAACGTTTTCTGACATTTAAGCGGCAGCGTGCGATGTGGATATCATTGATATGTCTGGTTTCGTATTCATGTATCTCTTTATTTATTATAAAGTTATGTTATTTTTGAAAGTATATAGCATTAATTCATACATTAATAAACATGGATAAGGGAGAATCCTAAATATTCGAAAATATGGCTTGCATGATTGTGTATTAGGTAAACCAGCCATAGATCTAATTATTCTTTTCTGTGCAACAAATACAGTTCGCCAATATACTGAGGTACCCCGAAAACACAAACCATATACCAGTGCGATTGGGCAAATGCATAATAGATATGTAATAGCTGTGGGGTATTTAATATTTTTCTCAAACATTTCATCTGATATGATGTTTTGTTTAGGCATTTAATTACACTATCACACTGCTGTTTCCAGTCATTACAACTATCGACATGAAGTTCCAAAAACTTAACCGTATTACTACCGTTAATTAATTGGTTATTTAAATTCAAATCTATATTAAGATCGACTTTAGTTTGTTTGATAATAAAATATAAAAGTCCTTTACGTTGTAGAAAATTAACTAATAATTAGAAAAAACACGAAAATATTTCGTAAAATCTACAACAAATGAGTCTTATTAAGACTACAAAAACAAACCACTTTTGAAACAACTACTTCTCTAGCTAGTACTTCGACAGACATTGAATAATACAAAAGTAATTTGCGTGTTACAAAATAGCAAGGTTATCAAAGCAACACTAGTTTGAACGTATTTCTTTCTGTAAAATGAACTAAAAATGATTGAATGTACGTTAACGTACTAGCTAGAGAAGTAGTTGTTTCAAAAGTGGTTTGTTTTTGTAGTCTTAATAAGACTCATTTGTTGTAGATTTTACGAAATATTTTCGTGTTTTTTCTAATTATTAGTTTGTTTGGTTTTAAATCTTATATATGATGTCTTACTTAAGTTCAGAGAAAGCTTATTATCTAAGAACCAATTATATAGGCGAAGCAGGGTGTCGTTGCATTTATGAACTAACACCTGGTCATTTCGGTCACTAATAACAACTGATGTATCATCAGCGTATATAAATATATTATGGGGAACTACATCGACAATGTCATTTATAAATATAATAAACAAAATGGGTCCTTTAATCAGTCATTTAATACGACAACTACTACTCCAATGCTAATTATCCTACACTTATAAAATCTTACTTCTATTAATACTCACTATGCGTATGCTTACATTACTTCACTACTGTATCTCCATCTTCTCATTTGGCTAATCGCCTGGCCGAGTCATCCCCATCGCTTGTTTTTCCAATCCACCAATAAACAGCTTCCAATTCAACATATGCTTAGCTAATAGTAAGTGTTAGCCTCCCATTAGTGAACCTGTAAACAACGCTAAGGCCACTAACACTGATTTCATATCGCCGAGAATTCATATCAGCACCTAGACTTCGCACCAGATAAAATTCGATGAAGTGGAATTTGACCCGGACGTCATAATATCTCATTAACGGGTGTGATTAGAGATTGTTAATTAAAAGTATATAAATCAACAATAGCAGCATCCCAAAATAACACATGCTAACAAAACAAAAGACAAGAAAGTCATGGAGAGGAAGTGAAACATGAGTCAAAAAATCTTTAATAAATTTCATGAAAATTTTACATTTTGCCATGAGCATCTCCAATTATCACAAAATGCAGGCAAGTGATAGGATTAATGCTGAAATAGAGCATGCATGTCCTATCAAATGCGAATAAAGTTTCCATCATTCAATCTGATTCCAAAGAATAAAGAAAATAATTAAAGAGCACGGCATAAGTTCTCCAAGTCCAGAAAAATTAGGTGAAGAAAAATAAGCATGGCATTAATGATTAGTCAAATTTGTGCAAGAAAACCAAAAAGTGCAACAAACCCAAGGAAATACTTTATGGTAACTATTCTATCTATGGGCATATACGTGCCTTATTTGACCACTATTTTGGAGCATAATTTGCATCTCGGTTTATAGTTACCTACATCAATATCCAACCTTAAGTTTCTGTTGAACTGTTTAGATGTCCATTTGTAATTTCGTATCAGAGACAGGCTAGTTAACAGATAGTTACGACTGCAACCTTCGGCATAACATGCAGAATAAAAAGCACGTAGCAGTACTAGCACCGGATGCAAACTACTGTACTAGCGTCCAGTCCGAAAGTAGCTGTGCAAAATAAAGTGAAAATGTAGCAACAGATGAACAAACAATATAGTAAAATATATTCTTCTACGCTGCATGAACTGCAGATAAAACAATAGCTGCGATGCAGCCCAAACCAATACAGGCATACTATAAGGAACCACAGATAAATGTATAATATAAAAATTTTCAGTAACAATTGCAACACATTCAAGTGCATACGAAAAACATCATCAATTGGACCCATGCATAAGAATCATTAAATTATGAACCATTCCCATTTTCCCGCAAATAGCTGTAAAGTCTTGAGCATATAAAGCACAGGCATTTACTTATGTAAATCAACTGGCAACAATAATCGATTTCTACAATAACTTTTATCCAATTTCCATCCCATTACGCAATCTGTCTAAGAAAAACAACAATAAACAATAATTAAGCATTGCTTCATGTATAAATAATTATAGAGAGTTATTCTATACTTTAGTTAAGTAATTTTAGATTGGAATACTTGTTGTGTTTTATATTGTTGTATTTATTTTCCTGGCATCCGTTTCGCTGATCTAAATGTAAGTATAATAAATAAATAAATAGTTTAGTTTAGTTTATTAATTTTACAAGTCCTACAATATGAAACATTATTAGGATGTTTACAAATTATAGAAAGATAATGTCTTGGCAACAACCTACTGGATTTTTCAACCTTTTGCCACCTTTGAGATAATAGTAGTAGTAGTGTTTGGATATCGATCACGTAGTCCTTCCGCCATGTTATTTGTGTATTTGTGTATTTGTATGTGTGTAAATGAGCTTGATACTTTAGAGGATCGCCCAGGTCACTATAAAGCACCATTAATTGTATCCCAATGGTGAATTTTACTGGCTGAACTGAAAGTTGCTGGACTCTTGCTACCTCTAGTTCGGCTGCAACCGAATGCGCCACCATCGGCGTATAATCTTAGAGATATTACTGCAATACATCTAATATTTATATGTTGATAGATCCAGAACAAAAAGATAATTTTTACTCTGAGGCAAATACAAGTCTAAGCAATTTCGTGTTTGTGCCAGTTATTGTGCCATTTATTAACCAGAATTTGGGGGGTACTGAGAGCAATGTTTCGTCTATAAGATTTGTGGGATTCAATAAACTAGCTGAAGTGCGGCACATAAATGAACTGGTGGCGACTGAGGCTCTGCTTGCTAGACTTCCATACCATGCTAGCATCAGAGCGGATGAGATGGCAAAACATGCCGCAGCAAAATTTCCAATACATAAAGTCGCCAAATGGACACTAATTCTTTGTTTGTTGTAGTTCCTGGCTGATTTCACTTTTCAAGTGGCGCTCTTCCAGGCCGAGGCTGGAATGGTAAAAGTATGTTCTTACATGTCTAGTTTTTTTTATGTTGGTGCTAGGTGCACTTTTTCCATCGAACCAAACTAAGAAGTTCACTGTTTCTAACTGGGTGTCTGTAATTTTAAATTTAGTGGAATCGTTATGGTTCTATTGGGTAGGTCAAAGGAATCTCAATTACCATTGGGTATATTACTATATTCAGTGTATTATTTTATGTGGTCTACGTAGAATTTTTGAAAAGATCATGGGGATAAAACGGAAATATCATTGGTTTTTGGTTTTGTTGGGCTTTTCAATTTGGTCCTCCTTTAGCCATTATTTTTCTTTCTTCATTACACTCATTGGAAATGGTTGTAATGGTCGACCAAATACCAATTCCTAATGTTGAAGTATTGTGGTTATGGGGTTATTTTCTAACATCGTACCTGATGGTAACATTTGCAATCAGTGTGACAAATTCGATGACCATGATTGCCGATGTCTTTCTGAAAAAAATCACCTACCCCTGTATTTTCAGATTTTCAGAGATGCAGTCGGAACAGACAGAAGCCCTGATCGGAATAAAAAGCAATGCACAAAAAGATGATTTTTACTAATGGCCGTATAAATTTAATAATACTTTGGGCGAATGTCTTCGACCGTTTTTAACGCAGTCTAATTTTAGGTACAATGTGTTATATCTAGTTTTGTTGCAGAGGTACGTATTCATAATGGCCCAATGGCTGTGCTGGAAAATTTTGTCGTCATTTGTTTTTAGTATTATTAGTCCCATAGTAACAATATCACTTTTCCTGCTCTAATCATCTCTTATTTCATTTGTCGCAGTTTTAATTAGGTGACGTCTAGTAGTGCAGACATAAAGGGTAATTCGTTTATTGTCAATAAGAGAGATGCCGCTCTTCTTTGATGAGCAGGTTCTAGTAACTTATTTTACTGCTCGACTTCTCAACGCCGAACAGTTTTATTTTGAAGAACTGTTTATGATAATCGGTTGCATAGGTAGTCGGATCTTTTATCATCCTAATAAATTACATTTGAATATATTATGCTGTTGGTTCTAATAAAGGATGCAGACATATAATATTTTGTGCGTCATTTGTTATATGTTTAGTAGTTTAGTAAAAATTTGGGACTCTATAACAATTACTGACTTTTCTTTTAAAACAGTTATTATTTTTATAACATATATTTTTACCTTGGAAAAAAACTCTTACCTTAGTACCATTTAGGTAGATCATAATAAAAAACGAATTTAATGTACAAATCTATTGCGGGCCCATATCTATACTAATTACTTAAAAAAAACAGCTAGACAATAAAGTATTCAAACATTCATATATCATTGAATTATAATGCTAATTAACGGTGCAACGCTTTAATTAAAAATGCACCTGAAAACTACCACAATTAAATATTAATTACCTAAGCGTATTGGAATTATTCACGTTAAACACGCACCCTACATGGAAATAAATTAATTAGATAAATTAATGGCGATTTACTTAATGAACGTAAAACTTTTATTACCGCACTGTGTTGGCTTTTATTTGTGAATGCGAAGTGCGGCGACAATTACAACAAATAAAACAATACATCTAAATGTGCACACTAAAGGGTATGTTTTCTATATTTACATCGTAATGCACAAGCAAGAGATAATATTAAAGAGGGAATATGAATCACTTGGCTATAACTAATTAGTTTGCAGAGAAAACGTTAGCGTGGTTGCATAATTTAATGGTGCGGTTATGCTTGCACTTAGTTTTTGTAAAGAATTAATTCATTCGTGAGAGTCAACATTAACTTGGAATTAATTAGTTCATATGTAGTAGGTATTGTTGAGGATATTTGGCCCATCGTCCAGGTAAGTAATGATATTTTAGACGCTAAAACAGTTGCCAAAAATGAGTGGGTGTTCTACAACTGACGAAATATTTAGGTTTGCTCTGATCAGATATACCATATCATATAGAACATAGACTATTGAGAACTGTTATAATTTGCGTGAGCACATTTGCGAATTCTTTAAATGTAAGCAATTACGTGCAAACAACACGCGGAAGAAAATGTTGGTAAACTTTGAAGTGGTATTCCATAGTTATCCAAATTACGGAGTCATTCAATTGTAATAGAGGTCCCTTTAAAAGTGATTGCGACTTAATGCTCCGAGGAGGTGAAAAACCGAGATAAAGCGGTAAATTTCTAGTGGTTAGTACCCTTGTTCAAAATGATTGTGTTGTTATCTCGACGAGAACAAAACTGATGATTGACACCGAAAAAATAAATAGTTGTAAAGTGTGAAGCAAGTTCCAGGTGTGTTTCCTTGAGAGTGAAGCAAACAACCTCACATATGTAACGATTGCATCAAAACGTACAGTCGTAATACGAACACGAAAAAATAGAGTGACTGTAGTGAGACAATCCATCAGAAGCTTTCTAATGGATTTTATTATGGATGTCGAATTACGGGCTGAGAATTGATTACAGAAAGTAATATGATGCATATGAAGTGGCATTCCTTCTATTCAGAATCTAGAATAACAATATATCTTTGCTTTTAAATTTGTTTGAAAGTAAAAAGAAGACTAGCAACTCGCAAAATGTGACCCCTATTAAAAATTTGGTTGGCACACGACTGCATTTTGTTTATTAGCTCAGATAACAAACTACAGTTTCAAGAGTATAAAGAAACGGTGGAACGTAAATCCAAAAAGCGTTGAGAACAAATACAGGTTGCTAACGTAATAAAATTACTTTAGCTTTAATAATAGTAATAATAATAATAATAATAATAAAAATAAAAGTGTAAAAATGCAAACTAAACATGAATACAAAAAAGAGTGACCAAGCTTCTAAATACTTACCTGAGTGGCCGAAACATCGTAAAAGCTATAAATACCTAACTTGTGTTATTCATTTGGAATACTGAAATTTTTCGACTCTGAACTTCATGACCTAAACTGCCAAACTAGAACACTATTCACCAAATTTCGCGTACATCACCCACGATCGGCAATTGAAAGACTTTACTTACCTAGATCTAGAGGAGGTCCCCTAAGGGGTGGTTGACGTGCACAAAAAAGATTTTCCACCTCCCAGCCACAAAAAAAGATCTAGAGTAGGTAGAGGGCTTCTTAACACCCACCAAGCATGTCATACACAAGAAGTTAACCGGCGTACTTACTTTCTTGGAATAAATAGCAATCGGATTAACATCGTTATAGCACATGACCTCAATTACACCCCGATAAACTTAAACATACCGGCTAACGGAGAATACGTGATTGTAAACCTTGAAACAGCTGCTGAGGAAAGTTGGTAAGAAAAGACACTTCATGGAAAATACCCCGCCTCACGTACATGTGCAGCAGTAGATACAGATGCAACATTTGGATATCTACAGAGGGGATACCTCCACGCTGAAATTGAGTTTTTTTTTTAACTACTATTCAAGATGGTGTTATACGCACGCGTAATTATGAGAAATACATCCTCAAAGCCGATATCGAGGACAGGTGTAGAAAGTGTAATGTTCCAGCAGAGACAATCGACCATATAATCGGCGGCAGCACACACCTAGCAAACAGCGCATACCTGTGTAGACATAACCAAATCTGTAAAATTATACACTTACAGTTGGCACAAAAGTTCGAATTAATCAGGAACCCACCACCTCATTATAAATATGAACCAGAGGCAGTTCTTGAATCTACTGAAGTTGTCTTATACTGAGACAGGCCAATAATAACTGATAGGACTGTCTACTACAACCGCCCAGATATCATATTAATTAATAAAAAAAGTCTTGATTATTGATGTTGCAATACCTCTGACGCACAATATCAGCAAAACAGAGGTTGAAAAAATAACAAAGTATGAAAATCTGGCGATAGAAATAGAGAACATCTCGCAACTAAACACAGTAGTAACTATAATTATATAATTTCTTCATTTGAATGCATGATTGCGCCATTTTAATATTTGTGGGAAGGTTATTAAATATTTTAATGCACATGTAGTGTGGACCTCTTTCGAAGAAACACAAATTGTGTTTTGGATAACTGTATTCAACGCCATGCCTTGTATTATGGGCACTATTATTCGTAAGTACTGGAAAAGGGATCTGCTTTTCCACAAGAACTTTGTACATTTAAGTATGTAAAACCCATAAACAGTTAGTACATTAGCTTTTTGAAGAGACCCCTAACACTAGCATCATTCCTCAGTGAATACATTATTCTTAGTGCCCGCTTCTGAATTTTAAACAAATAATCATTGTCCACGCTCCTGCCCCAAAATATTGTACCTGTAGTTTAAGTAGGAGTAAAAGTATGAGTAATAAAATATTTTACAGAAATATTTGTGTTTTTTGACAGGATCCTTATAGCCATAGCAAGAGCTCTATTTATTTTGGTTTTAATATATCCTATATTGTCTTGTAACTCAGCGTGTCGTCCATAATTATACCTAGGAATTTAGTGGTTGCTGAGAATAGATAATTATTTCTATCTAGGTTTATTGCTGGATGGGTTGTAACACTATTCCTTGATTTGAAATAGATACATTTTGTTTTATCAAATGATTATAATTGAACCATTTTTTAGAGATTCCATTGCTGTACTGCTATTCAGTGTGATTTTTCTGAAGGTGGTACCGAGGAGCAGGATGTTGGTGTCATCAGTATAACTAACAATCTAAATAAGATAAAGAGTAATGGTCCAAGAGTACTGCTCTGTGGAACCCCCATGGAGACGTCTAGAGCATTCGACCTTACAGCGTCTCCTGTTTCATTATCCATAATTTTAACGATTTGTTTAGGATTCTGCAAGTATGAGGCAAACCAGTTTTTGATTGGTTCTCGTATACCATAATGGTTTAATTTTGTTAAGAGAATTGAGAAGTCGATTTTGTCGAATGCTCTAGATAGGTCCATAAAAATTACACAAGCTAAGACACCCCTATCAATGCATTCATCGGAGATAGAAAATTGAATAGGGCAAATAAGGCAGTGTCGATACTTTTACCCCTAAGAAAACCGTGCTGAATACCACTGAACAGTTTCTGATCATCAAAGAATGATACCATTTGCCACGCTACTAGTGATTCGAAGATTTTTGAAAATGTATTTAGAACACTAATTGGTCTATAATTTTGAAGTAGTTCCGGGTCTCCTTTCTTATAGACGGGTGGATAAGTGGATACTTTAAGGAATCCAGGAATAAACCAGCCAGCAGGGAATTATTAAAAATCTCCTTAAGAGGCTCTGCAATTTTAGCAATGCATCGTTTGATAAGTATAATCGGTAGTTCATCTTTGTCCGCACTTTTCTTGTTATCCATTTTGTTTACCACATTTATAATATTACTCTTGATAAGCATGGTTTCGACACTTCTATTTCTAACACCATGACGTCTAACAGATAGCGTGAATATGTTTTGAAAGCCAACTGCTGGAAAGTGAGAAAGGCGAGATACAAACTAAAAATATAAAAGAATACGCTAGTAGTCTTGTTGATCTTCCTTGGTCATAATTTGACTGTAAATTTGAAAAATATCAGCGAGAAATACAAATAGAGCGATGTAAAAGCCGGCGATGAGCAATGAGAACTAAAAAAATTTTCAAAGGACTTGACGAGTGTAAAAACTTAATGTTTGTAACACAACAAAAAATCTATCTATACATGGGACGAATTAATGCGTATTTTGGTCAGAGAATCACCAGGAAGATGAACAGGATAATAACGGACCAGTAACCAGTAATTGGGAATTTTGTGTTTGCATTCCTTCATGTGTAATTTTGTATGAAGTTCCGATAGTGAACCAATATTATTCACTAATAATTAGAAAAAAACACGAAAATATTTCGTAATTTGCGTGTTACAAAATAGCAAGGCTATCAAAGCAACATGGCATGGATGTGGCAACATTGTGTTGATTGTGTTAGTGCTCTTGATATATTACTGAAAGGTGGTTATTAGAACAGTGTTTAATTGAATCGCATCCTGGTGCAATTTTCCATATACCCCAATTATTAAAAATATACATTGGTTTGTACTATAAACTTTATCTTTAATTTATTTAAAATATAAATATTAAGCTAACCTATACCTTGGATGGGTCACGTTTGTTTACATTTTAACTGCTTATTGTGTTGCATATATTGATTAATAGATATTAACTCACAAATTGTCCTTTACCTCTGTTTTATTTTGTATCTTTTCCGTGGCCTACCTGTCTTGTGTTGTTAGTCACCCTGACCGGCCCCTGGGTGCTTGTGGCCTTGTTTTTTTTGTCCTGCCATATTTAAAAATCTATACCGTTAAAATGGTAATTACTTGCGATACATGTAATAAGAATTTTGGTCCCTGTACAATAGGCCTTAAATGTATCAATTGTAAAAAATGGAAACATGCAACATGTCTTAATATCCCTGATGCTAAAATTGACTATTATTTAGAAGAATCGAAAAAGGACAATGGAGACAAATGGTTATGCGATCTATGTTCATCTATAGGCGGTGCCACTCAAGCACAAAATGTATCGATAAGTTCATTGGAATCTACTATTGCCAATATTATCGAAAAACAAATTAAAATTCAATTCGAAATTTATAAGAATGAATTCATATCCTCAATAAACGCAGGAATCAATGAACTCCGAGACCGAGTTAAAGCACTAGAACAGGAAAATCAATTATTGAAGTCTAAGGATAATATTTACAAGAATACAACTGAGCTTATCTCAGAAATCGAGGAGCAAAAGAACCGATCCAGAAACGTTATTGTTTATAACCTTCCCGAATCGAAAAAAACGAATACTGCCGAGAAAATTGTAGATGATACTACCAACCTAAAAAATATGTGTAAAGGAGCAATAGATATAAATCCCATAAAAGTCATTAGAATTGGCAAAATATCAGACAAGCCCCGCCCGATAAAAGTGGTGTTCACTGATGAAGGACATGCCAAACAATTATTAATTAAAAGCAAATCTATAAAAACCGGCATTAATATAAAGTCTGATCTAACGCCGTTGCAACAGAATCATTTAAAAGCATTGAAAATAGAATTAAATAAACGCATCGAGGTTGGAGAACAGAATATCACCATTAAATATATCCGGGGAATTCCTAAAATTGTAAAAAAGGAAAACTAAATGCTTCTCAACAGACAACACACCTGAACATCTACTATCAAAATGTTAATGGATTAAATAGCAAAACCAGTGAATTATACAATAATGTATTAATCAATGATTTCGACGTTATCGCACTGACAGAAACTTGGCTAAAGGATGGTGTTTATAACAGTGAACTATTTCCTAATCAGTATTTTGTACACAGAGTTGACAGGAAAATACGTAAAGGTGGCGGCGTTTTACTTGCTATAAAAAACAATTACAAATTCCTTCCATTGTCGATTCCCTTTAATATTGAAAATATTGATATAATTGCTATGGAAGTAAATATAAGCAAAAATACTTTGATAATTATATGTCTATACATCCCTCCGCAAACTACACTTGATAATTATAACCTTTTATTTGAATCAATTGAACAAAATTTTAACCTAAATAATATTTTAATAGTAGGTGACTTTAACTTACCTTTTTACATTAATTTCATTAATCACGGAGAATATCATAACAGTATTTTACCTTTGTTAAATTTTACAAATTTAAATAATTTACTTAATCATAATTTTGTACCTAATACAAATAATAGGCTTTTAGACCTAGTTTTATCATCCTACGAAATCTGCAATGTCCAAACATCTTTATGTCACCTTGTTGAGGAAGACCAACATCATCCATCGTTATTTATCGATTTAGCAGTTTCATGTCATGAAAACATAAACTTCTTGCCACCAGAAAGTGAACATGAATACAACTTTAAAGCGGCGAATCTTCATTTCCTCTACCAAGAAATTTCACAGATAAGCTGGTCGGATATAGAATCATCATCCAACGTACATGATTGCTGTAATTTATTTTATAGTACTTTATACAATACTTTGAATAAATGGGTTCCAAAACGCATTAAACATAATCCTCAAAGGAAAACTTATCCGCCATGGTTTGATTCTGAAATTATATCATTGATAAAACGAAAGAAACACTTAATTAAATGTAAAGGACGTGAAGGCGTACATGAAGTAGAATTTAAAAACATTCGTAACATTACAAGACAAAAGATAAGACAAGCTTACCGTAAATATGTTAACGGTATTGAAGATAATATCGTCAGGAACCCTGAAAAATTTTGGACCTACGTAAACAACAAGAAGGCTCAATCACGCATCCCGGGCTGCATGACACGCGATGGCATCACTCTCCAAACCCCTGCAGATATTGTTGAAGGTTTTGCAGAACAATTTAAGTCCTCATATGTACCCAATGGCGACAACTATACCCCAAAATCGTGTCAACACAATCTAGGAAACTTTTATATTTCCGAGGATCAAGTTTTTAGGAGTCTCCGTCAATTAAAACCAAAATTAACTATGGGTCCGGACTATATACCAGCATTTTTATTAAAGGACTGTGCTACCTATTTTGTTAAACCCTTAACATATATTTTTAATATAATACTATCTAACGGTATTTTCCCTGACTGCTGGAAGACTACACGAATTTGCCCCGTCCTAAAAAAGGGAGACAAGACTAACATAGGAAATTACAGACCAATTGCACTTATATCCAATTTTAGTAAAATTTTTGAATCAATTATCACCGAATATATATATTCAAAAATAAATAACACCCTAAACACTAATCAACATGGATTTATGAAAAAGAAATCAACCCAAACCAATTTAATAAATATAACCCAATTCATATCTGGTAATTTAGAAAGAGGGAGACAGGTTGATGTTATCTATACAGACATGAGCAAAGCCTTTGATCGAATCCCACACGATATTTTAATCTCTCTGCTCCAAAATTGTGATATAAGTGGCAATGTCATATCCGTTCTTTCCTCATATTTATCAAACAGGCAACAATTTGTTTCATATATGAGTAAGAAATCTAAAGTCTACATCGCTGGTAGTGGGGTGCCTCAGGGTTCCAACCTAGGCCCCTTAATGTTTTTAATATTTGTAAATAATGTCTGTGAATTGCTAAATTGTAAATATTTGATCTATGCGGATGATATTAAACTTTTTAATGTAATCAATGATTATGACGATGCTGTTAATTTACAAGATAACTTGTCAGTCCTAAACGAGTGGTGTACCTCGCACAATATTAGTGTAAATATTTCAAAATGTAATATCATTTCGTACACTAGATCTAATACGCCTATTTTATATAATTATAAATTAAATAACTCTATAATTATACGAACACAGTGTATTAAAGATTTGGGAGTATATTTTGATGACAAGTTATCGTTCAATATACACGTAGAGAAGACTGCACAGGATTGTTACAAAATACTTGGTTTCATCATCAGAAATTGTCGCGAATTTAAATCGACTGCCCCTATTCTCAGTTTATATCAATCACTACTAATGCCCAAAATGATGTATTGTGCAACAGTTTGGTCTCCAAACTACATAAAATATATTAATATTCTGGAGAAAGTTCAGAAGAGATTTCTTAAGTATTTATATTTTTTTAAGTACGGAAATTACCCAGATTTTAATTATTCCTACCAAGAACTACTAGACGAATTTAATCAAAAATCTATCCACACTAAACACAAAATAGCATCAATTATTGACTTGTTTAAAACAATTCATAACTTATCTGATAATTCCTACCTACTAAATTTAGTTGAACTAAATATACCAAGAATTGCCTCCCGTCACAAACAAACGTTTCACTATAAAACGCCGCATACAAATCACTACTTGTCATCTCCCTTGTATAAAATGATCCGGTATTATCATGATGTACAATATGGCGTCGATATATACAATTGTAATTATACACTATTTAAAAATGATTTAAAATTGTGCTTATTGTAACTATTTCGTGTTTTTATTAGTTAATTGAATGTTAATTAATTTATTATATTTAAGGGTACTATGTAATATATTTATAATTTTCTCTGTAATAAGGCATTTATTGTCTGTTGAGAAATAAATAAATAAATAAATAAATAAACACTAGTTTGAACGTATTTCTTTCTGTAAAGTGAACTTAAAATGATTGACTGTACGTTAAATAATTTGTGAGTGACTATATTACGATAAATTAGGAACAAGAAATTAATTTAGGTTGATGTAATTAAAAATAAATTAGCAAAAGCAATTAAATAATTCAATACTCAATTTATAACCATCTGCAGACACGTGTTTCGATCTCTCGATCTCTTCAGTACAGCTTTATTATAAAATTGATTTGAAATATAAATAAAAACGTTTACTAAAATAAATATAATGAAATATAAATAACTTACTCAGATATGTACGGCAACTGACACAATAATGAAATATAACCGACTGAAGGTCTGAATTTATACCTGAGGTGGATTACTGAATTCTACGGAAATAATTACGTTCGGGATTAAGGAAAAATACCCACTTAGAGCATAATTTGATAATAAAATATATAAGTCCTTTACGTTGTAGAAAATTAAATTAACTAATAATTAGAAAAAACACGAAAATATTTCGTAAAATCTACAACAAATGAGTCTTATTAAGGTTTGTTCTTGAGGTCTTAATAAGACTCATTTGTTGTAGATTTTACGAAATATTTTCGTGCAGAAGGATGATGGGTGGTGATATAGCTGGTTAATGGGACCTAGGAGTGAAAAGATCTCAAAACAAATTGCAACGTATGAGGTAGACAGTTAGCAAAAGGTCTAAGTAATACACACACCTGTGTAAAGAGTCGCAGTATTGACCTTCTCATACTTATTTATTGCGAAGTATAAATCCAAGCGTCATAAAACCACCAATCAATTTTAGTTGTATATTTTTACCGGAGAATTTTAATTATTTTTACGTTGAAGCAAATCCTGGTCGTCGCCCCGATAACTACAGATAACCGACTAAACTGCTCCGTTTGTACTAATGATCGACGCTAGTTCATACGCTCTTTCCACAGCTTTGAGAAACCTAACGGAAGATCTATCGAATACGCTGGCCGCCTACTAAACAGAGCTGAGATGAAATACCGTATTGACCGTATTATGGGTAATCAGAAATTTCGTGGTTACATCAAGGGCAGCCTCGCCATTATTCTTAAAAACGATCAGCAACTTAAATGGCTAATGTCATTGAGGACACAGATAATCTTGCCACGCAAGATGGATACTTCAACTACAGCCCTATAACATACCCATTTAATACATGGCCGGAGAAGCCAACTACATCGCCGATTTTCTCCCCAGATCCGCAACAGTTCTTATAATCACAAAATCACAATGGATCTACCGTTGAAAGATTCTGTACTTATTCATCAAGAACAACTTGTGGTTGAGGACTGAGGACAAAAAATAGTCGAAATGTTTGAGCGTAATAACATTTCAAAATACAGCGTAAAGAAGTCCTAAAAATAACACGAAAATCATGCAGCTGGATACTAGGAATGGAACGGAGAGAAAATCATTCGAACTTATCACTGGCTATGTATAAGAAAAGATATTACCGACTATGCGAAACACTGCCAAGAATATCAAAAACACGAAAATTACAAGCCCCCTGGATTACTACAATCCTCCGTAATTAATAGAAGGTTCGATGTAATTACAATGCCTCTTTGGACCACTACCAGAAGGTCCAAATAAATAGACACGTATCCTCGTTGTGGAAGACAGCTCCTCTAGAGATCGAGCTCTTTTCGCTAATTGAATCAGATCACGCTGATTAATGAAGTATTCTTGCGATATCAACTTCCTCGCAGAATAATCAGCGACAATGACACTCATTTCATCAGCGCAGTGATTGACTGATTTCAAAACGTCCGCCGATTTACATAAGTATACCATCCTGCCATAAACCTAGTAGAAAGAAAAAACAGGGACTTAAAAACACAATTACCAATATAAGTTGGAATCCAACATGCATATCAACTGGAGTTTCACCTGCACATCTAATATAATAATATAAGTTTTTGTTAATATATTTCTGACATAACTCAATAAGGGTAATGAAACCTAATATCTTCGCTTTTGCATCAACAAGATTATTTAATATATTATATACTTAATTTCAGGTTTATCGCTTAAAAATCACTAAAAGTATCAAACAGTTTCCCTTTAGAGAACCATCTTACTTTAATGTGAAGTAAAAGTCTATCATGGTCTGCATTTTATTTTTCGCAAAATTTGGTATTAGCTTTAATAGCATAGATATACTTTATTATTGAATACAGTACGTCATTTAGAACAGGCGAGATATTTTTAGCTATCAAGTTTTCTCCATTAATAACACGATGCACAAGAATAATTTCTGGATTTTCATATTTCAACAATTTTAATCAGCCATTTTTCTTGTAGATCATATTATTAGCACCATCTCCAGCACAAAATGTTATTTTTTCATTGGTATATTATTGACATCTAAGTAGTTTTTTAGCATATTATTAGCACTGAGAGTTTTTTTGGTTTCAGCTTTTCAACAAGTTGTTTTTTAATATCATCTTTGTCATCTTTCTTAAGAACCGTTTTAAGAAATTCTGATATTGACGATTTTATTAAATTTTCTCCTATAATATTTATAAGATTTAGTGGTAAATAAAGAAATTTGATAACTAGACTCAAGAATACGATTATTGCATTGCATTTAAATGGCCCGAAGCAAAAGGGTTAAACTCGTGTCGAGTCCATTTTCGAATTGCCCCCCTTAATAATCAAATTTAAACTTTACAGTATAATATAATATTGCCCAAATTCCTTGCTATGCGCCAGCCGCATACACTGTATACTTTTCGTTTATTGACATCAAGTAATTCATGACGCGATCGACGTTTTCTCTTCGGTGTATTGTTTTCTTTGGTTTCTGAATTTTTTTCGACTGGGGGATGCATAATTTGTACGCAATGGATTTACAGAAATCAAGAATGCCCCTGTCGGAATTATTTACTTACCTGTACATAATCCAGGCATTTACCACAGCAGCATTTAGCAGGATTTTGAAAGTTAGCTTTCTGTAGCATTTTAGAGTTTTTCTAAGGGGCGACTGATATACGGTTACTTGATCTGACTGATTGACAGACGATTTTACTCGGTTGTAGGCTATTATCATTTCAGGTTTTTCTATTATTTGTCCTCGACTGTTTCCCACTTGAACTGTTGAATTGGAATGTGTTGTTAAGAGCATCAATACATATCTCTTATCTCTCCAGGAAAGCATGGTAATTGCTTTCTAATATTTTCTCCAACTTTGAGATGTTTCTGGACTACAAATTTCCGATTGCATTTTCGGTTTTTTCTCAATGTACCATCAGATGCGTTTTTCTATTTATGAGTTGTTCTGCTAAGAGTAGGCTAATATACCAATTGATCACTACTCCCGACAGTGTTTGGTTATTGTTTTGCCGGCAAACATTTGTATATTATAAGTAAATCCTCAATTACAGTATAACTTGAATATCTTGATGTCGCATCTATGTCTTTTGTTCTTTATGTACTGACGTATTATCAATCTACCACAGAATGGTTTTGAAAAATGTCAACCACTTTTTTTTCAATATTTAAATTTTATGAAGTCTATCAATAATTAATGTGGTTTCATTTTCGGCAAAGTGAACCTTTAAAGATGGTTCACTTTGCATTTTAAACCTATTTCGACCCATTGCCACAGGAGAAAATTCGTTTTTGAATATTGGCCTTTTAATCAAATAGTCTGAAATTCTTGGTAAACGAACTATTCCCATGTATACAAGTAATCCGAAAATTGTTCGTACCTTTCGATTAATATTTATCGTGTAAAAGAGGTTGCTGCGTTTATTTATATGATATTAACATTGGAATAGATTTAAAGTAACGGACAGATAATTGAAAAGTGAAGAGAAATATTAGGAAGACTGGGAAATAACAAATATGCGGAAAGTAGGTAATGAAAAAGGCAAGAGAAATGTGGTTAATAAGTTAGCAGTAAACATAAAACTCGCATTTCAATTCAAAGGTGATGAGAAATGCAGTAAAATGGAAATAGTAAAGGCAGTGGGTCTAGCTGAAGAAATACTAAGGTGTGAAAGGGGTCTTCTATAGCAGGAAACCAGATGATACTAAGTAGGATATAGTAATGAAAAAAAATACAAGAGTATAAATTCATAGAAAACGGGATAATATGAATATTTTTAGGTATGGTTACTAAAAGTTTAGACACAAGTTGAAGATAGTAGAGGCTAGTACCTAAGCTAGTGCAAAGGAGTTTTAAAAGGGATAATATACAGTCAAGCAGACAACTATATTGATCTGGAAAAGCTTACAAAAAGAGATAACCTCTAAATAGTAGAAACATTTTCTACTTTAGTTTAAAGGCTTCTTATGATTCGATACTAGGAAGTTGGAAGGGGGTTTAAAAGAGAAGGATTTGTCCAAGTAAATAGTGTGTTGTATTTTGTAAAGTTTATAAAGTAATAAGGTGTCCATAGGATAAATTGATATTGCGGTTGTAATACAACCATAGATAGTATGTCATAGGTAATCAATAATAAACTTATAGGCCACTTGATAAACACATTTTAAGTAAGTGCTGGTTGAAGATAATGTAGCGTTGAGGTAAAAATAGAATATATAGAAGATATATCGAATAGGTTCCTAGAAATTGCTATTGTATTTGAGATAATAATAAATATATTGCACTTCACCAAAATATGTATTTACTATATAATTAATAGTATGCTTTCATCTAATATTAATTAGGATTAAAACTTGTTTTCAAACCCATATGCAATAAGACCATGCTTATATATTTATGTGCAAAATCGTTATTAATTTGCATTTTCCATTAAATTCACGCGACAGGTAAATTCATGATTTTTCGTTTAAATCCATAACCACGGACATTTTAGAATAATTCGAAATCGGTTATTTATTACGTTGTTGCGCAACCGAAGCATTAACATAAATATGGCAGGACGCGTTAATTGCAACTCCAAACAGCTAATTGAAAACGTTTCCCACATTATCCCGGATTCATTTCGGCGAATTGTATTTCCCCAAAAACTGATTAAAACTAATTAACTCATCCATCATTGGCCTGATGAGTTTGCTAATGAATAGGAATTTTTCACCGAACTGTTTATGGGGTATGCGGGAAACAATGATTAAGATCCAGACGTAAATCGATACCTTGGAAAACTTCCCTGTCTGTATTTACTGTTATTATTCTCGTTGACAGTGTAATTGTCTGCTGTTTGACTTTATGGCCCATTAAAATATTCCGATCCAAGAACGCCACGTCCTAAATAATACAGGGAGGTCTATTGTAAACGGTCGTCCTTAACTCTGTTGCCGAAACTTTGACAGTAATGGAATGTAATATGGCAGTTGATTCGCGCTTCAAACTCGCTCGCGAACAGTCTTAACTACGCTACAACTTTTAATGATCAATTAACACACTTTACACATACACACGCTCACACATAAATGCAAACAAATCGATCAATGCACTTGAGTACGTGAGTTTGTACCGGAATTGGGTTCTTTTAACAGTAGCTCTTATACATGATTAATGCTACTTATTAAATGGCTGATATTGAAATCTAATATCAAATAATAGATTTTATTTATTATAGCCATCTGATATATTATTTGGTCTTATAATTCAATATTAAGTATTTAATGTTTAATTGTGGAGGCGACTACTTTGTGGTATTTAAGTTAAATTAAACAATAATTATAATAAATTTTAAAAAATAAATACTAGATTATATATGTCTCTCCATATTAAACAATAAGTAAGTATAAGGTAAAACTATGTTAACTATTGTTTAATGTTTTAAAATATACTCTTGTATATTTATACATCACCCTGTTATACAATGGGAGTATTTAATATCAATGTTTATAAGAGATAGGTCAACATTTATATTAAACTCGTATTTTAAAATGCATGATTAAATAACCAAAGTATGCGTGTATGCAAGGATATTTTCATAATTTTTGCGAGGGTATGCTTTAGGTACGAGCACTTATTTATTATGGTTATTCATCGCTGATTTTATCCCTTCAGGTTCCCATTTTCCTTTATGCGCGACCACACCGACGCCATGCGATTTTAGTCCTGACCTAAACTGTGGCGTTAAAGTGAGGGAAATTAGGACACGAGAAAAGGGTAATATTTTGCTTCAGGCCTAAAGGGTACAAATTGAATTTCATATTTAATTAGGAATTATTCGAAGTTGAGCACCTCTGCACGAGCAATAAATGAATAAATGGTATCCATTAAACTAAGAAACCTTTCTTTTAATTAACATAGTATATTAACTTATAAACTTTTTAATTAAGGCATCATTTATATAAACATATAATAGCAAATGTTAAAAGTTTTAAAGTGGTAATATCTACCTATAATGAATTGACGAGGATGTTACTTAGTGAAATTCCATAATACATAAGGTAAATAAAACACTTTGTGTAAAATATACAACATATGTCGCAGTTTAAACATTACATCTGTGAAATTTTAAGTGTTTTATTTACCTTATGTATCTACCTAAAAATTAAAGTATAGAGGAACAGAAGTAATATAAAATAAATAACAAGTGATCAGAAAATTAATTTCTTCGCGTTTTTAAAATTAGAAATAACAAATTAACTAAAAATTTACTATTTAATAAATTTTCAGAGAACTAAGATTTAAACGTTCAAATATTTTTTATTTGGTTTCAACTCTAGGATAATTATATATAGTACACATCGTCATATATGTTACTTCTCCCTTAAACCAAATATTCCTTTAATCATTTGTTGAAAAGCCTTCTATATATTTTTGTGTGTTTCTGCTAAGAAGAACACTTCTTAAGAGTAGAAAACATTGCTATTTAGTTTGTATATAAGCTAAGGCTGAGAAAATTGTCTTGAATATTTCCCCAATTTTGAGAATTATGTAAATTATTCTATCATTTTTAGATGAAATAAAATCGAAATACATTTGCCATTAAAAACATTTTGTTACATACATCATCATACGTTATCTATCACAGTCTTACTTTTTTTTGTAGAAGAGAGAAAATCTTTCAAAGTCACCCCTAATGACGGAGCAGTTTAAAATTTTCAGCCTCTTGGCACGTTCAACGAATAGAGCCTCTTTCTTGGCTTTTTAGGTGAATGCGTCTCTTTGGTCTGCGATGATAGAATTTAGTGTACCCCTTGGTATCGCGGGGGCCTCATCTAGAATCCTCTAGGATTCGTCAAGAACATTCTCGGTGCAGCTCACTTAATGGATTGAGAGGTTTGGTTCATCAGCTTTTTGATTTTTGTGGCATTTTCTACAGTTGATAAAAATTTGCAAACTCTTGATATGGTCTGGCCTGCATAGGATACAATACGATTCTCTAGTAGTAGTAATATTATTTGACTATCGACCACGTGGTACTTCCGCCGTGTTATTTGTGTGTATGTAAATGAGCTTACTTTGAAGGATCGCCTTCGTCACTCCAAAGCACCATTAATTCTATCTCAATGGTGAATGGTATCGGTCATTTATCCAACTGCTGACCCAAGCTAACGTTGCTGCACTCTCGCTAACATTAGTTCGGTCGCAACCGACCGGCGTGTTATGCTTCTCTATTAGTTATATCTTAGGGATTTTGTTGAGACCTTTGTAGGGATGCCGGTAGCCTGGCCAGATTTGCAGCAAGCCCTTGTGGAGTGACGAGAACCTATGGAGTATAATATTCGATATATGGATATATGTATGCTTTATGTATAAGCGTTGTACGTTGATAACGGTTTATGCGAGCTCCATTCAGCTTTAGTCTTCTTCGGATAATATTAGTAATGTTATAAGTAGCAGCGAAGTGGTGTAATAGATGTGAAAGAAGTAAACCAAGATAAGTGGGTTTCTCTATTGGCATAATGTTGACTCCCCATATGGCGATGGGCGGGAGTGGATTCTATTTCCTGGTTTTGTTTGGATGGTGGAAGGTGCTAGCTTGAATTTGATTGTATTGATTGTGATTCTTCATTTGCTGATACAGATTTCTGCTTGGTTGTGCTTTATGTGTCCAGGCGGTCGTCCAGAACGCTCTGTTATTCGCGTACTGTATCATTACTTGGATTGTTCTCAGCTTGGAAAATGGTGTGTAACATAGATGTAAACTAGAGTAGGGAAGCACTGAACCCTAGGGGTGGCGGTGTAACTATAACCGATCTTTATTTGAGTTTTTTTTTAATGCGGTCATGAGAGGTGATGATAATCCAATCGGTGGATGAAAAGCAAGGCAGAAATGGGGCCTGAAAAAAAGCAAAAATTATCAGAACTATGTTTTCTCCTTAAAGTTCGGTACCTCGGCGCTGGTGAAAATAGTTTACTGGGAGTCAGCAAAGGATTAAGTTTCTTCTTCGTTAACTGGAAGGTGGCTGATCAGAACTTGGCGGATTCTTAGATTGCACGAACCGCAATGAAGGTGGCTTGTGCCAGAGTTTGGCTTTAAATTAGAAGGTGGTCTTCTTTTGTTACCTATAAAATAAGAAGATATTAATGGGATCTGATCTTTGGCGATGATAGTGCCGTAAGAAAGTAGGTAAAAGACGTCCTAGCCCAGAGCTAGAAAAGGAGGAAGCCTTAAGGATCATGCAAAAGCTATTCCCGGAAAAGGGTGACACAAAGTACGAGGAATTTGACATTAAAACGATCTCTTCCATTACAACGCAGGAAATAACTGTGGCGAGCAGTAGGTTATGCTCCAGGCCCAGATGGTATTCCTACCGGGGTCATTATAATAGGCCATAGATTTTTCAGCCTGCATTCAATGATATTATCAGGAAGGAGCTTGTTCTCATTGACAAGGCAAAAAAGGATGGTATCGATACTGAGGGGAGCTTCAGACCCATCTGCCTAATAGACCACGTGGGTAAGGTACTAGAAAGGGTCATCCTAGGAAGGCTTGGAGCGGAAATCAAGAGAAACGGCAGTTTAGCCGAGGATCAGATCGGTTTTAGACCGTGCCGTTTCACGGTTGATGTCCCAAGTGAGATTTGTCGATCAGTAGAGGCAGCCAGGAAGGAGACCTGAAGAACTAGGAAATGGTGTGCCCTTATCACCTTAGACTTCTGTAATGCGTTCAACTCAGCCAGTTGGCAGTTAATCCTAGAGGAACTAAAGCGGAGGGAGGTACTACCCTATATCCGGAGACTGGTTGGAAGCTATGTCAGCAATAGATGGGTCAGGGTTGGTACTCGTGACGGGGTGGAGAGGATAAATATAACAGAAGTGTCAAGTTGCTGGGCAGCCAGGAAGGAGACCTGAAGAACTAGGAAATTGTGTGCCCTAATCACCTTAGACTTCTGTAATGCGTTCAACTCAGCCAGTTGGCAGTTAATCCTAAAGGAGGGAGGTACTACCCTACATCCGGAGACTGGTTGGGAGCTATGTCAGCAATACATGGGTCAGGGTTGGTACTCGTGACGGGGTGGTTCCACAAAAGACTGAAGATTTGAGGAGACGTGGTTCCAGGTGGGGAACACAAGATCACCCCCATAAGGCGAGGTCAACGTGGAAAAAAATAGGAAAAGACTACTGGCAGTGCAATGGAAGCCAACAATCAGGATAAGCAGCCTATATAGAACGACCTCTACCGAAACTGCCCTATTTATTGCAGGGATAATTCCAATATATATATTGGCAAAGGAAAGAGCCTACCGGGATATGAATAGCCACACACTAACTCCCAAGAGCCATAAAGAGGAAGGTCCGGGATGATACGTTGAGAGGCAGCGAAGGCGGAAAACAGCTTCACAGCGCAGATTAACGGCCACACTTATCTGGCTCATATGAGCTGGCCAAAATATATACTATCAGGACAAGGGTACTTCAAAGACTATTTATAAAGATTAAAAAGAGTAACGGACAGCAAATACCCCTACTGCTTCTCCGTCGATACAGTAGAGCACACCGTGCTTAGGTGTGTTCGATGGACAGATAGAGGATCCTAGATTAATTCGCCAACAGACTAATATCCGTAAAAAGGAAAAGAGTAACGAACGAGGGAGAACGAAGAGCGTAAGAGGGAAATGTAGGCAGAGAGAGCAGTAGACGACGGGCGAGCTATGCCGCAAGGTGGTCTACCTTCGGATAACTGTTATGGAGACGGATCCCAAATCGCTGGCAGTACACCAGGTGAGCCCCCCGCAAAAGAAAGTGGTGGTGAATAGACCTAGCCTGGGCTGGGGTCGTGAACTATGAAGTATGAAGTCTCAAAAAAAGTTATGATTTCTGAAAATATTGAGGGGGAAAATGTGGTCAATAGTGAAGACAGATTGTCCTCTGGTGAAGGTTGGGGAATAGCTGGGGAACCAGGATAATTACTATAATGTGAGAACGTAAATTACACCAAGGGTATGGCTGTTGTTTGATGGAGAGTCTAAGATGTGATGGAAGACCTAAATTGATCGCACAAGGTGAAGCATTGGGATGGAAATGTTCTACGTGGATGAATGTATAATGCTTTTGCTGATTGGAGATTATAGTGTTATTGTACAGGCGGGACGTTGTCCAAAATGGCGTAATCTATGACATTTGGACGACCAGCGATGCTGTTTCACAATAGCAGTGTGTAAGCGGAAAGTCGTGGCGGCGAATGCTGAATCCAAAACAGATATAAAATGAAATTCACGGAGGTTGGTTTTATGCTCTGCAAGTATGTCCACTCAGTCGATTTTAAGAAGGTGGTCAACAAATAGTATTTCTTACTCTATCCACACAAGTTAGCTCTCATACATTGCTAATTTAGGTGTCGAGTTGCATTGACCACGGACAGTAGATTTTATTTCTATTATACGAAATCTTAATTTCGAAGAGGAGTGTTTTCTCCATCAAGCTAGTGAAGAGTTGAGAGATTCCAGTATGGCGACCATGCAGAGGAGTTAGCAGAGCCGTGATCAACAGCTCAACTGTATTGTACTGGAAGTACGTTCTTTGGAGTATTTTGGCTATTCGGCATCGTAGGTGGCGCACGTTCTTGTTCTGGAAGTGTATTTGGCAGCAGTGTGTCTTTCAGAGACATAGGTTAGTAATTGTAATAGACATGATTCTTGAGTGCTATGGAATTTGACAAATAATTTGCATTCATGCCATCCATTACGCTGAGTGGTGTAATAGTAGCAGAGCTTTTGTACATGGATAGAGATGAGACTTCCTCTGCGGTTCCTGGCTTAAATGATTTGGGGGCATCACAGGTGGCGCTTTTTGCCTTTCAGTGATACAGATTCGTAGTAATTGCCGTGCCTTGGAATTTGGCCGTTCTGCGGTTATAGATGTGATATTCTCCTTGATTCCTGACCAAAGGAGGAACTTGTTTAAGCTCATGTATTTTTTAATACTTTGGGGGAGGAACTCAATCCTGGTTGAAGTGACTTCCTAGACTTCTAAGCGGTTTCGTTGGGAGATGCTTACCTAGAAGCGTACAATGACGGTTTGTTTTTGGAGCGGACGGTTTGTCATTAATTGTAGCTGAATTTCGATTTTGCGACCTTTGTCCTTAACTTCTCAGATAACATCATTGCTGTCTTTCTTTTTGAGGTTTGAGGTGTTACAGCTTGTACCCGATGAGGAATACTGGACGGGCAAGCCATCTGCCGTTCTCTAATATCCCGACACAGACAGGATGGGTGGGCTTGATACACAAGTGTGTGTAGTGTGTGTGTCGAGGAAAATAGATGGCACCGTCATCAGCAATTCGCCAATTCTACTCGTTTTGTAGGGAAGAAGAAGGTTGCAGTCATTCGATTTATAGCAATGGCATGTAAGAATAGGTTTATCTTATATTATAATTATTATATAGTCATATCTTATAAATAAAAAAATATTGACACGCGCAGAAATATTATTATTTGGATCATCGATCTAATAATTTAATCAATAAAATTCTTTAGCTATCAACATATTCAGATAATTTTAATATCTTAAGGATAAAATAATATACCTCAATCAATAAAATATGAATTGAATGAACAACATTCTAAGTTTTTTATGACAAATCAGAATAAAGTGTTTGATTATAATGGGATGATTATTCGATCAATACCTGATTATAGGTCATTTGAATATATCGTATGTAATCAGCTGTTCTGTCGCAGTATATAATGTACCAATCAAGATATTAGATTTATGTATATTTAATTCGAAGTGCATCGAAGATACCTTCTTTAGATTGCGATAAGTTAAATAAATTTTGTTTTAATGAGGCGAATTGGTTTGGAATATCAATATTGTATACGAACTGATTAGTAGCAGTGTAGTAAGGTCTCATCACAAAATAATTTCATAGTAATTGCTAAATTTAAAATCTAAATATTTTGTCTTTACATGCAAGGACTCATTACAAGATTAAAAAACTTTTCTGAGAAAATCCTAACAAATTTAATTAAAGTAAAAAATAAACCTTTAAATAAATATATAGGTATTTCTATGGCCTCTTACCTTCTTCGATCTTCGATATTTTTATACATAATTACAGTCTTTTTCTTAAGTTATTAGCTGTTTTAATCTAAATATCGGTCATGTTTTTTTAATTCTATTATTATATGAAGAAAAATGTTTATTGATAAATAAATAATCAATAAATTCCAATAATTGTGGAGTTTATAACTGTGGAATTTGAAATTGTTTGTATAATATATCACTTCTGTGCTGGATTTCTTATAATTGTTGTGACTTCCTGTTATAATCTGAGAAAAGTCATGTAAGATATTAAAATGTATACCTGCCTCAAATATTTTGGTAAAGGTATATTAGCGTTCTCCCAACCAAACCGATTATCGGTTGGAAAATCATGCAACAATAAAGAATCCGTATAACTACTAAAGGCATATACAATATTTATCATCGATTTTCATATAAGATTGCCAAGAATTTCATCTAGCTGTAATAGGAGAGTAGATCTAGAAATTCACTTACACCCAAACAACAAAACAATCCCCGAGACTTTAAATTAAACTGATGCCCAGCCTTAAGATTGCGTTTCTATATCCATATATATATATATATATATATACCGACATAATATTGCCTTCCAACCAAGTGGAGAAATCATCAAAGGAGGCAAGTGAGAATTAATCTAGGAAGATTTCGCAAGAAAACTTTCATCTATGTGCTCTAGAACAAGAAATTCATATCAAATTTTGTTAAATAGTTTCTAAAATAAGATAAATAGTATTTCAAGAAGAGAATTTTGTTTATGCCTTTATTAATTAATTAACTGTAAAGAATAAATAGTTTTAGAAAACCCTCTACTTTGAATGAAATAAAAATCTCACGGATAAGAAGCAAGAAAAATTTTGTTTTTATTATACAAGGAAAAGCTTCAGATCAAACAAACCTTACACGAACTTATATATTTCCGACAGAATTAACCTGCAAATAGAATTTTTTACACATTTTTAACAACAAGCAGATCAATTTTAAAGTAGGCAGTCACAAGAAAACAAACAAGCTATACACAAAGAAAATATTCTTAATGTGATGTAGACTTAATTAGGTCATTCAATAAATGCATTTACTCAAAAAATAAATAAAAGGAAAGAGCGCTGTATATATATAATATCCCAATGGCAACGGACGTAGTAGAATATCAATTCTCTGAGTTTAACGGGTGAGAGAAGTCTAATATATATATATATATATATATATATATATATATATATATATATATATATATATATATATATATATATATATATATATATAGTTTGGAGCTGCAAAGCCACCGGTGTTGTAAGAAGTTAACACAAATTAACCTCAAATTGTTTCCTATCTCAAATAATAGATAAACTGCAATATATCCATTCGGTAGAGGTATTTCCAAATATCAGTAAATGCTAACTACAGTTACAAAAGTTAACTTCAGGGAAGCGTTTGAAAAGATTTTCTCTGATACCCATAAGAACCAATAATCTTTAGAATAATAAATATAATAAACCTCCAATTATATTGACATAAAATTTTCACATTATTGCCATAAAAATCCCAGATTTAAAACGCTGTACCTGCGAAAGAGGAGACGTCGGAACTATTAATTGCCAACATGGATAAAAATTGCTTCTTCGGACTTTTAAAAAATTATGTCCCGACACAGTCCTATAAACGAAAGTTTCATGTCTCTCCAGTTAATTTCAAAAACCATGAAAGTTTACGAATAACAAGATTAAAGTTATTTTCAATGAGAATGGACCAGCTACATATAATTAAAAAAATGTATAACTAGAGACAGTTCGGCTATTCTATAAAAACCGCATCATTTATCTCCGCTGAGGAATTAGAAAAGCAATAAATAAAAGTAAAATAAGAGCATATAACTGAGGAAACCTCATTATCCTTGAGAGCATACCTAAGAAGAAATCAGTGGATATCATTTACTTTCCTTTAAGGTCTAGATATTGGCGAGTTCTCGTCCATGAAGGCATTAGAAAAGAACGGATTTTGTATGTCCTTTGGCGATGGAGAACCAAATGAGTCGAAAAATGCCAATGATACGAATTTCTGACAATTTGGCCGATGTTTGCCTTGCAAACCCTCTACCGAAGTATCCAGGATATAAGTATATTCTCCATATTTCGTAGTGCAAACATAAATTACAAATAATCCAAAAAATTATTGGATAAATCCAAAACTCACCCAAAGATGTCGATTCAGACAAAATGGTTGCTACAAATAATTTGAAAAAAAAACTCAAGCATAAAGAAATCAATCATTGGAACAGAAAAAAACGCATTCTCGGACCCAAATATTTCCTATTCTCACAACTATTTTTAAAAATATAAAAAAGAATGTTCTGAGAGTCTTTGTTGGCATACAGAGCAGTTTTAGGAGAAACGCGGGCTGAAAAATCTGCAAATAGAGTTTGTGAGTAGATAACAAACACCCTCTGAACGAAATTATTCATCAACGACTTGCTGATATTTGAAGTATCAACAAGTTCAGATGATACCTTGAAGAAATATAATTAATGGTTACTAAACTGATTCATTAATAAGATGAGCATTGCAAATAGCTATATATTATAGAATTATCACATATGTGAAAAGCATATTGTCATTGCAAAAGTACTATCCAGTATTTTACCACCCCCAGAACCACTTAGGTTTTGTTAGTTTAGACTCCGATTGCAACTTAATTAAGAGAAATATACTGAGTTAAATACAATTATAAATGCTCTCGAAACTTATATAGGAACCAAATGTTTGATTTTATGGATTAATAAAGGATACATTCTTGAAGTAAAATTCTATTTTGCATCAAACCTGATGAAGAGGATGCCGAAGCCTAATAAGTAGTACAGCGCTAAAGGGTTTCTAAAGTTCCTGCGACATTTTTTGGTGAGTCAACCGCTTTTTATGCCAAATTATAGGTTATTCTGAATAAGATGTACTAAAACTCTTCTAAAAAAGATTAGAAACTATATAATGCTATACATCAAGTGACTGTGCAACTCAAAATGATTCCATCTGGTAAAAGCCATACAAACGCACCTGCTATTTGAAAAATCGCCATTAATTTATTTGGACGATTGTCAGAATCATTTATGGACAGATTTTTAAAAATAAGTCACCAGAAAATATGTCAATACACTCTACTCAAGGAGATATTAATATATAAAATACCAGGAAAATATATTTTCGATAACTGCACATAGTTAATTAGTAAAGTGATGAAGCACAGTATTTACTATATTGATATATACCTAGCTCTTATGCTCAGCTTTTACCTAGAGGCTAACTTTGTAGAGAGCAGAATCAAGAATATGTAAATAACGTTTGCTATTTTGGCATAAAACAAATCCCAACGATACGTTTTGCTTATATACTGCAGACTCTTTGTCTAAATACAACTCCTCGCCTTCTTAAACTTTAGATTACATTTGCTCAATGAGCTCATAAATGATTTTAAGAAGGTGACAATATCACACATAACATCATAACAGAGCTTAACCCAAAGCTTTGACAATTAATATAAAGTTTAGTTTGTTATCAAAATATACCACTCAACTCGAGACTGGATGATCATTACAGATGAACCGTCAATTTCATATGTGGTTTAAATGTATTTGAGTTTATTTATGTATATAAAAATTTAGACAAATTTTGTTAGCACATTAAAGTCAGCTAATAAACATTAAATATTGAACATTAAACTCCACCACCAAATAATACAATATTTGGAACTGTTTTGGTAGTAAATTAAGTGCTTGTTAAAGATATTATTTGTTTTTAATGCGAAAATTACAAGAAAAATTAAAAGAAAAATACTAAAAGTACGTATTCTCTAAGATAGCGTAAATGATTCTAGGTTTTTTTAAGACTATATAAGGAAACAAGAAGATATATTAAAGTCTTTTATGTGGTTGTAGAAAATTAAGCACTAATTATATTAGTTAAGCTAAGGTAAGATTGATAAATATTAAAGTATATTTTTCAACAGAATATCTTTAATTTGGATTGATAAACCTGCGAAAGAATGTGCCACCATTAGTCATGGTGATAAATTTGCCATCATCTTAATAAATCTATAATAAATATTGGACTCTAATTCAAATATAATGGCCTCATATTAAGTATGTTATAAGTAAACTAATTATATTTATTATTTACAATTTCTAACACTACAACAAAATTATGTAAGGATGATATATAAACAAATGTAGTATTAAAATTATTTAAATTAAAGGAATAACATGTTTATTTTTATCCTTTTCAAATATTGTAAATTTGTGTTTATAATTTGAAATTCCATGTTTAATAAGTAATTTACCAGTTCGAAGAGGTTTCGACCTTTTCAGGCCTGTGTAAATTTGTTAATAATGAGGGGTAATGGGACGGTCTAATAACTAATGAGAGCAATTTGTCGTAATTATTCAATGGTCACCGTAATGGGAGTCCTCCACTCCAGCAAATGGACATGTTGATTGTCCTGCCATTGCTCGCATTGCTGTTCCAGGTTCACACCCTGTGAACATGCATACACTGACACACAGAGGACGTTATTAGGGTTGATTACCTCCAGCGACACCCTCATTGTCCCTATTTATAATAACCAATTAATTCCGACCCTTATCCTCCTCATTCCACTATCGATTCGGTCATATTGCCTGGATTTGAATACAAATCTATTCTCTATACACTGGGAAAACCTGTTTTCATCCACGCCCTATAATGATTCTATTACATTGAATTAAAATGTTTTACACCGTTTCTTATCACAACAAAGCACGTGAAAAAAACATATTTATTCCACCCCCGACACAATAACGATCTTATCATTCTGTGGTCCGCGATATTCGCACACTTTATACCCAAAACGTGAGGTTTTCAAAAAAAAGCCGCGAGGTCTCTCCCCGAATTGAAACATATTTTTTTGTTACATTTCACCCTCAAAAAGGGGACCGTGAAATCAATGAACATAATAATAAGAGCGGTCGTTCGTGGATGAAAAGTAGGACCTTCTGCCTCTTCATGTAAATCCGTTCCATCCCATCCTGATGGATGCAGGGAACACGAGATGAATATTAAAATTCTTCACTGGTTATACAACATGTATCAGTTATGTTCTGATTCTTTTATAATTCACGTTTCGATGAGAGTAATAAAGCGCCTTGAAATTATTATTTGGTTGGAAAACTGAGGAAAAGTTTGTTTATACGCGACGCGTGATGCGAATTCAACGGTTCGGCATTTGGGAGGGTGCGGTGGGGAAAAGTTGGATTTTAAAATTTATCTCGCCGCGAATTGCCATAACTGGGACCATTCGTCATTCAGAATTACTACAATTTGCACTTCGATGCCAGCTGGGTATGCGCGTTTTCAACATTTTATAGAAATATAATGAAATTATGGGCGTGTAATGGTGGATGGTGAGTAATAATGTTATCTCGGGTTTCGGTAAACACATTTTTACTAATGCTAATGAATACTGCATGTTTACATTAATAACAAAGGGTTTTCAAGATATGTGTGTCAAAAAATTCCTGGGATATAAAATATTATTCCATGTAAAAATGTTTATTTAAAACATTGCCTTGTAAAATAATTATTAAATTAGTCATATTATTATTATTAATAATAATTTTGAAGACATTTTAACATGTTAAATAACAATAATTTAAAATTCTTGTAAATAAGTTACTGATAAGCAAAGATTCTAAATGAACGAAGAACCAACAAAAACGATTAAATCAGTTTGTTTATTCACTCTGAAAACATAATATAAATCTACAATGAGAATTCTAGTTTTAATAAAAATAGACTTTCTCCATGCATCTATAATAAAAATTTCATAATGTGGGCAATATATATTTAGTTTACAGTTTTGTAGAGTCATATCATTTTAGTATAATATGTTGTATACAATAATGAACAGTTGAAAGATTAGATAACAAACATATTTTACCCATCATCTATTATTTACTAATAATAGTAAATCATTACCTACAAAAATAAAGGTTGAATTGCAATACGTATAGTAAATAATAAATTGATAAAATTAAGTAAAATTCTGTAACTAGGTCTAGAATCTTTATGTACAATATAAGTGTTATCATAATAATTACAATTTGTGATTTGTTATAATGATAGGTTGATGATGAATGATAAGTGGTGTAAATATTAATCGAGAAACCCTAGTAACATTCGTTGCTCTACTAGGAGAAGGTATATTATTTCATGAAGTAAATTGTTTGATGTGTTAATATGATTGTTGGGCTTTCTTAATTTTGTAAGACCTATTAAAGAAAACTTTTTGAAAGTTGAATATTGTACCACGTTGGGTTTTTTGGCCTTAATATGCTTAGGATCTTAAATGTTGCGCTCTTAGCTGGACTCTTTTAGTTGATTATTTATGGATTTTAAATGAAAAAGATGCAAAATAATTAAAAAAAAACCTTATTTTAATGCGCAATTTATTATCCATTACTATTCATTTATTTACCGTATCATACGGAAATGTGCCATATAAATCCTTGATACTTGCCTGATTTGTTACATATGCCTTGTATATGATCTCTAAAAAAATATTAGCTATCGAATATTACACCTAAACCTAACTGATTCAATTTCAAGTTTCAAACAAAATTAATTATTATGATATAAAAACCCCAAGAAGAGACTCACTTTGTAAAATAAAGTAAACTTGCATTTTGGCTATTTCAAAAAATTGTAAATTTAAAAGAGGCGAATTTGTTAAATCTGTTTGGTTATTAAGAAGATGTTCAGTATTTTTTATTTTATTTATTTTCATGCACTCCAGGATGTTAAGTTTCTGGGAAACAAAAGGCCGAAAACTTAACATCCTGGAGTGCATGGAAATAAACGCCCCCTATAAACATTGTATATATACCTGACCCGACAATTTTTTAACACCATCTCTTCGCCTGAAGAAGCTACAGTGTGGCGAAACAACTGTAGCGTCTTGCAATATATTTTGGAAAGTACTTATATAGTTTTATTAATATAAAGTGAATACGGTTTCCGGAATTGACGCTCAACGACTAAGGCGATCATAGCAGTACAAGATATATCTATAGAAGTGAAAACTGCGCCGCTTAGGAAAGTATACATGCATAACGCATCTAATACTCAGTCATGGTCAGCAGTAATCAATGCGATGGAGGAAGGAGGAAGGAGGCTTTCCGTGCAACTTTATAATATTGATCGAGACCTGAGCGACATTGGACTGACTTATGAAGGGGAATAATACCGTGACCAGCAAAGAGTGATCACCTAAGTGGTACTTCAAGGGTATGTTCTGTGGATTCTGGTATACAACGGCATACTACGGATAGAGCTGCCAAGAGGCGCAATGCGGATTGCTTTCACTGACGATATTGCCTTGGTCGCGAGCAGGCGAGCAGCACCTCAATGGCGACCCTAAAGCGAATTCCCAGTAAGGATAAGGAGAGAATGATCGAGGGCTAAAGGAGGTCGGGCTAGTTCTGGTGCCGGAGCAGACGGCGAGCCGAATGAGAAGATTGGGATAATGAATCAAACGGTAGAGGTCGAAAAAAAAATCATGTACTCGGAGGCAAATCCAAGATGCAACACGCAGGTATCAATTGGAGCAGAGGCGGTCACAGGAATATCGGAGGGCCAGGGGAGGACTGACCTTAACTGTTGGTAACGGTTTCGAGGGCAAAACTAATAAAATCAGCGCCGGCATGGGTTAAGAAATCCATTGAGATAGCCAGGAACGTGTCAAAGCTGCGGAGAGCGTAACGGGAAGGAGCAATCCAAATCGTAACGGGAATGCTCAAAAAAGAGTTTAGAAGCAGGGCGCGATAAATAAATAAAGAAAAGGTGGGACGAGGAGCCTAGTATCATTGATGCTATGGGTGGATGGGAAGCAACGGGACACAAGCTATTTTCTATGACAAATGCTGACTGAATAAAATCAAGAAAGCAGATAACAGCAATTGGAAGTACTGTGATTGATAGAGTCAACAACCTAAATGTTATTAAAACTGCATTTCATTCCAAGAAATCAATCACATTCGTTAAATCATCAACAAACAATTTAAATAAAATAAGACCATTTTGTGAGAACACCAGAACGAATTGTTAGTATCTGGCAAAAAGTGAATTTTAATTACGAATTTGCCAACAAGAAACAAATTTCCTTGTAAAACGCCTTTGGAATTAACTGTATAATGTGAGCCTATTTATTATCTCCTATAATTATTTTATTGCCTTTAATGCTGAGAAAAAATTACTGACGACTATATCGTCAGAAAATAAAAGGAGGTGATTACTGTATCTAAGAATTGTGGGGATCAGTTTTGTAGATATCACTACTATAAATATTGATAAGAAATAAAAACAGGGTACAACAACAACAATAAGGAGTTTATTTAATTGTTTAATATATTTGTTGATTAATTTCGTTTATTAAACTTACACATTAGATAAGAATTAGTCAGTTAAAATAAATTAACTTAAACTATTTATACTATTACAGAAGAATCTATTTTTTCTAAAACAATATAGAAGAAAGAAAATTAGTAGAGGTGTACATATATTCAATAATCTATTCCTAAAGTCTAAGATAAGTATGTGGCTAAATAATTATTGTAGAGGATATTTTTTATGCGATAATCAAAATAAATCAACTGATCGAGATAATTTATTTGAGCCTTAATAATCTTATGCGTCCATCGTTTTAGTTTCTAAAATGACTAAAGTATAGATAGTTTAATCATGATAGGATATTCTTTACCTACTTTATTTACAATTATGAAGACCACAGTTAATATTGATTAGAACAAAGCATTTTCTTAGATTTAGAAAAATATAATGTATTTGACACTGGATACAGACATATTCTTCTTTAAGTGCTGTGTTCCCTAGGGAACGTTAACGACTGCCATGTTTGTGATTGTTCTAAAGCTCTCTAAAACATCACTTAACATAAATTAAAATCGAAAATGTCCGACCAATTAGATAGAGGGCGAGAAGAAAATCATAAATGAAGTAGAATATAGCGAAAGAGATCATACAAGAAATAAATACTGACACAGGACGTTATTGGCTACCCTAAATGCATGAAACTTTAGATACATTGGTTAGATTTACTTTTTTCTTGATGCTCAACTGTAAATGTGGATATTTGCAAGTGGTAGTTTCATTTACTGCAGAAAAAAGATAATGGTAACTGAATACGATAATATTTGGTTTACGTAATGAGTTTGTATGGTATATTTCGTAAGGGAAAATAAACGTTCACATAGAAACTTTAAAAGAGGTTCTTCTTCTGAAATCTTACCCAGAGGATTGGTTGGGTCGATCAGAGCAACCCTCAGGTGACCTGCTTGTACGATTTCTTTAGACCTATTGGTTTGCCTGCAGGTCTTTTTTTGAGATTTTTGGTTGATTTCCCTTGGTTCGTCTTTGCCCTCTTTCTGTTTACAGAAAAGGTCCCAGATGATCCTTCGGATCTCAGCCTTTTATTTTTTCCAACGCAACTAGTTGCTCTTTCAAGTGGCTTGTATTGGCCTTCGCTGCTTCTTCCACCAGATGAGCCTTCCTGCGTCTACGTATTTCCACTCCGGTGCGTTTTTTTTGGCTCTGCCATGTGCCAAATGTATTACTGGTGGCTACTGTAGCATTATCCATTGTGATATTTGTTATGAGCCCTCTGAAGCTGGGTGCGCCAAAGTGGTGGTCTCCCCTAGTGAGCCTTCATTTTAAGGATTGGACCTTATAATGGTTATTAGAAGGTATTTCATCTTTCCTGTATTCCCATCCTCTATGGAGCCCTCAGAACCTTCTGGGACGTCGTACTGCAATTGCCAGGGCTACCAAGGGGATATAGCTCCCTGGAGTGAGTGCCGCACGAAACACAGACAGGGAAAATTGTCTGGTATGCCTGCTCGTCCTATCCCACCAAAAAAGCTCAACATGTCGGCCCTATAACGGGACGAATCATCAGCCGTTTTCCCTAGGAACCTTATTAGAGGTGGGTTAGGCTCTGCCGCCATGAGTCCTTTATCCCCCGACAGGGGTCATCACGCAGGGCAAAAACACGTGGGTGATCATAACGTGTGAATGTAGAACCCTGAATCGAAAACTACCATGTGCCGGTTACAAACAGTAGGTAGGGTTTTTGATTTAACCTTCATTCATCTAGATCTGCCGTATTTGGTCGGAAAACAAGTTGAAGAATGTGTTTTTTCGCCACATACGGTCGGTCCTGGATTCGGGAATCCCTGAAGTCGCGGGCGGATAAGCTAAGACCAACCCGCTGGGTCTTATACCGCGACAGGACCCCTTCTACCGCCACAGTTCCTTAGCCTCCGTTCTAAATGGCAAATAATGTTTTTTCCAATAACTGCACCAGATTTAAGTTATCCATTACCAGAAAATTCGTTCTGAGCTCAGGAGAGAAATTAAATGAAAATTTATAAAGTATAACTTGCGTAGAGAAACGATAACCATTCTAAAAGTCTTTCAATTATTGCCTGGTAAACGTCTAGAGAAATATCTGCTTTCTTTAGAATGAAGTTTGAGAAAATATATGATTTGAAATTTATTCACCCAAGATATGATCTTGGATAAGAAATAAATGAATATCCAAATACCTGTACAGAGGAATTAACAACATCCACCAAACATCTAAATACTTTGCAGTTAAGTATAGAGGCCATACAACTAACAAGATCACTAACAAAACAAAGGAAGTTTACAAATAAACAACAAACTGTACAAACGAGACTTCATCCTTAAAAGCAACGTATTCCAATTATACGCATTATATTGAGAAAATGTATTGCAAATAAAAAAGGATGTAAAGTACTCGTCGAATTTATTATTTCCTGAAATTTACGTAGGAGTAGCAATACCCTTAACGTTATATGGATGATTAAGTTCTTTGCCTTTGGGATGCCAAGTGACATATTTTTCATCAATAGTTTCTGGAAGAGAATCTGAGCACATGCGTGTCAGTTGTCTCCGAGGCGTTGGGGCATAGAAATCGCTAGTGGATTGGGTACGTATTATGAACCCTTGTCAAAAACTGGTCGATTAGAAAATTCAGCATAATTCTCTAAAGTTCTGGGTAAAACTTAAGAAAACTTTTAATAAGATTCAAGAGGCCCATTAAGAAGAAATTATTTCACGTCCAATGGTTTGTTTTTGTGCCATAAGAAATTCAAATATGGTTGCGAGGACGTTCAAAACGACAACCAAACTAAAAGGCGTTCAACAAGTCTGAAGAAAATTTAGTGAAAGTTTGAAATCTAAACACTGACTGTAATTTTAGTATTATATTTATTATTGATGAACTGAAATTGGGTCAGACTACCGTGTAAAAGTTAGTGACAGAAAATTTGCAGATGAAAAAAATATGAGTTTTATTTGTTTCCAAAGTTCTGACATATAAACAGAATGCACGTCTGGCTGTTTGCGTAGAAATATTTTAACGTTTGCAAGACGAACCCCATTTGTTTTAATGAAGTTATTGTGGTAATGAGACTTGGGTCTACGAGTTCGATCCTCAGACGAAACATTAAAGTACAGACGTGGACTACCTCCTCATCTCCAAATACCAAGAAAGCTTGCACGAGCAAATCACGTGGAAATAGCATGGCTATTGTTTTTTTTTTTTACTAAAGGACTGATCCACAACAAAGTGGTTTCTACCGGCTTGACTGTTGCTGGAGTCAGCCTAGACATCATAGACAATAAGGTTGTTAACAGTTGCCGATATTTTGGTTAACTAACACTACTGCAAGCCTATTACAGGCTCGAACTTGCTCCCAGCAACTTCTATTTTTATTTCGGAATAAGAAAGACCTGAAAAAAAAACTCTGCGGTGTGTTGATGTTTAAGGGTTATATTTCGAAGACGTTTAGTTCCCTCTACAAAAATATTTAATAAATGTTGTATTCTCAGACCACCCTTAAAACTTTGTGAACACACCCTATATATTTGCCTTGACTATTTAGTGTAGAAATTGCTAAGCAGTTATTTTAAAAGAGCAAAGCATTTCTGAAAAATTTAATATAAATTAAAGTGGTATATACTTTATTTATTGCACTCTTGATGAAAAGATAATATGAAACATAAGAAGTGTTTTAAGTTAAAATTACCTAATGTTTTAAATTAAAATGTCCCATTATGCCCCATTCCCAACGAAATATAATTTTGCGTATGAGCTGGGATATATTAAAAGTATTTATTAACTACTTGACAAATCATTGTATTTTTTCTATATAAATTGTATTGTCCACAGGTAGACAAAAAAAGCTACACTTTTCATAGATAATAATTGTTTTGCGGCATTAAGGCAATATTTGAGACTAATTTATAAATATATAATTAGGTTAATATAGATTATTAATAAATTCACAGTTTTCATCGTTCTCTCTGTCCTAAATTAAGAATGGAAATTAAATGATAAAGCAAACTTATCTTATTTGATTGCCGAAAGATAAGTGCTCTAATGAATAATTTTCTGTGGAGATTTCTTTGATAAGACATATATCAATTAAAATTATATTCAGTGCGCGATGACAAAATTAAATTAATTAAATGGGCTTTCCACACTGAAATCAATGCTAGAAAGGGAAAACAGATTGGGAGGAAAAATATATTCAGGCAAAGATAAAAAAGATGAATTGTTCTAAATTGAGAAACATTATAGCTTATTTAGTATAAAGTATATACAATTTACAGCCAAATCTAATTATTATTATTTGCCAAAAAATGATTTAAAAAAGTTAAATACTGGCAAAACATGATTGTTCATAAAGAAGATAATTAGAAGAACTAAATATACAATCTGGATTGATGAGGCTGTTATTTGTTGAAACTCCGTATCACTTAATACTCGTAAACTACTGACACTGTATGGTTTCAAAAACGTTTCTGAAACCATATACTGTGTCAGTATTTTATTTAGAAATATACAATCAGACACTAGAAGAACATTTTACATTTTTAAGTGATCTCCTGCCCGATTTAAATATTATTTCTGTTATTTATATAAACAGTAAGACAGACAGCAATATATACAATACAAATAAGTAATGTTTAAAATTATCTATACTGTATATTAGAAATTGTTACATTATATTTTAACTTTTTATAAATCTGAAATTTTTAAGTTGTACAAAACGTCAACCACTATAGTATTGTTTATTTATACACTCATACAAGGGATTTGTTGACCAAAAACATTCAGAACAACTGTAGACCTTATTATAAGATTAATTATTTTTCGATTCACTTTAAAAGAGTTTATGTATAGTAAAACGGACTCAAAAATTGCCTAAATATAATTTTGGAAACAGTGTTATTTGGCTCGCAATACTTTTCGACTAAACTGGAGGTAGAAAAGTCTACTTTAATATTCATACGATCTCATAAAGCAAACATATTAGGTCTGTAGTGTTAGGTTATGAAGAGAGTGGCGAGTTATAAGACGAAAGGTGTAGATTAGACAAGCGAATAGGAAAGTAGTCTAAAAAATGTGGTTGAGTATAGGAAAATCTAAGTTCAGAAGAGAGCGATAAAAGGACATGAAATATTAAATGGCGATTATATTAAAATATATCTTGTAGCATCAGTAAAGAGTTAGAGAAAGAAGTAGAAATGTATATTATGTATAAGTTGAAATAATACTTGGAAGCATTTGGCGGATAATTATGATAGACTCCGTGAGAATTAGATTAAAGGAACTGAATTGAAGAAACAAAATAACTAATTAATGGGTAATAGAGTGTAACCAATTATTTTGATTTTATAGAATTTGGAGAATCAAACTTGAATCTACTAGAATAAATAAACTGTTAAAGTACCTATTTATATTGATAATTTACCATACTGCGATTTAATAATTTCGACATATTTCGCATATTATAACCTATAATATACTTTGCAAACTTCTTGGTTTATAATGGTAATTAATATTGAGATTAAGAAATCTCTATGAGCGTTTCTGCACTAATGTTTTACATAATGATGTAAAAACTCTAGCTAACAGTTAAAACAACCACTCCCCATACCAAAGCATCGCCAGGCATTGAATGACATAACTTCTTGGTTTATAGACAAAATCATACCGATGTTTTTACGAATTTTAATAACTAGTTCTCCTTTTATTATAATTATTTCACATGGATGTTTCTTTAATATAAAGTAGTTTTATATCATCGGATAAGGCGAACCCATAAATATTAGCCATTTTTCTTGCAATAGCATTTTCTTTAGTCATCTCGTTTCGGAAGTTATTTAGTAAATTACTTATAAAATAATAGTTATACTCTAAATCCTTTGCATCCAGCAACAAATTTTCAGTTCGAACAAATAGCAATATACGAAAAAAAAAATAATTATTTCAGAATTTTTATAAAAAACTAAATTTCTAAAAATCGGAAAGCAATAAAATTCTCTTCAAAATAGTATCAGAATAATATCTAATAATATGTAAACTAGGCGTTTCTCCTCTTACCGTAATATCAATGCTAATCCGAAATATAATAAGAATTTTAGTAAGATACTTTATACATAAACTATATTTAAGGGTGATCCGCAATATAGTCTTATAAATCATCGGATTAATTCCCTTAGATAATTGACTCTGTATCCATGTTGAAAAATATAATTTTGCACATGTATCAGAAGTATGAACAGATGAAGTGTAAATTACTGAAATAGGTTTAAGGTACTTCACTTATATAATGGAAAATAATTTGTAATGGCAAATGTCCTGTAAGAATATCTGTGACCAGCTTTATATCGCTTTTAGTGAGATACAAGAGCTGTTTAGCTCTACTTCACTGGCGAGAGGTCGAACATTTTGTATTGTCTTTGACTGATGTATCTATCGAGTGTCTTGTCTTGCATATTTGTTCGCACTCTAGTATTTTGATACGGTTAAAGATGCCTTGGCGACTATAAATAATCACTTTACAACGCGATACGAATTCAAATTTGGTCGTTTGTTGGAACTCTGGATTAATCAGTTTCAGAATTTATGAGTTCTTGAAATTATTTTCTGTACCATGTCAGTCAAGATAGCCCATATTTTTAAGCGTTTGAATCTTCTTTTGTGCTATTGCATGTTTAGTCTTGATACCATACTAGTAATATATACAGCCAATGTATTTTGGGTTTGAGTGTTCTTGATCTGCCAAAGAGAATGGGGCTTATCCTTAGTACCGCTATTGTTAAACCTAGACATTTCTCCTGATCGAACAGCATAATTTCTTGTCTTCTTTGATATTCCGATTCTTAGGATTGGTGAAAAGTGCTACCATAGCTTTGTAAGTATTGACATTAAAGCCTTTCGTTAAACACCATTTTACTATTGTATTGACGATATGGACTAGGGATGATATGATATTGTCATATTTACCTCTTATGATAATTGCTATCGTCGGCATAACCTTGCGTACAATAACCCTTGTCGACCAAAGTCCTTAGGAGATTAACCCTGATTCACCATAACATAAGTGATTGAACTCCACCTTGCGAGTATTCTCTTACTGTGGTTGCCGTTTCTAATTCGTTCTCAATGCCTGCGGCAAACTTACGGTTTATAAGTACGGTGTTCATACATTTTATTGTGGTATGTTTACACCCTTCTTTATGGCCTCCTTATAAATGGTTTTGAGGGTTGTGTTGTCAAACACACTTTTAATCTCTACGAAAATACCTGACGTTATCTTCTTGTGTTCTAGCGAAGTTCCTTTTGTGAGGCTATATAGTGCATCCACAGAAAATTTACCAGGTTAGTAGGCAAACTGCTCCCTATAGAGCTCTGCACTACTCTTTATATCGTTGTTTATAATTTCTCCATGGCTTTTAAAATAAATGAGGTAAGGCTAATTGCGGGAAAGGATTTGGCATCATCGGGCGGTCGCTCCGCTTTGTGAATAAATATCACGTTAGCCTCTTTCCATTCCATTAAAGGCTTAGCATAAAGCAAGCTTTATAAACTGCCTGTAATTACGAGGCTATTATATCTAGCCCCTGCTGCAGCAACGCTGGGAAAAGTCTATCTGAGCCTGGCGCTTTTTTTGGTTTAGTACATAATTCCTACTTCCATCTGTAGATTTATTAGAGTTTTTGGTAATCTACAGATGTTGAGCTTTCGATGCTTATTTAACAGCCCATCTGCATAACTCCCAATCGTTTGTTTTTATTAGTTCGGCGCTGTTGGAGTGGTCTTTGGACAGACAACACTTTATGGAGACAGGCTGTAAGGGTTGTATAAGTAATTCCCTCACAAAACGTTCTCCATGCTTTCTTATTTTATTCTGAAAGTGCTTGTTAACATTAGAAGTTTGTCTAGTTTGCCTCTTGAGACCTAAATTATAGTTTCCTGTTTCTGGAAGAAGATCGCCCCTTTAGTGGACAACTGCTATTTCTGAGCAGAGATGCTGTTTCTAGCTCTTCTGCAGTCTGGATGTTAAGATAGACTTTTTTCGTTTCCTATACTTAAGCACTCTTTATAGAGACTCAGGCTCTGTGTTTTTAGGATTTCTATACTACACTGCGTCTTCTTTTGTGATTTTGATTGTAAAAGGGCAAATAAAAATAATTTGTACGTTTTTACACCATTTATTATATAATATACACAAACAAAGTTTACAATATAATATCAATTTTTGACACAACTATAATTTCGACCTTCGCAGGTCGTGTTGAATGAAGAATAATACATTGTGTTAACAATTTATAGGTAAGATATGATAATTAACCTAATTGGAAAAGAGAAGATTTATTACGAAGGATTAACTAAATATGATTAAGTGCGGCATTGTAGTGCATAGCGGATTAAGGTGCGGTGTTTTTAGAAGAGGTATATGGCGTTATAGGAGCTTAAATAATAGCGAATCAGTTTGCTCATAAGCAGATTAGTATTATTATTCTTGCTTTGGCGGTATATCTCTAATGATTCCAAAAGATTAACTCTTTGGTCTTTATTGCAAAAATGTAAATCAATATGTGGAAATGAAAGACTACACTCTAAGATATGATTGGAAATAATACTTGTTGTATATCTAACTCTGAATGCTCTACAATGTTCATTGTATCTCTTCTCAAAAACTCCTACCTGTTTGTCCTACATATGTTCGGTTGCATTCGGAACATGAACAACATTACGTTTGTAATTCTAGGCTCCTATATTATAGTTCCAAGTGGTGATCATCAATTTAATCATTAAAAACTATTAGAATAAACTATTAAATAATAACATCATAAACATGTATATAATGTTGGAATTGAAATCAAAAGCCTTGTGTGTCAATAATGTAAGAATAGCAAATAATTTAACGTTAACATCCATGCTCTCAAAATTGTCGCTAATGTGTATGGTATATGGGGTGTGAGACTCCTGTTTGTATTTGATAACATTTTACCATCATTTTTAAAGTAGCAAATCTTTTTCTTGGAATATTTGAGCACTCTCAAGGGATAATTATTGAAATACTTAACATAATTTAATATAACAAGGGGTCATGTATGTATTGGTAATTATTTTTAAAAATATTAGTAAGCACTCAAAATCTGCAAATAAAATTAAACTAGAATTTACATTTTAGTTTTATTAGTTCATTAGAAGATAACTCATTAATTTTTGTAACTGTATTTATTCTTTTTGATCTTTTTCTGAGTTTAATTAAAAAGACAAGATCCTTATATAGAATTAAAGCATGTTAGATCTTTTTAAAATAAAGTAGGTGTGCTAACTTAATTTAATTTGAATATTGGCATTTTTTAAAAATTTTATCTGTTGATCTGGCTTCTGCTTTGTTAGGTGTCATTATTTCTTTAAATTTTTCACTGACTTACATGTGATGATGATGTGTAGTTTTCCTCCAAAATTCTCTGCCTTCTCAAGCGATGCACTAATTTTATGTGTGTGTCTTTGTCTTTCTTAATAATTAATGAATTAACTAATAAATTATATTATTCCTTATAATTATATTAAATTTCTCACGAACTATTTATATCTAAAAAAAAATTAAATCAACTAATTTATATCACGAAAATCTATTAGTTCGTCAAAAGAATTATACAATAATCTTTATTTAAATAAAACACAATACATAATAACAATAAATATGAATACAATACCAATAGATGGTGTTAGTCTGTCTGGGCTAAAGACCTGAGGTCTTTCTGCCCTGTTTTGAATTTAATAGTGAAAAAAGGTATCTTTGCTAGCTAGCTTAACTGTCCTGATGATTCGTACAAATGAATTCATGAATTGTGAGGATGTTGATATTTGGAATGGATATTTACATTTAGTAGGATACAGAATTTGGTTAACAAGGGTTGGTTGTGGGGATTATTGGCAAATTTAAGAATAAGAATAAGAATTTATTGGTTTTTCTCATTGTTAACAACAATATGAGACAAGTCAATAACACATCATAACTAATAATAATTTTACAATGATTAGATATAGTAGTAAAAAATATTATAGTTAACGAATAACATATACACATAATTAAAATTATAGCTAAATATTCAACTTAATGCTTTTAAATTTTGAACGCAGTTAATAAATTCATTATTATCGTAAAAGGCATGTTGGGAGAGAAATGGTTTTAATATTGATTTGAATTTTTTATTCTATAACGATGTCATTTCATAAGGAAGTTTATTATATAAGTTAATTCCGGAATTATAAGGAGATTTTTTGACACAGGTAATTGCTGTGGTTTTTAAACTTTCCCCTGTTACAATGAATGAAATATAGTTAGTGTCTTCAAAATATATATACATGGCAAAGCTAATAATTTGTATTCAATAAATTAATTTTTACATGTCTCTCTAGAGTGTATATTAAACATTAGTCTTATAATTTTTTTTGAGTTATAAATAATCGACTTAATTCAGTAGATAGACCCCATACTGTTATATTATAACCAAGATGTAAATAAACGATTGCGTAATAAATGTTGATAAGAGAATTTATATTGAATTGATTTTATAGACGCGATATCAAATAATTTGTCTTATTAATGTTTGCACAGACATTATCTATATGTTATGTCCATCATAGATGCTGATCTATAATTATCCCTAAATAATTTGTCCATTCGGTTGTCAATATTATTTTATTATCAAATGTAAAGCATGTTGTTTCAGTCTTGTTGTGTATATTTGATATATGTAATATTTCTAGGTTCTTTTTGAACATTGATTGATCCATGACTTTCTTCTCCATCAACAATATAATCAGGCAAATCATTGACGAAAAGGAGAAAAATTAGTGAGCCAAGATTACTTCCTTGAGGGGTTCCTGTATTAATTGTGTATTGGTGTGAGAATGCATTTTTATATTTTACAAAATATTTCCTATTGCTCAAATAAGACACAATACGTTCATTTATGAAGCCACGAAATCCTTATTTAAATAATTTGATATGCAAGTAGTTTATATTAATAGTATCAAATGCCTTTTTTAAATCAGATAATATAATAAAAGTTTCATTTTTGTCATCTAAATTATTTAGGCTGCACTCTATTAAATTTATACAAGCAGTTTCAGTAGACCGACCATGACGAAACCCGAATTGCTTATCGTGCAGTACATTAAATTTATTCAGAATTGAAAATATTCTTTTGCAAATGGTTATCTCGGTGATTTTTGAGAATACGCTTAGAAGAGCAGTTGGGCGATGATTTGTAATATCTGTATCGTCATTTTTTAGGTACGGGAGTAATCAGTGCGATTTTGAGGACCGTGAAGTATTTTCCTTGGGTACAAGAAATATTTATTATGTTAGATAAAAATGGAGCAATGAGATATGCACACGCTTTAATTAATTGAAGTGGAATATAATCTGGGCCGGTCGAGTTCGTGTTACGTAAATCGTTTATAACTAAAATGCTTCAGTTATAGGTGTGAAACAAAAAGGATTAGGGTTTAACGGAATTTTTATGTCATTAATATTACTCAGAGGTGTGATCAAATCTTTGACAGATTTCTCAAAATAAGTTGCAAAAGCATTGGAAACTTTATAATTACTTTCACAAGTTTCTAAATTGCATTGCTTTTTGTTTTTTAAATAAACTAAATTCCATAAAGCGTTGGCTTTGTTATTTGCATTATTTATGTAATTAGAGGCATATTGTTTTTTTTTCTGAAATGATTTAGAAGTTCAGATGTTTTCGTTTATTTTTACAAAGTTTTGCTAACTCGTTCCCTCCAAAGATCTTACTGATGAGTTCTAAGTGTTTTACTGCATCATATAATTTTTGTACCTCTGGAGAAAATCTAATTTTATTGCCTTCTAAAATGCGAAAATTTCGTTTTTTTATTTTAGAGAAGACCGCTTCAAAACTCCACTTGAATTGTTCATAAAAATTATTGAAAATTAAATCTACATTGTTTCTATGTATTTATTAAATACGTTATATTTGGTAAAATGTTGACGAAACTCATTTATATTATCTGGTGAAAAGATTCAACCTGTTGTATAAGTGGTTTTATTTCGGTATTGGCGTTTTTAGAATTACATGGATTACTTGGGAAAAATGATCGGATAGTCCAGGATTAAAATTGTGTATCTCATTTATAATATTAGTATTATTAGTTACTATTTAATCAATAGAGGTCATCGATGGTTGATCTGAATTTGGTAGTTTTTGGATTCTTGTGACATCTTTAATCATAGACTGCAAATTTTGAGCATGAAACAAGTCTTTTAGAAGATCAGTTATTTTAATTGATTTCAACTGATCTATATTTAAATCACCGCAAATTAAAACAGTTTGGAATAGTCGATTTAATGTATCTAGCATTATTGGGCGGTCTGTAGACAGAAATTACACACGGTTTTTTAGCAATGGATATACCACAACATTCGAGTACATTTCCAATTGCAAGCTTACTTACAATTTTTAGAGATTGAATTGGTCCAGCAGGTTAGATTTAATTAAAATGGCAGTACCGCCGCCATGAGAATCTGTGGGTCTGCAATAGTATGCTGCAATTATATAGCCAGCTATTTTAAAAGTATTAAGTTGGGACTCATTTAGCCAAGTTTCGCTAATACATAAAATATTAAAATCATAATTATACAAAAACAAATCGATTATATTAGTTTTATTAAAAATTGAACGTATATTGACGTGAAATATTTTAAAAGTCCTTTTTAATAGCGTTTTGACGGACTACTTTGCTTCCATAAGTGTCTGTTGCCGTTGCGATTTCCTCTATAATTTGATGTTGAATGCCATTTGCGACGGTTATTCGATCGATATAACGGCACTTTAACGCCCTCGCACCAAAATTTTTCATCTAAAATGGTTTGAGTATCATTTTTGTTGGGATATGGGTGAGATTTGGGTGGTTTCCTACAGAAGATCATTTGAGGGATTATGGAGTGGGTTGGCAGGGTGTGAATTATCTTTATTTAACATAGTTTTAATAAAATTGAGGTTAGACAATGACTTTTTAGTAAATTTTGTGAACTAAATTATTATTTAAATGCGAATGGTTACATCCATGATACAGTTAGTCCGTTAACAAGGTGTGTTTAGTCGGTGTTTTTGGTAGAAAACTGATCTGTGAAGGAAGATGATGTGGGACGGCATTCTGTTTTTGTTTATTTTTGTTTCTGTTCTGTTCTGCTGATATATTTATCAATAAATGTGTTCATAAACAATCATGTTTTTATTATATTTCCAAGGTATATTTAATTCTGAGGAGAGGATAGTTTAAATGATTAAGTAATGTGGTGAGCTTGTCTTGCCCGTAGGGGCAAATAACATTAGAGATAGATAAAGAGGCTGATTCTAATTCTTCTAAAAAATTGTGATTACTTGTCAAAAATAGATCCCATTGGACATAATTAAATCACAATTTTTAGTTTGTATAACTGACTTGTTAATTTGGTGACTATAGTTTCGATACATACATAGAAGCAATGTAATCTCGTTAAATATATCGGTGTATTTTAGCTCCAGCTGATCGTTGATTACTGGAATTCTCGGGTTGGTCCGGGCTTTGTGAAGTTCTAGAGACTTAAGGAAGACTATTTTACCACCCTTTTCGGCAAAATGAATGACTGAAAGTGCATTCTCGCCAAAAGAATGATTGTTTTCAATCAAATGTTTATCTTAAACATATGAATTTGTTCTTTTTTTTCTAAAAGAGACTAAATGTTTTCGCAGTCTGGTCTTTTTTTATTAGGTTAAATATGCAATTTTTAAGTTTAGTGAATGGCTTGAATGTTTGAATAGACGTTATATTTCTGCAAAATATTCTTATTTTTTTGTGTTATAATACCAAAATAAGTAAGGGAACTATATGAAATTTGTAGATTTTGTGTTTCTATATCTGCATATAAAATTATTTATTACTTTTTATTTTTCGTTGGTTGTTTATTGATCATTGAAGTTGTATAACTGTTGGAAACAGCAATGCGTTTTATGATATTTATTTCCTTGTTCAATGAGGATTCAGCGAGAGGGATATTGAATGAGGTAAATCTCGCATGGAATTGAAAGCAGCTAAGTTATGTTTATTGTGGTAATTAGAATAGTTATGAATTATTCAGTCTCTGTATGTAGGTTTTCTGTATATATTAAAAGTTAGTGTTTCATAAGTTCTGATTATTGGGAGATCTAGAAATTTTATGTTGTTATTAGTTTCTCTTTCAACTGTAAAACTTATGTTAGGGTGTAAGGAATTGATATAGTCTAAAATTTGTGTTACCTGTTAGTACCTACAAAAGAAGCTATTAAATCATCTACGTATCCATGACACATTTTTATAATTTTATGTCTAAAAAAATAAAATTGAATTAGTTAGATTGCATTTGAATATTTAGGAGAGAAATAGGCTTAACGTTGATTCCATTGCTAACCCTTCTATTTGTTTATAATATTTATTTTCAAAAATAAAATTATTATATAAAATAATTTCTAAGATATTTATATACTCTTTTTGAACTGTTTATATTGCAATACTTTATAATTAATCTTATGTAGTTTCTGATTGGAATTTTTGCAAACATGTTAGATACGTCAAATGATACGAGATTATGGTTCGGTAGAATTTAAAAGTTAGTAAGTTTGTCGGTTAGTTTTTTGAATTTTAATTTCATGTGAAACTGTAATATTTATATAGGGAATTGATCTTATGTGCAATTTTATGAGCGAGACAATCAATTGAAGAAACTACAGGATAGATGGGATAATTGTCACAAAGACAATTATAAATTATTTCTTATCAAATATATTAGTTTTTTTTTGTATAATCTGAATTGTAGAACTATAAATTTCTTTAAATACGTATTTTTATTTAGTAAAAATAAAATATAAAACATATAATATTAGTAATTAGAAAAAACACGAAAATATTTCGTAAAATCTACAACAATGTTTCAAAGGTGGTTTGTTCTTGTAGTCTTAATAAGACTCATTTGTTGTAGATTTTACGAAATATTTTCGTGTTTTTTCTTATTATTAGTTAATTTTCTACAACGTAAAGGATTTATATATTTTATTATATAATATTAGTGTGGAGTTGACAAGGTTGTAAATTTAATAGTAAAATTTTCATGCTCTATCCGTTGTATATAATATTATTAAAATATATTTTTAAGAAGGTTTTTTCTACCGTATAATAATAAGGTCGACGTTTTTCAGGATCTTCCTCGTCCTCCTTTAATTTAGATAATGCCCTCATGGTAGGTTGAGTACATAAGATTCGCGTCGTAAACTGTCCGAATAATTCCCTCATCCAGCTGAAATATGTCGTACAATTAAAATTTCAGGACGCACACATAAGGAAATTTATGTTAACCATTAAAACTCTATTCCCGTCCGCGAGTCCATCCCACGCTAACACACAACACGGGCAAAAAAAAATAATAAGGAAGGCGACCGCGTTACATAATTTCATCACATTTGCACAGTACTTTTCATTTCGGCAAATCCCTCTTATTTATATTTAGGAATCCCGTTGTGAAGTGCGTAACACCTATGGGCATGAGGGTGATTCGGCTGAGAACTTATTTATCAAAAGCGGCAGGGAAAACTGGGAAAGTGAGCAGTAATTTCACCCTTGAAAAACTCGACGCTGCCCGGAATATTGGATGGAGTTATTATTTAAATTAAGTACGCCTCCTTACTGCCTTACTTTAATTATTAAATCAGATGCTTTACGAATTTTCAAAACTTTCACGTAACTGTTGGAAGGAAAAGTTGGCTTCAATTAGGGTGTAAATAAATTTTATTTCGAAAGGGAGGCCGGCCTGGAATTTCATTATTCAATTACGACACACATCATATAATTATATTTTGTCATCATTAGTTAGTTATAACAATAGTTAACATGTACCGTTTCACTGCTAAACAATAAATGCTTAAATATAATAACAATAATAAGAAAATGTGTGTATTTATGAAAAATACTAAACCTTTCAACATGAAGCTAGGAACGATTACAAATTTTTAGGATAGTTTGAGTAAATCAATAAATTGTTGGAACGTAATAGTAAGGATTCACAATACAAGGAAGAAAGAACACAAACGAGAAGTGGCAATATAATTGTTTTTTATAATACAACAAAAAACTAACGAAGAAAAGAACATAAAGACAGAATCTTACCATCAATTCGCTTATGTATATTCACTACTTTATTTCATCTAGGTATACTATATCTTTTCTTAAAGTTAGTAAGCGCTTTACTTACACGCCTTGAATAAAATGTAAAATAAAGTCAAATTCTGTTATAAGTTACTGAATCTAGCATCTCTTCAGGGGAATTTATTCATAACTTTCTTCCATAAATGGCAGATATGCAATTTTTTGTTACGGGTATATTTAATATCCGTTATCTGGGACTAAACCTATCGCCGGTGGTTTGCGCATACGGTTGCAGCCAATTAGCAACAGCAAGAGTGCAGAATCGTTAGCGTCAAGCAGCAATTAGATGGGTGACCGGTACTATACCCCATTGAGATACAATTATTGGTGCTTTAGATTACACACAAACACTAGTAACGTGTAAGAAGGAGAACATGGTCGATAGCCAAATACTACTACTACTACTAATATCTATTTTTGCTTGTGGAACGATAAGTAGCAACAATGGGTAAGGGTATTAATATGATTCCGAACGACCATTTGCATAAGGAATGACATAGTTTCGTTAAGACTTGGTTTAATCAATCAACAAGGAATTTCAGGAGGAAACAGAACCGTTTGAAGCAAGCTTAGGCCATTATTCCAAAGGCTGCTGCTGAGACCAGTTATTAGGTGCCAGATAGTACGTTACTACACCAAAGTCCGTGTAGGTCATGGATTTACTTTGAAGGAACTGAATGCTGCTGATCTCAATGTAGGATTTGCAAGGTAGATTGGAATTTAGGTGGACTACCGCAGACGTAACCAGTCTGTCGCGTCAGTGTTAATGATTACTGTTCAATGATTACCGTTCTAAACTCATCCTGTTCCCAAAGAACAAGAAGAAGTTGCATGCTGGATAAGGTGACGAAGAGAAGTGTAAATTAGTTAATCAACTAACAACCGAGACCATAGTACCTACTGAAGAAGAAAAGAAATTCAGTCTATTCACAGCATTAAGAAATGCAAATAATCGTTTAGTTGGAGTTCGAGCCAAGAGCGTGAAGAATGCGACAGTAAAGTTTGACGGATAAGGATAAGAAATCCCCCGAAAAATAAATCTAATTTACACACTCTAATGTGACTGTATTCATTGATTTAGATTCATCAATTACGGAGGTTATACCTTTTAATATCATAGTATACGTAGGTAAGCAGAAAGTGGCCTGAAATGCTGTAATTATAGTAGTAGATACTGTTTGTGCTACGTAATATATTTGTAGTAATTTATTTCTTGCTTTGCGGTCTAGAATTAACAAACATAATTCATTTCACCACAATACATTCTAGATTATTTAAAAAAATTAATTATTCCTAATTGGTTTAAATTATTTCTTCGTTTTATAATTTCTCTTCCAACATTCCTGTAGAAGTGTTTGTGTGACAATATGTTCTATAGTGTGGGTGTGGGTATTATAATCGAGTACTTTACGCATCTACTTTGCTGCTAACGAGTACAAAATTAAAATATTATTAAAAAGTATTGTAATTGCATCCCTTCGGTATTGTTAAATAAAATAAACTTTATTCACTATAATTTACTACTTCTATTTTTTTACTTTTTAATAATAGATACATAAAATTCTCCGTCGTTGTTGATATCCGTTTTAAATTGGTATTCTTAAGAATTATTTGAAGGATCAAAATCACTATGATATAGATCTAGTGTATTAAGGATTAGTGCTCTATGTTTTTATTTTTTTAATGTATCCTAGTTACGGATCATGACCAGCAAAATTCAATTAACATTAAAAATAACCCACAAAAAATAAAAATCGCTAAACTACCCACACTCAAAAATGCGCGCTTTTCAAAGATTAAATAAAAAAAAATTGAGAATTAGTCGTAGCAATAATATGTTAGTATTTTCAACAAAAGCTGGTTTCAAGGGATCTAATGAAACATATCGCTTGTATTACCTCGTAATATTTTGTAAAATCAAGATTGACGTTCCAAAATTCTAAAATGTCTGAATTATGTAGTGTTTCTATTTTGATCATTTCGTATAAAAACAGTCGCTTGTAAGCAGATGTTTGGACAAAATAGGTTTATTTGGTAACCGACCTTGAAAAGCAGTTAATTTATTCATCTTATCGAGCATCGATGGTGAAAGACCCTGGTCAATTGTGCTCCGCATATTTAGTGATTATTAGTGGTATATATTTACTGGATAATAGTGATGATTGGTGTGCCGTTTTCAACACTAATCATTTACTAGGTCAGTAAATTTTGGCTTATTACATTAAGGATTACTTCGTTTATTTGTTATTTTATTCCGATAAATTACGACCGCGTGTGTGGTGCAAGGCCGGATTCGGGGAAAAAACGAATCATTCGTCGTATCGGTTAATCATTATCTATCGACGTTCATTGAACCGCTTATTTGTATACTTTTATATTTAGTTTTTGCTTATTAATTTTATTTTTAATTTTCCTTGATCTCCCTCACTATATTATCCCCTACTTATCCGTGGTCTACCTTGTTTTTTAGAAGTCCTCACAATCGACCATGTGAGGTGAAGAGTGTGACCCTTGTTTTCCTTTGTTAACTATTACTGCTAATAATAATGCCTATCAATTGCAATATTAGTAAACTCAATATTAGTCCTCGTTAAATGCCATGGTAAATGTGGGTAATGGTTTCATGCAAACTGTTTAAATTATACTATTGATTTTATCGAATACTACATTAACGAAGGTAAAAAACGCGATGGTGACCATTGGATTTGTCATGTCTGTTTACCTAGTAATCCTTCGGCAAAACCAAGAGAGGTCGGCACATCCTCAACTATTATAGATACAATTAAAAGCGTTCTTAAAAAGGAATTGGCTTCACTTTTTAAAGTGGAATTTCAAGCAGCTATGCAGGGCATATCTAATGAACTCAGTGACATTAAACAACGTATCTCTAAGCTCGAGAATTCATCTGTAGTTGGAGCATCGAATATTTTAATTGAAGCTAATGTAGTGGCCGAGATGGAAGATCGTCAACAACGTGCCTCAAATATTATGGTGGACAACATTCCTGAATCCTCCTCTGGATCAGCCGAAGAGAGAATTCAGAATGATCTAACTTCAATTAAATCCATCTTAAATTAAAACAATGATAATTTCTGTCCATTAAAAGCGATTAGCGTTGTAAAACCAACTGGTAAAACTAGACCAATCAAGCTCACATTTCATTCCCGTGAGTCTGTTATCAAGATATTCAAAACAGCCAAAGCAATCGATACTGGTAAAGTACTTTTTTCTAGTGATAGAACAAAGCTGCAACGAGAACACCTCTTATCTTTAAAGGAAGAATTAGAAAATCGCAGACAACGGTGAACGTGACCTAACCATCAAATACATTAAAGGGTTTTCGTCAATAATTTCGTCAAAAATAAACACTAATTTAAAAAAAACTGAAGATTTATTTTCAGAACGTTGGTAGAATTCGCTCTAAACTTTGTAATTTTAATTTTAATGTTAATTTAACGGATTATGCTATTATAATAATTGTCGAAACGTGGTTAGATTAATCTGTATCTGATAGCGAGCTGGGTCTTCGATATTTTACTATATATAGGTGCGACCGTTTTGATAAAACGAAATCACGGGGCGGTGGTGTTATGATAGCTGTTCGGTCATGTTTAAGCTCCTTGTCGGATTTATGCAATCCAGGCCCCGATAGTATACCCGATTTTTTCGTGAAACAATGTAAATTTCCTTTGTGTACTCCGTTAGTCCTAATTTTTAATTTATCTCTCAAATCATGTATTTTTCCTGCGCCCTGGAAGAAAAGTTTTATTAAGCCGATATTCAATAGTGGCAGTAGGAGTAATATTGAAGATTATAGGGGGATTTCAATTCAATCTGTCATTACTAAAATATTCAATAAACTGATTGCCAGTCAGTTAATGTTTACCTGCAAAAATATTATCTGTAGTGAGCAACATGGCTTTTGTGATGGTAGATCGACTGTATCCAACTTATTAGTTTATCAATCTTACATAATTAATGCACTAGAGAAAAATTGCCAAGTGGATGCAGTCAGTCGATTTCACGAAAGCCTTCGATCGTGTTTCTCATTTGAAGCTAGTTCAAAAGTTACATTCTTTGGGATTTGGGGGCTCCACAACCAAGTGGATCCTCAGCTATTTGTCCGATAGACAGCGGTGTGTAAAAATTAACAATTTTCTCTCTAAGCCTATCCCCGTTATATCAGCGGTACCTCAGGGATCTCACTGTGGTCCAATATTGTTCCTACTTTTTATAAACGATCTTGGTACCTATATTAAACATTTTAATTTTTTACTTTTTGCCGTCGATCTAAAAATTTTTAAAATGATAAATACTCCTTCTGATGTAGCCTACCTACAAGATGATTTAAATAATATTTACAATTGGTGCCTTGACAATAACCTATATTTTAATATTAGTAAATGCATGTCGATATCTATTGGAAGGGGCCGTGCTGTTGAAAATAATTACACAATAAATGGCCAAATGTTACCAAATGTAAAAGAGGTAAAAGATTTAGGTGTTTTATTCTACAGTAACGTTTCCTTCTCTAAACATATAGGCAGCAATTGTTGTAAGGCTTTCCAAACGCTTGGTTATATTAATAGATTTTCGAAAGATTTTTCAATTAATACACAAAAAGCTTTATTCACCACTTTATTACGTCCTCAACTAGAATATGCTTCTTGTATTTGGTCTCCGTCATATCAAAATAAAATTAATCAAATTGAACGAGTTCAAAATAAATTTTTAATGACCATTTCTTATAAAAGTGGTATTAACAGAGTTGACTATAGTCGGACTAGTATGCTATTGTCTCGTAAACTCACTTCCTTACGTGAAAGACGGATACAAGCGGATTTTTGTATTTTGTATAAATTAGTCAACGGACAAATTAATTGTAGTGAGCTACTTGCGGGTTTGAATTTTATTATTCCTTTTAAAACAAGAAGTAGCAATGTTTTCCGCGAGCTCTTTTATAGGTCTAATTTTGCGAGAAATTCGGCAATATGTAGAATGATCAGACTCTGTAATAGTGTATCTTCGTCTACTCATTTTATGTTATACTGTGCATCGTATAATAAGTTTAAAAATCACCTTAAGTGTTTTGACTTATCTTCTTTTACCAATATCTAGTGGTTTAATTTTAGTTAATAGTTGTTAATTAGTTAATTTATTATGTTTCTGTTATTGTTATAATTAATATTATTTTATAGTTTTTTTATATTTCCCATGGACACTTTTGTTTGTTTGTTATAATTTATTGTAAAAAGGTTGAAACCGTAAATAAAGTTATTATTATTATTATTTTTAAGTTAATTTAGGAAAACATCTCAGAATTTGCTTCTGTTCCAACATTTGAAGAACGAAGAGCTTCAGGTGATAAACGGCAGTGGTCTTGTGATGAATGCCTAATAGCGAATTAAATTACTTTCAAATTGCAGATTGAAAGTTGCTTATGCGGCTGCTAATTATAATGCAAGGAACGCCAAAACGTGAATCCCAGGTATGAAGATAAGTTTTCGTTATGGATAGGGCAGATATATCAGTGAGGGGTTTTGCTTCCGGCAATCTTATGAAAGCCAATACAAGCGATATATTGTAATTATATTGTTGTAAGCATGATCGAAAGTAGCAATATTTTTATATAGATCATCTGAAGATCTTAAAATGGGCTAGAGTGGAATAATATTCTGCCGAGTGAACTCCCCCGGATCTCTTACGTCAAAATTATAAGTACATATTTTTATCTATCAAATTTGTAATATATTTATTTATTATATAAGAAAATCAAAGTATAAAATATTCTTTGTATTTATATTTATTATAATATAAATTATAATAAATATAAATAAATTATAAATTATAATAAATGTAATTGGGGAATTAATAGTCAAATATTCTGAAGTATTAATTATTATCGGTTGAGGGAATTTGGGAAAATCTAAAAACTAAAAGTTATTTTTAGGTTTATGTTAATATTTTTAACCAACTTCATTTATCCTTTTTTAGCGCTTGTAACTTCTTCGAGACATCAAATTTACGTTTATTATAACACAGGACAATGCGTCAGCTACTGAATTTTCAGACGCTTTATCATGTCGCACATTAGAAATAATTGTAGTATATATTCCAAATAGCGTGATTTTTTGAGGTGAAAAGCGGTCAGAGTTTTTAGATAGCACATTAATGATGGGCTTGTGTTCAATAGTAATATAGAAATCGCGATTTTCTAGATAATAAGGAGAAATAAGCGATTGCCCTAAAAGTCCTATCTAAAATACATTCAATTGTTCGCTATGTTCTATAATATTCGCAAGATCTACAGAAATTATCTTTGGTTTTAGGAACCATCCAAAGCGTAGAGGACCAGTTACGGTTTTAAGGCCTGATGACATCTAGGTCTAGATAGTTATTAAATTTTTTTCTGCGAAATTTGTAATTTATTAGAATCTGTCTCTACATGGTGAGTAATTCTGTGTTTAATTAAAGATTCTGAAATAATAAGGTTGGACTCTTTAGGAAATTTTTTTGGAAAATTTACGTTGGTGTCTTCAGGTTGTTCGAGAGAAACCCTATCTAAACACTTGTTCTCCAGGAGTGATGACATGTAACGCTCTGAACGCAGTTAAAAATAGAAGTTTTAATTGTTCTTCAGAGTTAGTTATTTAGTGTATGTGGAATAAAATTACGTGAGATAGAGCTCTGGATCGTCACTATTAAACGACAAAATTTTGAAAAATTTAGTCGAGTCAGGAGAAATGCAAAAGATATTTGAATACCTACTCCAGAGCCAGGTTTTTGACATGCCCGAACAACGACAACTGCTACTTTGAATTTAATAGAAAATACCTTGATGCTTTTAAATTCAATGAAATCATTCAAACAACAAATTTTTAGATTTGCATAAGGCTTTTGATAGGACGAGCACAGTCCTAGCGTTTGCCAATACCTTGGGTTGGCTTGACCGTAGCAAGGAATGAGGACTCAGATAAGAGGGCCCACTGGGGTCTACGTGCAGCGGATCTCTGCCCTCCCAACGAGCAAATCCATATCCAGACCTAGAAGGAGGTAAATATTACATTTTATGCGAATAATCTCAATGATTATTTAAAAATACTCCGATCCTTTGAGAAGCAACGAATCTTTCGGTAGCAAAACACAGATGGTAAATCTTAGGCGTTTTTACGACCTGTTTAACTCTTCTGTGTAGGATGGGGTAATGGAAAATGGATATTGTTTTCCGATGTGAAAACAGGTGCTTAAAAGTTTGTCGTCGTTGTTTTCTACCTTCGTATTTCGATTTGATGTTGGTTATTGTCAAACAACATTGATATTAAAAATATTCCGGAGTGAAGTTTTAATGGAATCGGAAAATCTTCGATACTAAGTGTTACTTTTATTTTTACTTCTGGATGAAGTTCTTCGTCATCGCTTATGTCTAATTCTAAATTTGTATTCTGTAATCGATCTATGATATAGTTTAAAGGACTTCTATTTCTTTAGAAATACTTGCGACAAAGATAGACATTTCAATCAATCGATCTTTTAATTTTTTATATGTATCCTAAGTACGGATCATAACCAGTGAACTTCAATTAACATTAAAAATGGCTAAACCACAGATTCCTGAAATCAGAATGTGATGATTTAACTTATCTATATTCAAGCATCAACAATATCTATACCCAAAAGTATAAATTAAATAAATGTTAAAATTATTTATAACAACTGAACACTGAATTCGAATTGAATAAAATTTATTATTGCTGTGTGATAATAATTCAACATGTATGGGATGGTATCGGTATGTGGTTGGGTAATTTATCACACCCTCCAGATATCATGCTAACATACTTGAAGGTACTTCATTCTGAATTATCATATACTCTACATAATATTGAATTCGACAGTCTCTATGACTCCATTATAACCAAAATAAACCCAATCATTCATAAAAAGTATTTGACTCAAAACAAAAAAACCAAATTACCTCGTCTCAAGAAAATACCAACTCAGACCACCCACAAGTGAACGTCCAAGTGAACCCAAATTTTACGAAATATTAATAAATCTAACATCTAGACATTTAGTTTTTATTCGATCCACCAATAAAAAAATATTTTAGTTTTTAAGTGGTGTTACCACTCTTTCTTATACTTCTTGTTAACCAATAATAGTCATAATAACTGAAATGATGTATTATATTATGGTAGTTATTAAAAATAAATTTCACTCAAATCAAATAAAGCGTTCAATTGTTATAAACAAAAGAAATAAAAAAATTTGAAACTTTGAAGCCAAATTCCGGCTTAACCGTAAATTTTTGGATATAGATAAGTTGCGTTAAATCGTCATATTTTGACCACAGGAATCTATGGTCCAGCCATTAACGGGACACCCTGTATATTGATAATAAGTAACTAGTGTTTTATTTATATTTAATCAAAATGTACCACCAAGCAAATGCCGACAACATTCAAGAATTGGGTAATATAGATTAGTAATTTATTTGTATAAAACTTTTATTATATATATTTTTTTAAATTTTATTTAAACTCTATTTAAAATTAAATTATAAAATAACATATATAAACACAATATTAAATTTTGCTAGTAGAATATTCCATTTTAAACGTTCTACATTATTATACCATACATTTATAAAATATATTAACCTCTAATATAAAAGTGTTTCGCCACGGGTTAAATGAGAATTTAAATCATCGTATATTAACCCTACTAATAGTTTCCCAGAAATAGACGAAATATGGGGTGAGACTTTAGTCAAACATATATTAAAATGGCCTTAGTACGTATTATTACTTTTTTACATGTCTTGATCTAATGCCCCATTCAGTGGAATCTATAATTGCGCTCCGTAAGCAGTGTGAGCATTGGAATTAGTTGGAAAATGCCGGGTCAAAGCCGGTGTTTTGTAATAGATTTAAGGTCCGATGGTCCGAAAGACAAGCTCAGCAGTTGCGGTCAGGGGTCGAACAGCTAATAAAGAAGAAAGGCCGTTCGGTCGTCCCGGCTTAACTACCCCTAAGCTTAAATTATGGTCTCCCGGCTAATTCCACACATTTTATCTCGCGAATATCAATTAGACACATCACACTGGAAATCCCTGCTAAAAAATCGCACTGCATTAACGTTCTAGAGGGCACGAATGGATTCACTGTCAATATGTGGAATAAAACCAATTTTAGTTGGCATTATCATCGTTAATAACTTAATTATTCGAGAAACAGGAATAGCCACACAAAAAAAACACAAGGAAAATGAATGGTTTGTGCATTTTGTGGGGATGAGGTAATGAATGCGGCCGGCCACTGTTAACTAATTTGAAGAGGAAAGGCGTGTTGTAGATCTATTAACTCTCTGTGTAATGAGTTCCTTAACTTTACCACTCTATTTCATATAAGTCAACAGACACAGCTTTTAACTGTATAAACAAAGGTATTCATTATTTTATAAGTATTTGATATTCATTAAATTTTCCACTACGCATATTTTTATTCCGAATCAGTAAATTCAGGATAATTCATTTATTTTTTTGTCTGACATATTCCCAAGATATAAGTTTTCTAAACAAAATATTTAACGATGATAATTAACAATGAGAAAAATAAAACTCCATGGTGGAATCCAATTGCAGTTAGAATTGAAACATTGCCGATATTCTATTTTCGAGGCGCGTTTAAAAAACGATTACTATTATATAAAATAAATCAATTAATATGATTCCATTCATATTAAAAAGTAAATTTACTGGTAATGATTTAACTAATTACATCACATAAATATTTGAAATATAAATTTAATGTGACGCTAGTTATAACAGTAGAATGTTTTTTTTTGTAATAAACATTAATTAACTAAAATTAATTACACGTCAATTAAACGCAACATTTAAATTAATATAAATATATTTTTTAATTAAATTCAGTTGGGAGTGTCAGTGCAGCAGACCATCAATAAAATAATAATTGTAAATGTACTTATGAAAGATTTATTTGATTTGACTGAAAGTTATTATTTTATAGTGGTAAGCTTTTATATAATATAGACCGGAAGAACTTAAGTAAATTGATGAACAACGAACTGATTTCTTTAATATCTAATATTATCTTAAATTCAGAAACTTGCATAAAATTATATATATATATATATATATATATATATATATATATATATATATATATATATATATATACCGGGTGTCTCAGCGTGCGCGCCGAGTAGCTTTACGGCTAAACGGTTTATTTTTTTCAAAATCCGTTTTCGCAGGAGTATGTAGATGTATTAGGACCACATTTTAAAATTAGTTTTAAATATACAGGGTGTCGCATAAAAGCATGGCGTATCATAGTTATGTTTTTTCTTATGGAACACCCCATATTTGTTATTTTTTTCAGATTCTACATCAAAAATAAGGGTAACTTTCATTATAAGATCATATGCCTAAACCTAATAATTTCTGAAATATTTAAACAATTTTGGAAAAATTGACGTTTCGAAAAAAAATCATCCCAAATAGGTAAATGAAAACAAATGAAATTTTGTATCAGTGCATTAGACTAATGGGGGAATATTTTAGACTATTTGTAGTAATTTAAAATTTTAAGATGTTTTGGTAATTTAATGTATCTCCAGAAACACATTCAAGGTCAAATTTCTTGCTTACTTTAAATGGCACACCCTATATCTAATAGGCCTATCTTGTAGCAAATTTTATTATCTTTCAAAAAGCATAAAGGTATTCTACACCTAATACTAATAGTTTTCAAGATATATCCATTTTTGTTAATTTTCGACATAATAATTATTAGTATCAATTATTGCAATAAGCTAGTGTGTAGCTTTTGTTTATAAACAAAGTCAGTTGACACATTCGAATCATTTGTAACGACCGCAAAAATGAAATATTCCTTAAACGAAAGAATTAACATGATCCTAATAATAGGGGAATGTTATGAAAATTGTCTCTTAGCGGAAAGAGTATATCGCGAAAGGTACCCTGATAGGAGACATCCTAATAAGAAGACATTGGAGGAAGTTTTAAATATATTTAAAACCACAGGCAGTGTCAAGTATCTGAAAAAAACGAACTTCAACACTGTAACTAAGGACGAGGAGACACAATTACAGGTGTACTTACTTCTGTAATAGATAATCCTAGCACGAGTACACGTATAGTAGCTCGTGAGACTGGGTTAAGCAAGGCGAGCATATCAAGGATATTAAAAAAACATGAATACCACCCATATCACTATGAAATTCACCAGCATCTGAATAATGCGGATTTCGAGAAGCGGTTAGATTTTTGTTTATGTGTTTTAAATAAAAGTGGCGATGATGAAGATTTTTTGAATAATATTTTATTTACGGATGAATCATCTTTTAATAATAACGGATCTTTTAATCGACGTAACTGCCATTATTACAGCACCGAAAATTGCCACAAATTTCAAATTACTGATCGACAACATCGTTGGAGTATTAATGTATTCGGAGGCATTTTGGGTAATTACGTCATTGGACCTCATTTTTTCGATGGATACTTGGATGGTCCCATATTTTTACAATTTCTCCAAGAAGAATTTCCATTATTATTAGAGAATATTCCACTGAATATTCGCCAAAACATGTGGTTACAGCTCGATGGTGCGCCACCTCATTTTTCATTGGCGGTTCGTCAATATTTAAATAGAATATTTAATAGGCGATGGATTGGAAGAGGAGGTCACGTAGCTTGGCCACCTAGATCCCCTGATTTAACCCCCATGGATTTCTTTTTATGGGGGTATATTAAAAATCAAGTATACACCACTCCTCCCACAACTGTTGAAGACATGAAGGACAGAATTAAGGATGCATTTAGATCAATAACACCCAATATGCTAAGAAATGTTAAACTATCGTTTCAAAAAAGAATTGAATTATGCATTCAGTGCGATGGTGGTATTTTTGAAAATTTGTTATAAAAAAATAATGTTGTTATTATTTTGTTAATTTCATTTGTTGTTTTTCGTTATGTTTTTTGAAATTCTAAGACGATATTACGTAATCATGTACATATGTGTAAATAAATTATTCAATTAGTGTGTTAATTTGGAAATATCTCGAAAATCATTGGTTGTGTTAACTGACTATTGCAATAATTGATACTAATAATTATTATGTCGAAAATTAACAAAAATGGATATATCTTGAAAACTATAAGTAACAGGTATAGAATACCTTTATACTTTTTGAAAGATAATAAAATTTGCTACAAGATAGGTTTATTAGATATAGGGTGTTCCATTTAAAGTAAGCACGAAATTTGACCTTGAATGTGTTTCTGTAGACAC
>OZ018395.1:43818506-44003953 GCA_963969525.1 Ontholestes murinus
GGGAATGTTATGAAAATTGTCTCTTAGCGGAAAGAGTATATCGCGAAAGGTACCCTGATAGGAGACATCCTAATAAGAAGACATTGGAGGAAGTTTTAAATATATTTAAAACCACAGGCAGTGTCAAGTATCTGAAAAAAACGAACTTCAACACTGTAACTAAGGACGAGGAGACACAATTACAGGTACTTACTTCTGTAATAGATAATCCTAGCACGAGTACACGTATAGTAGCTCGTGAGACTGGGTTAAGCAAGGCGAGCATATCAAGGATATTAAAAAAACATGAATACCACCCATATCACTATGAATTTCACCAGCATCTGAATAATGCGGATTTCGAGAAGCGGTTAGATTTTTGTTTATGTGTTTTAAATAAAAGTGGCGATGATGAAGATTTTTTGAATAATATTTTATTTACGGATGAATCATCTTTTAATAATAACGGATCTTTTAATCGACGTAACTGCCATTATTACAGCACCGAAAATTGCCACAAATTTCAAATTACTGATCGACAACATCGTTGGAGTATTAATGTATTCGGAGGCATTTTGGGTAATTACGTCATTGGACCTCATTTTTTCGATGGATACTTGGATGGTCCCATATTTTTACAATTTCTCCAAGAAGAATTTCCATTATTATTAGAGAATATTCCACTGAATATTCGCCAAAACATGTGGTTACAGCTCGATGGTGCGCCACCTCATTTTTCATTGGCGGTTCGTCAATATTTAAATAGAATATTTAATAGGCGATGGATTGGAAGAGGAGGTCACGTAGCTTGGCCACCTAGATCCCCTGATTTAACCCCCATGGATTTCTTTTTATGGGGGTATATTAAAAATCAAGTATACACCACTCCTCCCACAACTGTTGAAGACATGAAGGACAGAATTAAGGATGCATTTAGATCAATAACACCCAATATGCTAAGAAATGTTAAACTATCGTTTCAAAAAAGAATTGAATTATGCATTCAGTGCGATGGTGGTATTTTTGAAAATTTGTTATAAAAAAATAATGTTGTTATTATTTTGTTAATTTCATTTGTTGTTTTTCGTTATGTTTTTTGAAATTCTAAGACGATATTACGTAATCATGTACATATGTGTAAATAAATTATTCAATTAGTGTGTTAATTTGGAAATATCTCGAAAATCATTGGTTGTGTTAACTGACTATTGCAATAATTGATACTAATAATTATTATGTCGAAAATTAACAAAAATGGATATATCTTGAAAACTATAAGTAACAGGTATAGAATACCTTTATACTTTTTGAAAGATAATAAAATTTGCTACAAGATAGGTTTATTAGATATAGGGTGTTCCATTTAAAGTAAGCACGAAATTTGACCTTGAATGTGTTTCTGTAGACACATTAAATTATCAAAACATCTTAATATTTAAAATTCCTATAAATGGCCTAAAATATTCACCCATTAGTCTAATATACTGACACAAAATTTCATTTGTTTTCATTCACCTATTTGAAAGATATAATTTTTTTTCGAAACGTCAATTTTTCCAAAATTGTTTAAATATTTCAGAAATTATTAGGTTTAGGCATATGATCTTATAATGAAAGTTACCCTTATTTTTGATGTAGAATCTGAAAAAAATATCAAATATGGGGTGTTCCATAAGAAAAAACATAACTATGATACGCCATGCTTTTATGGGACACCCTGTATATTTAAAACTAATTTTAAAATGTGGTCCCAATACACCTACATACTCCTGCGAAAACGGATTTTGAAAAAAATAAACCGTTTAGCCGTAAAGCTACTCGGCGCGCACGCTGAGACACCCGGTATATATATAAAATTATTTTTTGTTAATTTTGTTATTTTAATAACTGCACATGCTCTCCCTACTGATTTCTGGAAGCAGTATGTATTCAGGCATCGTTTCCTCTACCCCCAATATCTGCTTCAGAGGAGGCCACTGCTCCTTTTCCAATCTTTAATCTTTCATACCTCCTACCCCCCAAACCTCCGAGATTGGTCTTACGCACGCATCCAATAGGTCTTCATTCTCTCACTCTTATCCATCCACCTCCCCATGTTTCTATCACCACCCCCGGCATTTTCTCGCTTTTTCCTATACTCGCTTGTATACTCCTCATAACCTCCTGAATTCTAAAACGTAAACCCTAAATATTTGAAAATTTCACCCATTCGATCATCAATACTCTTATCAATCACTAGCCTTCCCGCCTGCCTTTTTCTAAATACCTCCTCTAATTCTCTTATATATAATAAATTGCATTGGGCTCAGGGGATAGCCCTGTCTCACCCCCTTCCGCATCTTTAATTCTCCGATAAATAATCCCTTATTTTAGCCACGCCCTATGTTTCCTCATAAACTCTACTCTGTCATTCTCTTTTTTGGTACTATATATATACAGGGTGAGTTTTTTTCGATGTTCTCTATGGGGATCTCGGAAACTATAAGAGATAGAGAAACGGTTAAATGGGGAAAGAAGTGTAGATTTACGAGACGAATAAAATTCCACTTTCAAAGTTTTCAAAAAAGTCAAGGGTAACTAGATATTTTGAAAAAAGTAAAAAGTGTCAATTTTTTCAAATCAATATATCTCGGTTTTTATAACAGCTAGAAAAAAACTGTAAAGGACAAAGTTTTAGATAATTTAATGCAGATTAATAAAAAATAATCAGAGAATTTTTATCGCCATTATTTTCCGAGATATGACGCAAACTTACATTTTTTTAAATGGAAACCATAGTTGGCTGTGACCTCATTCAAAAGGTAATTTTTTTCTCTTTAATCCAATATGGCATACGACATAGTTATTTCTAAAAATGAGTGAGTTATAGTCATTTAAAATTTTATTATAAATAAAAAATGGGTAGCCATGAAAAAGATGAAAGTAAAACAATTGCAGTTGTTTATAATATTAGAAATATTGTAATCATTAGTTTTACAGAGATAAATCAAAATGAAACAACTGCATAAAGTAATTCTGTAATTATCAATATATCAATGGGAGAGAAATTTTAATATTAAAAAAATATAGTCAAAGAGTCCACTATTAATACTATTATGACATAAATTATATTTTTTTAAAATTGAATTTATGGCTTTTTGACTATTCTCATGTAAATTGAATTAAATGTTTCAATAACAACTAGTTTATGATCCTCCACAGATTGATATGATTTTTCATATACTTTGTTTTTTACATAACCCCACAGAAAAAATTCTAAAACGCGCAGATCGGGAGATCTAGGTGGCCCTGGGATTGGTTTATTTCTTCTCACTTATGAGTTAGGAAAAGCATCATTTAAATAATTTGTAAAGCCAACATGTTATGAGGTGGAGCACCGTCATATTGGAACCATTTTAATCTTGCTTGTAATGATAAATTTAAACAATCGAGCGTATCTTCAAATGTTTTCTGAAGAAATTGAAAGTAATCAGTTTCACTTAGTGAGCTTTCAAAAATATATGGACCGAGAATTATTAATCCAAACACACCATGGATTAAACCCAAATTTAATTTGTAGTTTTCTCTGTGAAACTTCTCGTGGATTCTCTTAAGTTAATCTATGTTCATTGTGGCGATTAAAAATACCACAGTTAGTGAATCGCGATTCATCTGTTCATAATATTTTAGTAAGAAACGTATTTTCCTCTTGACAAATGGGTTTATACCACATACGGAAGGCCATTTGATAATTACAAAATAATTATACTTATGCTGGTTTTACATTTTTATTTAACTTTGTAGAACTAATAATTACAATATTGCTATTATTATAAACAACTGCAATTGTTTTACTTTCATCTTTTTCTTGGCTACCCATTTTTTATTTATAATAAAATTTAAAATGAGTATAACTCACTTATTTTTAGAAATAACTATGTCGTATGTAAAATTGGATTAAAGAGAAAAAAATACCTTTTGAATGAGGCCATAGCCAACTATGGTTTCCATTTAAAAAAATGTAAGTTTGCATCATATCTCGGAAAATAATGGCGATAAAAATTCTCTGATTATTTTTTATTAATCTACATGAAATTATCTAAAACTTTGTCCTTTACAGTTTTTTTCTATCTGTTATAATTACGGAGATATATTGATTTGAAAAAATTGACCCTTTTTACTTTTTTCAAAATATCTAGTTACCCTTGACTTTTTTGAAAACTTTGAAACTGGAATTTTATTCGTCTCGTTAATCTACACTTCTTTCCCCATTTAACCGTTTCTCTATCTCTTATAGTTTCCGAGATCCCCATAGAGAACATCGAAAAAAACTCACCCTGTATAATAATTAATATTCTATACATTTATGCCTTGTTTCTACACGTTTTTAGTTCCTTCGTGTAATCTCCTCCCATTCCCGCTTTCGCTTCCGTGTTCGTTTCTTGTCCTTCCCACTTTCGCCTACGCCCTTCTGCAGTCTTCATCAAACCACCCGTTTTTCTCCTCCCTTCTGCCACAACTCAATATGGCTTTTTCCTGTTTTTCCATTGATCCAACTAACGTCCTTCAGCTTCTCTCTCATCTCTCTCAACGCCTTTTCCTGGTTCGTCAGCTTCTCCTCTTTTCCCTGCTTTTTTTATTTTCCCATCCATATTTCTACATTCAGTGGAAAATGGTCTGAGCTCCTGCCTTCTTTACCACCATCTCTTCACCTCCGTCCTTTTGCACCCCTTTTCCGCTATGTAATCTATCACCGATTTTCCCTTCGGCACATCCGTTTAGTATTTCCCATCTCCCTTCTATCGCCCACTCGCATTAATGTCTCGCCCTACTAGAAACCTTCTTATCTTCCTTTAATATTTATCCACATGAAACACTTCCACAATATTCTTTTACCTATCTTGTCCCTATCTCGTCCAAACCACGTCCTATTTCCCCTTTGTAAACACACAAGTGAAAAAATAAAATTTAAGACATATTGCGATTAAAAAAAATAATTTAAACAGATAATACCAACGAAGAACAACAAAAACTAACTTGATAAGATGGCCAACACCTACCCTCACTGCATAAGAAGCCTTCAAAATAAGTACGAAGAACTGGAAACAATCCTTACAATATACAATAATCCAGAAATAATCGCAATTACAGAGACATGGTTATCACTAGAGAGCGGATTTCTAGCATTATGCTTATCCATAATATTAATAGCATCGAAAAAATTTCTTAATATCTATACGAATCTTGAAGAATGTGATTACTTAGCGCTAAGTTTTTTTGGGCTTTTTTGCTTATTTTGACTTTTTGTGCTTATTTTGACTTTTTATGCTTATTTTCATGCTTTTTTTAGATTTTGATGCTTATTTGGAGCATTTTCTTAAACATTTAAAAAACATTTAATAATAATTTCACGCTGATATTAAATTAATGTGCTAACTAAACTAATATAGAGAATTTTCGTAAAAATCTGTATCCCATCATTTATAGATTATATTTGTATTACATATTTTCTTCGTGTCTTTTGATAACATAATTGTTAAAAATCTTCATAATATGATACAATAATTATAATGAATTTTATTATTAATAAATATTAGTATAAATTACCAATTTACAATGGATTCGTTTATAAATAAGTAGATATAATAGACCGTCTCATTATTCAGATAATACAGACGAACGCTTCATAGGAATCACACCTATGATATTCCGGATGTAAACGTCGTTAAAAAATTAATAGGGGCCCCAGTAAGTATTAAATGTAAACAAATTTAAGTGATAGCTAATAATCAGGTGTTCTGCAACCGTATCAATTTCCTTCTCTCGGCAAAAGTACCGATGGGACGACTGGCGCATATTTACCGTTTTCGTATTATTTATTTTCATTTCATTTTCATATTCAAACTCGCATTCATAAACTATTGAATTGACATTCCAAAAACTTTGCTTATTTATCAAAAATTACTATATGCGTGAATCGTATTAACCTGGGAAATCACAGATAAATTATATTATATAATTCACATGTATATTTAACCCATAATGCAAAAGGTGAAAACCACAATACAAGAATTAATTAGAGGCTATCCAGAATTAATAAGTGAAAATTATACATTATTTTGTAAGGCATGTTTAAAAATAGTAAGTTTTATTTTAGTTCCCAACTGCATCCTAACTAGTCAAGACTTGTATGTAAAACATGTTATAACAACACTACGTCAAGAACGTTTGAAAAAGTTCAAAGCTGAACTAACAAAACAGCACAATTTCACAATCTTTAGCATCATCTTCAATTAAATTCACATTTGTGCAAAATACTTTTACATTCTAATATCCCTTTAAGAAAATTACAAAATAATGCATTTAAATCTTTCTTGGGAAAATACGCATTCCCGAGAAAAAATTATGTAGCTCTTAGATACTACGAAACCATACAAAAAATTAAAGATATTATTAACAATAATTATATGTGGTTTGGTGTGGATGAAACCACAGACTTGTTTAATTTAATAATATGAGTTTAACATGAAGACATCCGACCAACAGTATTTTGATATATACAAAAGAATTGAAGAAAACTGATAATAACATTATAGCAAAATTCATAAATGATGGACTGACAAGCTTAGTTTTGCCATAGACAATACCAAGTTATAAAATTTTACTAATAATGCATTTTGTGCATTGTACAAGTTTAGCACATGAATAGAAACGAATTTCTGAAACTATAAGAATGAAATTTCCATTTGTAGATTTAATTAAATATGGAAAAATAGTTCTTATATTCTTCTGTGAGTACAATTATTCAAGAAGTCATTATCTGATATCTCACTGCCCCATAAACCAGTGCTAACAAAATGGGGAATTTGGCTATATGCTACAATGTACTATACGAACAATTTTGAAGAATTTAATAAGGTTATATACAACTTTCCCGAAACGACAAGCAAATCAGTTAAAGACTGTTAAACAGTTCTTAAGAAACAAGAGCTTCCTTCAAAACAATTGAGTTACATAAAATCGCGTTTAAATTTTGTGAGCAACACAATCAAATCTTTATAAAAGCAGATTCATTTTAGAAAATACCTGCATGCATTGGCCAAGAAATCAAAATAATATCGAAAGAAGTATTCGTTGAAAATGAAGGATTTTTAATATTAAATAAATTAAACTTGATTTTGAATGGCAATTTTCAAATGGATCCAGCTATAATTTAAAATAAAGAGAAGCTTTTCTACTTTCAAAAATTTATTGAACGTCAGAAGTAATAATTTTTACAATTAAACCCTTAGAACAACATTTAATGATCTACTGTTTTTATGAATAGATTTTAGTTATTTTGAAACGTATACAAAATTACAATTTAATTTTTAAATACTTACATGATATTATATATTGCGTAAAGAAAGTATGTTTATTTTAGTTTTAAGCCAAATTTCTTTGTAAAATATGTTGATAAACGTGTAACATATCAAGAAAATATAGTTTTCTTTAGTGCTTTTTTCGTGTTTTTATGCTGTTTCCTGTTTTTATGCTTTTTTAATGCTTTTTTCTCTAAATTTTGTGCCTTTTAATGCTTTTTTAGTGCTTTTTTCGTGTTTTTATGCTTTTTTCCTGTTTTTATGCTTTTTAATGCTTTTTTTCTCTAAATTTTGTGCCTTTTTAAGTGCTTTTTTTCACATTTTTTAAGCTTTTTTATCCGCTCTCTATTATCACCTTACAACGAACACCTTTATAATATCAATAATTACAACTCAACATTTAACTCTAGAAGTAGAAGAGAAGGTGGAATCGCTTTATACGTAAGACATGATCTGGAGTATGAAACACTAACGAACATAACACATTATACAATTACTAAAAATTTTAATAAAACCCAACAAGCACATAATATCTTTAGTCATAATCAGAAGAAAACAACAACTAATAATAGGAGACATAAATATAAACCTATTAGAAAAAAAAACAATACAACAAGATCATACAGAAATACCTTGATAGAAAACAATTTTAATAATTTATCAAAAATAAAATTAATAAAACATCTTACACCAGAACAAACACAAACAGGAACCACACCATCCTAGACCACATCATCTCAAATAATGAAAACTTAGTAAAACAAATAAATATAAAACATTCCAGCATATTAGACAACTGCGCAATTATTATTGAAACGAATATAACAAGACAAACCAAACACACATACCAGTACATAAACATAAAAACAAACTACAAACAAATAACCGAAGATATAAAAATCATAGACAGAACAAATATGGAAACTTTCGAACATTTAGCTAAGTTCCTGCAAGAAATAAATGAAAATAATAAATGAAATTAAAAAAGAGACAAGATGTTTAAGAGACACAAAAAAAAATCCTAACCAAACGATCAAACAAACATACCTCAAACAGAAGAAAATGACTCAGAAGCTAATAAAAACTACTAAAAAGTCCAATACTACACAAATAAATTTCATAAATACAGCACTAACTCACAAAAACTATGGAAACAAATCAACGAACAAATAATTGAAAGAAGCAAGACAAACATTATATAAAAAAAATCAGAACAATCAATGGAACTCTAAGAACGAAGAAATCGCCAAAACAATAAACACGTTCTTTGCAAACATAGGACAAACACCAGCCTAAAAACCATTAGAAAATTCAAAAGTAAAACCAAAGCCGAAGATAATTTCAGTACAAAATATCCCTAACATGGAATTTAAATCAATGACCGAAAATGAAATAAGCGCTATAATAAATAACCCGAAAGACAGAAAAGCTCCAGGATTCGATCACAATACACCAAGACATGCAAAATACGGAATACCACAGGGAAAAAATCTACCACCAATCTTATATATCATGTATGTAAATGATATGATAAAACAAAATGTATTAGGAACACCATTTATATATGCCGACGATACCTGCATGATGTATCATATACAGTAGAAAATCAAGATGAAGTCGAAGAAAATATCAAAACAGATTTAACCAAACTACAACAATGGTACTACAACAATTTATTAACTATTATTGAGGAAAAAACTACATTTAGGATCTTCCAGACAAAAAAACAACCCACAAATTCGACAATTAAAATAAATGGAAAAATATAAAAGAAATTGACAGCAGAGAATATCTAGGACTAAAAATAAACAATAACCTAAGATGGGACGGACATACAAACAAAATGATTAATAAGAAATCGACCACAATAGCAGCTCTGTGGAAAATCAGAAAATACATTACAGAAAATAGAAAAAATCAGTTTACAACTCATTATTTACAAGCAACATAAATTATTTATCTGCTATATGGGGAAACACTACCAAGCAAAATAAAGGAAAACTGCAAAGGCGACAAAATAAAATAATAAAAATATATACATAGACACACACTAAATATCCGAATACACAAGAACTAGATATAGGAACAATAATAGTATATAAAAACATATTACTAGCATACAAAATACAATACAACTTAATTAAAACACGAACTAAATTCAAAACAAACAAACAAGTACACAATTACAAAACTAGACGATCATCAGACCTCAGAATTAATAAATATAACATCAGAAAATACGCGCAACACCTGACAACAGATATAATACACAAATACAACTTATCCACACATATAAAAACACTGAAATTTGTTCCGTTTAAACTCAAATTAAAAAAACAACCTGTTAAACAACAAAATCAAATAAGGAAACTAATCCAAACACAACTGTGTTAGGTATCATTCAATACCAATAGTCAGCGATCGGGTTTGTAATATTATTTATTTGTTTAAAAGAATTATAAGTTAAATTTGTGAGTATCAAAATAAAACACGTTTAAAAAAACTTAACCTTCTATATTTGCTCTTTGTTATTCCCTCTAGCATTCCCCCTTTTAATCTTCCTCTCGTTGTATTCTTTCTTACCTCCTTAATTTTCTATATAAAATCTTTCCGTATTCCCCCTTTACTTCTTTCCATTCCAACATAATCCATGTTTCCACAAATCCCACTATATCTTTCCGGTCCACCCATTATTATAAGTCTTTCCCCCATGTCCCCATTTAGTTTTGTCTTTTAATCAGGTCATATACCAAAGACTAATTATTAACAATTCCTCCCTCCTGCAGCATTCCCTTCTTCTCTATCTCCTATTCTCTGCTCTTTTTGCCTCTAATCGATTTTTGTTACTATTTTTAAACCTCACTTATCACTGCACCATCTTCAAACCTTTCCCTCAAATATTATTTTCTGGTACCCTACTCTCGCCGTGCGATCCCAATCCCATTTCTTCTGTACCCTCTCTCGTTTCTGGTTAGGTCGTCGTCAATATATATTGTTAAACTCATTTTCTTAATTTGTCTTTGATTTTTCATTTCCCAAATATTGGCTTCGCCCGCTCCCAATTTTACCATGGTTATCTTCCCTGCCCGTTCTGAAGCTTCCTTCTCTTCTACATTCACTTCTACTACCTCCCCATTGTTCCGAAATTCTTCTCATCTTGTCACAAAGTTATTCCTTCTCTCCTTTTTTCTATCTCCTCATCTAACTTCCTTATCTCTTCACTTAATATTTATCTTCTTTCTCCGCATCTCTTTCATCTCCTGTCTCCACATATTCATTGTCTTCTCTATCTCTTTCTTCCAAACCTCCCACTCTTTTCTAATCCCTATCATTATTGTCTGAACTAATTCCCTATAGTTATTATTTTATACCTCTGCTTCCTTTTCCCTCATCTCCTTCCTCTCCATGTCTGCGTCTTCGCAGTTCTTTCGAACGCTGTGTTCCTCTTTCCTTTTTCCCACTCCTCCACATCTTTTCTTTTCTTTTGCTTACTTTTATTTACCATGTTTTATTCTGTTTACTCTTCTAACTTGTTTTACCTTAATCGAATCGAAAATCCCACATAGCGTAATTTTGCTAACCCAAAAATTTACACCGTTACATTAGCCAATTCGTAGCCTCAAGCACGTTAGCGCATATACCGAGATAAGTATAGCAATTAACAACTCTTTTTCTCTCACCGGTCCTTGCGCTCATACACACATAGCTACACGTCTTTTTAAACTATTTTGATAGATATCTGCCTTAAAAATATATTTCTTTGTGCTTCATGCTTCTTTTATCTATTTAATCCTTTTTTACAATTTTTCAAAAATCACTTATTCTTTGTGATGCTCTCAAAATGGCGAAGGGATTACAAAGACTTAATTAAATTTATACGTAATCAACCCATAGGAAGGATCACTGACGATTGTGCTCTAAAAGTTTATTTCATTTTTTTTGATAAACTTTACTATACACGGCATTATTGTCACGTGTTGAATTTGACTATTTCTCATATGAGGCAGTGCATTCAACACGTAACTAGTAGTTAAGGTTGTCGTCTAACAAATTAGTAAAGCCATACTTGAAAAGAAGGCTAAATCGGTACCTGAACTAACCACTCTTAAAGATGATTTTATTGGCACTGTTAGTATAAAGCATGTTATCCAGGCTCTTTCGGGCTTTGGCCGAAAGTAAGGAATACCTCCCGGAACGATAATATAAAAAAATAAATCGGCTTGATAGAGTACCACTCACGTAAAGATATCAAAACAAGGTAAATTTTAAAATAATGGTCGTTTATGATAAGGTTTGAATATCCACAGAATGAATACGCATATTAACTCGACTGACGCCGTCAAGAGACATTATTTAAAGAGACTTTTCACCGATCTTTCACCGATCGAAAAGTGATTGTTACAGTTATAATCTTTAATATATACCTTATATCAACATGGGTACGCGAAGATTTCGCACCTAGGCATCCTCGAATTATTGCGCTACCTTTGGATTACAGGTACTTTTTATCTGTAAGAAGTAGTGAAAATGTGGGCCTAATTTATTTAAAATTAATATGAAACAGATATATCGATAGCGCACATGTTTTATTTTAGTTAAAAACCAATTTACATATCTACAAAATACCAAATATTACTAATCACATATCATGACAGCTCATGGTTTACATTGTTCAGAATAGGAGTAACGATTTCGTTTTGGCCATAATTCTGGTTTTAAAACATGGATATTTCTGTGGGTGTCTGGAATTCATCTTCTCGCACTTAACATCTTTAACATTGTTCTTTGTTAAATTGTTGACGATGTCATATTCGTTCAAGATTAGATTCAATTTGCACACATCATAGTGAGAGTAATTGATGCTTCTTTTTATTTCGCATATTTCTTCATTAGTCCCTTGGATTCTCGAGAGTTAAGCTTTGTTTCTTCGATGTGACTTTACTTGCTACTCTGAGCATTTTATTTCATCACTGTCTGATATTTTATTGCTTTCAGAGTTGCTTGGCGTTGTTGTGTCCGATAGTTTTTTTGTTTTGGTTTTCTTGTTGTACTGCATTTGTATAAACCGGTATCGATATCCTTCGCCACTTCTTGTGGTTTATGAACAACCTCACTGATCGAATCCGTGAATATTTTTATGTATAAGCGTGATAATCATATTGTATTTGTGAGTAAAATTAATCTCGGAAACCATAGGCGACCCAAAAATTTAGGGTACATTTCAAATTATTAGACATCATACATACCGTGTGTCCCGTTTGAAGACGCAAAATAGGGAATTCCTATGTAAAAATTTTCAGTTGCAGTTTGTATCTCTATTACTGAACGAAAATTATCAAAATAAAATTAGAATGATTCCTTTATCTACAAAGATTATTTTGGAGGTTTTATTTTTGTTTCATCTTTAGTTTTAATCGAAATATAGCTTAAAAGTGTGAAGAAATATTCGTTAATAAAATTCTCAAAATAGTAGTTGCTATGAAATGTCAGTGTTTTTCATCTAAATTGATTAAGCCACAAACAAATAATTAAAGTCAAAATAAGTGCTTACAGCACAAAAGAAAAATTTCAGATCATCAAATTCAGTTTTGGCGGACATTTGCGACTTATTTAGTATACATTTTGAAACCTGTTCAGTGCCGTGTCAATCAACAATTATTAGAATTGATTAGAAATTTGAGAATAATGGTTGCATAAACGATGAACATATTGTTAGGAATAAAGGGAGAAAATCTGAAGAAACTGTAACAAATCTGTTGCAAGGATAACACCATATCTAACATCAATTGTAAGCTTATAGTTACCGACCCTATAAAAGCCAAAATCATAAAAAACTAAGCAGTGGATCCTGACTCAAGATCTAAATTTTGTTAAATTATTATGAAAAAGTGTAACGAGAATAAGAGAATTCCAAATAGTGTGTGTTTTACAGATGAATGTAATTTATATTTGGTGTCTGAAAATAACGAACAAAATAATCGTCAATGGTTTCAAAACATTCTCCATATTGTAACATCAAGAAGTGAATATTCCCTAGGATGCGTCTTCAAACGGGACACACGGTATATAACGATACTATATTGATTACTTCCAATTTTCTTTAAGATTTTTTCTCAAGCCTAGGGGAATCGGTAACCAAGCATAACTCTATAAGCCTTGTAAGCTGATAGTTGAAAAATTATTTTAATCTTGTAGATAATGACACCATGCCAACGATATGACTTGTAATTTAAATTCTAAAAGTCTGATAAAGCAAGGTTAGAAATTAAAACATATTTCTTGAGTAAACAGCACCAGGAGTAAAATCACCTCTAATACCTCCGATAATTTATCTTTTGATCACAACCTAGTTATTTTGAAAATATCTGTATGATATTCGTTTTATATTAAATCAAAAGTATAAGGCTAGAATTGTTAAATTAACACGCTTTATACAGTAAGTACTTTATTTATTTATTTATTTCATATATACACTTTTGCTACTATGTTACAACGAATAACAATACATAGTTATATATAGTTATAAGATTGTAGTAGATGTGAACGTCAGATATAATAATAGTAATGAGAATTTAACTCTAGTATAAATATTAATAATAAGAACCTAATACTAATACATAAAAACGTCAATAGAGGATAATAAATTTAATTTAAACAACACACACTTATATACTATTGGGTACATCACAAACACATTAAAATTTAATATTGTTAAAAATTGTGACGGACGAAGACATAAGTGTAAAATATATAAGGTTGCGATGCGAAATATTGTGACAGCAGATATAATACTGGAAAATAAATCAAATATTGATCACAGGTGGTCATGCAGAAATTCAGAATAGTAATAGTAGCAGTTTTGCACCAAGAATTCCTTAACTTTTTTTTTGAACAAGTTTTTATTTTTGCAATTTGTTATTGCGAGTGGTAGTTTGTTATATACCTCAATACACGTATAAAGGGCTGTTTTTTCATACAGTGTGGAGTTGTGTGGGGTAGCTCTTATATTAGCACCATGTCGTGTGCAGTATGTGTGCGTCCTGTTATTCTTCTTGAATTTCTGCATGTTATTATATACATAGAGCGCACATTTGTATATGTAGATACTGGTCATTGTGAGTATTTTATTGTCTCTGAATGCATGGCGGCACGTCTCGATTATTCAAAGGCCGAATATTAAGCGAATTATTCGTTTTTGAGCCAAAAAAACTCTATGTGTGTTGGACTTTCCCCAGACCATAATGTTGTATGACATATGTGGGTATACCAGAGCGTAATATGCATTTAGGAGCGAATTACGGTCTAATTTTGTCTTTAGTTTCAACACAGCGTAATACGCACTGTTCATTTTTGCGAGCACGTGATCAATCTGTTTTTGCCAATTTAGCTGTTCATCGATATAGCTCCCCAAATATTTAACAAAAGATGAACCATCTACAATAGGGGCCATAGGCGGCTTCCTGTTATACAATTGGATGCTGGTTGTTTTATTGCTATTTATTAATAGATTATTTCTATTGCACCACTCATTTATTTGATTGTTCGTCTGTTCAATTTTGGAAACTAACTCATTTCTGCTATTGGCTGTTATAATGACGGCCGTGTCATCAGCAAAGTTGATTACGTGTCCTGTCGTTATATAATCACTAAGGTCATTAATATGTAGTAGAAATAAAAGGGGGGCAACTGTTGACCCCTGCACTACACCTTTAGTTAAATCACATTTCCTCGAGGCACTACTATTTATTTGCACGAATAGTTTTCGATTTGATAGAAACGAAACAATGAGATTAAGCACACTTCCACGTATTCCAAGAGCATTTAACTTGTCATATATGAACTTCGAATCGATAGTGTCAAATGCTCGCGAAAAATCGTAGAAGATGCCCGCCACATTCTTTCCGGAGTCTAAATGTAGAGCAATATTTTCCACCAAATCGACGCTTGCTGTTTCTGTGGATCTATTAATTCGAAAGCCATGTTGAGCATCACTGAGCACCTGGAACTTGGTAATATATTTTTGCAGTTTTTTTACTAAACTTTTTTCTAGTACTTTTGAGAAGGTATCTAGTAGCGCAATTGGACGATAGTTGCTTACATCAGTCTTAGGACCCTTTTTGTGAATGGGGATTATTTTTGATATTTTAAATGAGTTGGGGAAAATCCCAGTAATAAACGATATGTTGGCTATGTAATTTAATGGCTTTAGTATTTCCGTAGCTACGTACTTTATTATTTTTGTGGGGATTCCGTCTTGCCCCGTACTTGTGCTTTTTTTTAAGCTCATGATTACATCGTATATCTCGCTTTCTGATGTTGGAGTGAGGTACATTGATTGTATAGCGTTATTAGATGTCGTGCACGTTTCTGATATATTATCACCAAAACGATCCTTTAAAGATTGGTCAGTAATGGAAGAAAAATAGTCTACGAAGGTATTTGCAACATCTTCGTCCTTATGCATTGTTTTTCCATCTTGATTCGTAATGCTGATTTAGACATCTTTCTTTATTTCGCCTTGCAAATCTTGTCGAATTAAATGCCACAATTGCTTTTGTTTATTTGATGCACTAAATATTAATATATTATAATGGTTTCGTCTTACTCGTGCGATTAATATCTTATGGTCCTTTTTATCCTGCGAATATTTGCGCTTGATTTCTTCGGATTGTGTTTGTCTCATTAATCGGTATGCCATTTTTAATTTTTGGCTGGATTGCCTTACTTCATTTGTGATCCATGATTTAGTGGTGTTGCGGCGTTCACGCATTATTGGACAGGCAATGTTGAAAAAATGTAGAAATTCCTCGAGGAAACGTTGAGTAGCAGTTTCAACATCTCCAGTTTCCATAAAATTCCAGTCCGTTTTACTCAGGTAATTCCTTAACTCATCTAGTGTACGGGAATTTATCCGTCTCTTATACCGGCAGTCTTTGTAATTTGCTTTTCCCTCTGGCTTATTATGGATCCACCCCTCCATTTTTTGAGCATAGTGATCGGATAAGTGCAAATTCATATTAATACTCGTCCAGTTTTGTGTTGGTATGTTACTTACGATATAGTCGATTTGAGATTCTGTCAAACCTCTCGTTGTTAACTCCATCCGGGTGGGTTCATTCAATTTATTTTTTAAATTAAATACAAAAAGTACTTTCTTCGTACATATTTAATGTAGATACTTACTTTTATTCGCAGGTCAAACCTACTTATATAATTTTTAGTTGGTGTTTTTAAAGTGAATATTATTTCAAAGTTTTCTCTTCCTCGATAGAGCCAAATGAAATTTTATTGGATTAGACGGCTCAACCGAAACAAATATTTTTAGGAACATTTTTAATATCATATTTTTTTAAATAATTAGAATGGCTAAATTAAAAGAAATTACCTAGTAGATACATATATTACAAATCTAATTGCTATATAGTAGACCGATTTAAATCTCAAGCCATGATTTCAATCGCAAAGTATACAAAAAGTACTAATTTAAATTTAGTTCTGAGGATGCGATGTATAATCAACTCGATTCTCTCAACTTAACTGCTGCAAACTTTTAAAGCGAGTGCTTTAAAATTTGCTAACCAGCGGCGAAGACACCGTGTGAATATACATTAATTTCATCATCGCAACGCTGCAATTAAGCCGCGCACATTTATCACCGCGGCGTTATATTTCTTAGTGATGAACGTTATTACTTTATAAAATAAAGTTTATGTTATACGAATCGGTATTGGAAATTAATAAATTGCCGGATTTTATTGTTTCGGAGTTCCTCGAGCGTAAGGGCCGGGCGGGAAGCGAAAGGACCGGCAGGGAAGGAGACACATCACTCTGCTCTACGTCGGCCCTTCGTCTCCGAGAGGAATGGCTTTTGGGTAATGGAAAGGCTCAACTAATGCACAGCAATTCCAATAAATGAAACTGTTCTCCTAACCTATACAATGAATTCCATAAGGGCGATACTTCAACTTTAGGAAAAAATCCGTTTTATATCGTAATTATCTAGCATCGAAGATTTATTTCGTATCTTTTGAAACACCCAAACAGAATTGCGGATTATTGAAGAGATTTAATGCACGTGTTATTATTTTAGACATTAAACTTGTTTTATGGTATTAACTGATATTTGTAAGTTTGATTGATCAAATTCGAAGACTTGATGAAGGTGTTGATATTATTTTCACTTATCAACACCTATATTTCTGGTTCTATAAATAATATAAAATATGTTTTATTGTTTATATGTGAATTATTTACAATATTTTTATTAAAGGCAAGTAATAAAATAATTAATCAATAAAAAATATACCAGAAATTAAGCTTTTATTACTCAGTTGCAATTGTAACTTTGATTACTGTTTTATTTGTATCTATTTGTGTCCTTGGTCACGGAATACATGGACACGAAATAAATATATGGTAGTTATTTCGTCTAATAAACCTATTTTAATAAAAAGCATTATTTGGCGACTGAATAAATTTTTACTGTAAATGTCAAGCTTTTATTATGAATATATATTGTGAAAATGTGAAGTTGCAGCTTAAGGATATATTTAATAATGAATAATATCTAGTGGAACAATTAAAAAGAAATAAGCCATCTATTGAAAATGTGTTTATTTTTTCTTAAACTATACAATTTGAGAATTTGTTCCTTAAAAATAACCTAAACCACCGCGGTCACGGCACTCAATTATTGGAACACTAAAATTTCTTAGGACAGCTCGGCTCGGCAGATAGAATATGTGATAGCTGTCATTTTGTGATAAATATTATTTATTTATATCTTTGTACTCCTTTTTAACAAAATAAGACAAGATTTATATTACAAAATATGAATATATACTTACAATTTTAATAAAAAGGAGGAAATTGATCTATTGGCGTAAACTTAAAAAAAAAACAGAAAAAAATATATATGGGTTAAATCAGGACTGCGTGGTGGCCATTTTATATCCTCGACTTATCATGGGGCTCAAATTCTTGAAAATTTTTTAGGTGTTTATTCATAATTCCAAATTAAAAGGATGGGATTATCACGAACAAAGTGGTTAACACTATCCACATTCTTTGTCAGTCTTGATGATCTTGGTCGACCATAATTTGTTAATTCCAATTTTGTACCAGTCTCTTTAAATTTCTTCAGTGGGGAGAACCTCTGCTGCAGTCGCCAAATCATATTTTTTTATAAAATTCTCATAAGCGTTTAAAGGAAATACGTGTTAAGGTCGTACAATTAAAAAGAGAAAGTATTATTAGTGAAATAGGCTGTTTTGTTTTGCAATTAGTAAGTATATTGTGCGGTTTTACTAGATTAATTTTTATCAACTTTCAAGTACATAAAAGTATTGTGCTGGCAATAAATTCTTGTCGTTGGAAAATAAATAAATATCTATTTGTGGTATTTCACGTACTCCTGACATAACTTCAACCTCTCTCTCTATGTGTTGATTTTTGTTATTGATAATGACCACTTAGTGGCCTCGGAATCTATTAGGTTTCGAGGGATAAATGGGGACAAAAACCTGTTTCTACCTACCCTTTGTCCGGTTGTAGTATCGTACACTAAGGTTAACGATGCTAAGTCTGTTTGGGTTTAATAACCGTCTGCCCTGCTTAGTCTGATCTATGCAGTCTTTAAGCATCAGATGCCCCCGGCTTCAATAGCCTTACAATGGCATGAAGGGCTCTGTTATAATAGAACTTTTTCTCTTCTACCTACTCGTGGGACGTACATAATCCAAAACGTGACATACGTGCCTATTACTTGAAGAAAAACAACTATGGAAAACAGTGAAGACGAGCTTTTCGGTGGTCTTAAAATTCAAAATATCAAAGACATTAAGGTCAGAATGGGTAGTCTCGTCCGTATGAGGATACATTTTCTCATCAAGAGTGGCATTAAGCCAGAGAAGCTCGGGTAAAGGCATTATTGCCTCTTGAGAGAAAACTTGGAGAAGTTAACAAGAGACGTTGGTACATTGTATCTTACAGCCAGGCAGTAACTGGCGTTAAAATAGGTATAATCCTAGAATGCCTCATGACCCTGAAATAAATCGAAACTGTAAGGGAGGATGGAAATAAGGAAACAGTGAAGTCAAAATTCTAACAGTTTTGCCATAGATCAGGATGAGTTGCACTGTCATGTGCTGAGCGTGCCGCAGCCGACTGGCTGTAGGTCCATCTCAATCAGGATAAGGATACTGAAAGAGGAGGTCACAATGTTGGTGGCGTCTGCATACGAGGAGAAGCTAGGCCGTAAAATCAACTATCGATTTGACTAAATTAAACTAAGATACAAGAGCAGTCGGAAGCAAATCGGCGTGGAGCTACCAAAAGAGTTCCATCAAAATCTAGTCACCCAAGGAATGGGAAGGATAGAAAGGAAAAGGCAAGAAATACAAAATTTAGGGACCGGTTCCAGTGGGGTGCCCTTTATTGGAAATTCATTAAATTTGCAAATTAGACTAATGTTCCTGCAATAGCATTTGATCAATAAGTGACAGGTAAAGGGTCTCAAGACAATCATAGTTGGTGTTTAAAAAGGCTGCATTACTTTAAGAATAGTTCTAATGCTCAGGAGACAGGTTATTGTGGCCTCTGCCTACTTTCCAGGAGAACAAAGCAAACCACCACTAGAGAAGGTAAGTAGACTTGTGGAGTGGTGTAGAAAAGGCAATAAACACCTTCTCCTGGACTGTGATACCAACGCCCACAACATAGCATGGGTCCGCACGGTCGTCAATAATACAGGCACTAATTTAGATATTATTAATAGAAGTAGCGAAACTAAACTTGTGAAGTCTAAGAACCTAAGATCTCTACCTCTTGGCTAGGCACAGCAGCGGCCCTGCCTAAAAATAGCATTCTAAAGGCGTATGAATTCAGTTGTCCGCTAAAAAGAGTTCTCCCTCTAGAAACGTGTTCTAGTGGAACAAGGATTAAGGTCGATTCAAAATACAGGAAAACTTTTGATAGTGCCAATAAAACCGGCAATTAGTATGGCTATAGACAGGTAGTATTGGAATATAGTAAATAGTTGAGGAAATTGAGAAGGAAAACTTAGATAACGTTCTGTGAAGCAGTTACTAATATAACCCCAACAGCCATATCTCTGTCCAAAGACAACTCCAAAAACATCTGGGTAATAATAAAACCTGGCAGAAATTATACCTTACTACTGAATGCATTTTTTTCTTAGTTGTATTAGGTTATTAACTTTAAATAATTTAGGTGTTAATTTAATATACTTTAATGCACCTTCATCAGTATATAAAGATTGTATAATAACTGACTCAACTTTCTTGTACTTAAACAAAAACGTTTACTTTGTTAATATCACACTTAAGTGACTCGAGTTTCGATCATTAACTGATCATTATCAAACTTAAAGTAAAGTAAAAATAAAGTGTGATATTAACAAAGTAAACGTTTTTGTTTAATTTTCCAAAATGTATCACGAAGTTAACGCCTCAACCATTAATCAATTTCTTGTACTTCTTCAATTGTTTTGGCTTATTTTAAGCTTGAAAATTATATATTTGAAATATTTACAAATGTAATTTATCTTACCCGCGTATTTATCGTTTTGGGTTTGTTTTACATGTTTACGAAAGTTGTAGATTTTGGAGGCATTATCAACTTATTATTAATTAGACACCAAATTTATGAATTAGTATGTAGCTTTCTTTATATGTGTCGATAGAAGAGAAAACATTGATGAAAATTGAGAAAGTTTTAGACAAAACCATTTACAGATGGCATATATAGCCAAATCTGAATACAAAAACAAATCACCACGAATTCCAAATTCAATGCGTTATAGATAGAAAAGGCTTTTTTATATGGTTTGTCGGATTTAGTGACAAAACATACATAAAGAATAAATGTATAGAACCACCAATTAAAAGACTGTAAAAATTTGCGTAAACCTCTTCGGCATACAACATTATGAAAATTCGGTAGATATTTTGTTTACAGTACTCTTGATAAAACGAAATTATAACATTATGTTTTTATTTAATTATAACATAATAATATGAAACGTAACAAGTGTTCTAATTTAAAATGACCTAATATAATAATAATAATTTATAACATGAGTAACGAAACAACAAATAAAAAGTTAATATAAATTGTATACATTACACAAAATGAGAAATTGCTAAAATAGGCAACCTACTATACAAATAAAGATAACATAGATTATATGTTGAAAAAGTAAAATTAAATAAAATGTACTGCTAAATCCCAAAAGGTATATTACTGCATGAATATTGACGAAAAAAATAAATCTTGAATTGACAAACCTCCTTTTGTTTTTTGTCTGATAAAATCACTGTGTGGCGAAGTAGCGAATTATATAACGCAATTTTAACCCTTAGCACTCAAATATTATTTATTATATAATTATTACTACACTAAAATGTGTAGTAATAATTATGTTTGGGTAAAAACAAGAATTTTAGAAAAAAATAAAACCTTGTCAATCTAATCTAATCTAAACGGCGTCAAAATGTCTCAAACATATATCTCTTTTATTATTTTTTTCCTTCTGTGAGATATTTTCTAAAGCAAACTCCTGGACGAAGACAAGGTTTTCTGGGACATGTTTCTCAAAACCATACGATTTCACGTCTACCTATTCAAATTTTTCTATAAAAATTGTTCCATGTAAAATGGACATAAATGTGCCAATAATGGCTAATATATTACCTAAATGTTATAAAATACGTTGCAGAGAATGAATTTCATCATCTGAAGCAAAAGGGTCCTGAGTGGAAGAATACATGCTGACTCCGCCCGCAAGTCCTGGGACCTAAATTTTTGTATTTTTTAATGTATATATCTCAATTTTGTTTACCTTATTTTAACAGGATATTGCAGAGTAAAAATGAATCAATAATAATAATAAATATTGCTGTAAACTGCACAACCCTTCAAAGAACCTTCCAATGTAGCTATAAAATGTGGTTTCTCAGCAAGTCTTTCTTTTTTTATCTAGGAAACTCCTCTTTTCTTTGATAGTCTTCCATCTCTTTCTAATTCTAAAATTAGCTGTTTTATAAATTTCTGGTGTTTCACTTTGGTTTTATTGTAAGGTGTTGGTTGTAAATTATGAAATTGTTGATAACACTAATTTCTAACAACCAAAAAAAGTTTCTCCACAACTTGAGGGACCTTCTTTGAAAAGAATAACTGGTACAATAACGGTCCGCTTAATCCACAGCTACCATTTTGACAGTGTTGTCAATGATTGCTACCGATTTTGTCTACAGTTTCTACGTCAGCATTTTGGAAAGAAGCCAACATGTGACAATTCTCTTATCCTTTCATGCTAAAGCAGTTAGGTTTTGAGTTGTATATGCTTTGACTTAATAATTTTTCAACTTCAGAGTTTTTCTTTAAGTCGAACTGTCAAATGAATCTTCAGTATGTGCAACTCTTGAACTACATTAATATAGAATCTGCCGGTATATAAGTAAAAACCGTGTGTGCCAGTGAAAATAAGTAGTTTATTTACAAGGTGGACTACAATTCTGGACGTAAATGGTAAATCACATAGGTCCATTATTTCCGTCGTTTCTTTGCCAAAATACGGCTCAATTTCAGAGATGTATCCAGTTGCACTTTCCGCCAAATAAATTCGGGATAAGAGTGTATATATATCCCAAATTTCTGCGGCTTTTGTGGATTATAAGCTTTGAAGATCTCTTTTCCTTTGAATTCAACAGTGGATTCGACTACCGCAATTTTTTGGGATGGTGAAAATACATATTTGTATTTAGAATCCATATGTTGAATGAGATTTTGTGTTTTATGATCTCTAGTTCTTCTTCTACTAAACTACAAAATATTTGCAAAAACCTCGTTCTTGTCAGAACATCCGTAAAACAAATTATACGTTGGCTGTCACCCAACAACCGAGTTACAGCAATGTTTGGCGATGAGCCGATATACGAGTGCTAAGGGTTAACATAACATAACCAAAAATAAGACGTATAGAAGATAATTTATAACAAATTTATATCAAATTTAGGCCAAATATGAGCCCATTTGTTCGATAACTTATTGATATTTTGACGACAATTTCATGATGAATCTCTCATAGAAGCCCTCGTCCCTTTTGGCAGCAAAAAAATTCACAAGCTTCTTTTAACGCAAATTTTTCACCAGCTATAGGCAACAACAATCAACATATGGTAATCACTTGGCGCCAGGTCCGGTATATAAGGATAATGCATAAGAATTTATATATTTATTTACAATTACAATTTTACAATTTTACAAAAGTATATTAAATAAATACATTTAAATAGTTTTTAAAATAACTATTCATGTCGAAAAATTGAATAACTAATAAATTACTCATCATTCAACTTAACCCATTGTTACTGCCAAAATTACTACGATGAAACGGTTGACGAAAAACTAACTTTTAACTTGTTGTAAATGATATGTTAAAATTAAAACATTAAATATTCAAAGAATTCACTAGAGTTAATTAAATTATAAACAATTTTAAATAGGACACATAACTCTGAGAAAATACGTCTCTGGCGAAGAGAGGTTCACTTTAGTGAATGTAGCATATGTCTACGTCTATAGATAATTCTGTTAATACTATTTTTGTAGGCCATAGATAAAAGACATTTTGTTTGTACCCGTTCAATTAGTAAACATTTTTTTGAATAAATTGGTGACCAAATACAGCTTGCTTACTCTAATTGAGAACGTACCAGAGAAATGAATAAATCTCTCCGAGTATCAATCGAAAAATTCTGTACAAAACCAGTTATAAATTTTGTAAGTTTGTAAAAATTTACATCATATTGTGTCAATATGATTAGATCCATTATTACCCTAAGATTTTTACATAATCAACTGACGAGAGTTTTGTTCAATTGATGTAGTAGGTATTGCCGATAATTTTACTCTTTCCAAAAGAAATGTAAAACATTTACTATAATTGAAATAAAGTTTATTATCACATCACTACCTAGAGATATTATCTAAGCTGTCTTGTAAATTTTTGGGGTCAGAATAATATTTAACCGAAGGAAATAACTTCAGATTATTAGCAAACAGGAGAAACTCATAATGTTGAATGTATAGGTTAATATCGTTTATAAATACATTAAGAAAGCCCTGATATCACATGTATTGAAATGAAGTTATTTTTTTTTTTCAAATTGTAGCCTATCAACCAGGAAACTAGTAATCCAGCTGGCTATAATGTCTCCAAAACCCATTCCGTAATTTATTTATCAAAATTGAATGAGATATTCGCTTAAAGGTCTTCGTCTGTATACACAGCATCAACTTAAGAATTATTTTGAAAAGTCGTCATGTAAGATTGGCGCACAAGTAAATTAGATACAGTTGACTTTTCGTTACTAAAGCTATGGTGTTCGTTGCAAATAATGTTCTTGCAATGAAATATCAGCTGCACTGAAATCAATTTATCAAATAATTTAGGGATAACCATCCCTTTATAATTCGTTATATCCTCCCTGCTATCATTTATATAAACTGTTCTGATAAAACATTTTTTCTAGATCGAAGAAAATACGGTGTATTTGATAGGTCTGGACCAGTATTACATGAATCTCAATAAAATGTGGTAAGTTTATACGATTAATCGGAATCACATTCAACATTACTTTTTGATCATAATAATTCACGTGAATATCTGGAAAAAGTTGGCAAATAGGTTTACACACTAATCAACACAATTATAAGACTTCTCATGAAAATACATATTTCTGGGAATCTGATCTGATTTCCTAGATTCTTTAATAATTTCCGATTGATTTAATTATTAGAAAAACACGAAAACATTTCGCAAATCTACATCAAATGTGTCTTATTAAGACTACAAAACAAATCACTTATTAAGGAAACTACATCTCTGGCTAATACCTCGACAGACAACAGTAATTTACGTGTTATTGGAACTAAATTTGTCAACAATGTGTAAATTGCTATCAAAAACAAAGGATTACAAAAATATAAGTAACAAAGAACACTCACAACATCAATTATAAGGGCTTTATAAACAAACACGGTAGATCATTGAGGGGATTTATCGAAGTATATAGAATTAAAGACGGGAAGATTAAATAAAATTAAGTAAAAATAAATCGGATCAATGACTTCAGATATAAATTCGACTGTATAAAATTATGGCCTCGTATTTGTCGCAAAGATAGTTATGTTCTGTGCTAAATCCACTCTTAGCTCTTTTCGTTTCTATGGTAACCAAGGCTATGCACTTGGAAGCTGTTATCAGTCTCACTACCGATTGATGTCTTGCAACTGTGGATCGTTCTATAGCTCGACGTGGCTTGCCTAATTATATCTATTCGGACTAGAGACGAAACTTCAGAGGAGCAGCTCACGAGAAATCACGGAGATTTCACAGATGTTGGACGATTCTAACGAAGAAATAATGAAAATAATGAATGAAATCTCTCTTTACGAAATATTGAATGGACTTTTAACCTCCCTTAAGCTCCAAATTCCGTAGCATTTGGGAAGCTGGGATGCAGTCTTTCAAGCATTATTTTAGATGAGTTGTGGGTAGTTTTGAGATTAGAGGAATTTATCACTGTAATCACCAGAATTGAAGGAATTTTTAATTCACGCCCTTTGTGTCCTCTTTCTGTTTCACCTGACGGCGAATATTTGACAACCGGTCATTTTGTTATAGGTCGTCCTATCTTATCCCGTCCTAAATACGAAGTTTTGGATCTTAACAAAAATCATTTAAACCATTGGCAAATGACAAGACATCTAATTCAGACATTTTGGAAAAGGCGGAGATAAGAATATCTCCATTCACAATTGTGTCAAATACTCCACATACGCTCTCAGAAGGCGATCTTGTTTTTTGGTTTTCTCCTGAATGCCACGTACGCAGTGGCCAAAGGGACGAATTTCGCGTTTACTTCCGAGCGCCGACGGGGTAGCGAGAGTAGCAAAGATTAAGACACCTACGGGTGAAGGTTTGCAATAACATAGTGCTCTTACCGCATAATTTGTTGATAGATTATTAATATTATGTAGTATCGATACTGCACATGTGTTCATTTATTTATGTTTAACTTGTAATTTGCTCCGGGAAGCAAATCTCTCTTTTATTTAGTTTCTTTACTCCGAATTCAAAACAGTAATTTTAGGTGGGGGTATGTTCGGTGCTAAATCGCAATAGGGAAAAAATGCGCAAATAATGAGTGGCACATGCGTGACAAAAATGATACCGCGCCTGTCCGCTTTTTCTATCCCAAAAAACTCACATGATGGAGAAGAAACGTCACGAGTATTCGTATTATTGTCGTCGAAACCGCATAGTGATCATAGTGATCGATATACAGTAATTGTTTCGTATTGTCACCGGCCTTTGTATTGTGCATCACTCCCGGGAGGCCACGTGTTGTAGTGCATATTTGGACTAACGGTGAGTTTCACTTTTTTCGTTTCCCTTCTACCTCTTCATATTTACCACTCAGCGCCGTAGATCGCCCTCGTTAGTGCAAATTAAATTAAAAAATATACAGTCCACGAATTTATGTTCGTTGTAAAAATAGATACTTTTTTTTAAGAAGCATATTTTAGCTAATAAATATTGGACATAGAATAATTCACTAATAAATCTTGCAAAAATAAATGTAAAATATATTGCAATTTACTGATTCCATTCTAATGGTTATTGCAGTCATTAAATCTATTGTGTTATTGTATATATTTAATCTAATGAAGATGATGGTGGTGATCTTTCCAGTAAGCTAATCTCTATGGAAAAAATCTTTTTAGTACAATTATTATTATTATTTACATATTGTATCACTGACAATAGTTATTATATTATATCATTCAATAAATACCACTTGCACATTTTAAATATTTTTTTGTTAGAAATTATTTCACTAATATATATGAAAACAAAACATACTGTCTCAGGAAACTATCTATACATTTTAAAATAATGTTGAATTAAAGTAATTTATTTGTTAATTATTAAAATATTCATGATTATTGCTATGATAATTTTCTACAACATAATCTAAAAACTAACATGAAAAGTTGCTAAAACGCATTTTTTTACTTTAAAACAATGCATAGAGCCATTCGTGAGAACCACTGTGAGTGTAGGAATTCAACAACAGTTCCACATTTGCATCGCGGCATGCATTTAAAACTCGAAACTTTCAAAATATGCACCGCAATTGGTGGTTGTTTGGGGGGAGGCAGAGAGGTCCATTCGAAGAGGCGAATCGGAGGTGGCACAAAGCTGCGGAGCCGCTTTGTCGGCCGCAATCTGATTAAAGTGACGTGTTTTAATAGCCGCACACCGAATTCCATTCCGGGACTAAGAACAGGAAGGAACAGGAACGACTGCGGTCGCCTGACCATCAATTGTTCTCACCGCTACCGCTCCTGCAGGAATCTTGCCCTGCTCAACGGACTCCAAACTGCTGATCCAGATGATTTAATTGTCCGCCCGGAATTAGTGAGTATTCATTGATTCCCGTGTTTTCTTCGGCTCTTAGTTACTGGGTTTAAATTGAATCCTCGTAGGAGATCTCTATTGCTGTTACGAAACAAAAATGATTTAAATAATGTTTTATCTTACATATAAACTAAAAAAGTAATTTAATGTAAATTTTCTATATTTTACAGTAAATAACAATAATTAATTGTATTTTTTAGTATTTATTATTTAGTAAACACCAAACAACATATTTCTCTTAGTATGTTTGAGTACGTGAAGAGAGAGAGTATTACAAGTTAAATATCCCTTTCTTCACTGTATTTTTTTATTTAGAAGCTATGTACATTTCGTGTTATTTTAAAATAATAAAAAAATACAGCAAAGAAATGGATATTTACATTTTAGTAGAAAACAACAAACTTTCTCTAATATTCATTTATTGTGAATTTCATCCTTTGTGTTACTATCCAAACGTTTTCCTTTACTTTTTCTAAAAGTTTGAAAGCATTTTATTTTATTCGATTTAAATAAAACATTCAGTAGAGTGAAATCGTGCTCTTAAATTTTTGTGATTTACATAGTTAATACGCTCTCCTTTACTGTGAAATTTGTACATATAATTGTTAATTCAGTGGTGAATACAATAGTATTACTGTATTTCCGATATATTATTGGTAAGTCGGTTAATTTTAATTAATAAGATCGACGTGTGGATTAGGACCCGTGGCTCAGTGACCTTCACTTCTTTTTTGCGGCCAGTACGCTCGTCGCCTATTTTAATTCATATGTTCGCTTGCTTTCTTATATTCCTTTAAATTCCTCTGTTTTATACTGTTTACCCTTTCGTGGTCTACTACACTCTTGTTTGTATTTAAATAAAGTCGTCTTTACGGACCCATTGACGTGAAGTTTGTCCATTGTTCTCCCTTTTGTAATTTAAAATAGTCTTATTATAATTAAAATATGAAATATAAATTATTCATTTTTTGTAACTAATAATAACAAAAATAAAAATATATAAATAAAAATAGAAGGGTCTAACAACCTTGATTGAGGCTCGGACCTGTCTTTTTCGGACGTGGTTGATTGGTGTATGCGCCTTTTCCCATTGAACCATTGACTATTACTGTTAACTGAAACTGTTTTTAGATGAAATTATTAAAATTAGGAATGACCTAAAAAACAAAATTGAGGCATCAGAAACACGAGTATTACTAAAAATTGAAGATATAAATAGAAAAGTAGTTGATCTAGAAAATGAAAATAAAAGTATATTAGAAAGAATTGAATCAATTGAAAGAAAACAAAGAAAAAATAATGTAATAATATTCGGGCTAAATATTGAAAGTGGGACAGAAATACACACTCAAGTTATTTTAAAACTGAGCGATCTATTGGGAGTTGAAATCACCTTAAGAGATTTAAATAATTTTTATATGCTAGGCAACAAATCAAATTGACCCATATTAGTCGAATTCTTGTCCTACCTAAAAAAGGAAGAAATATTACACCAGTGCTCAAAACTAAAGGGAAAAAACATATTTATTAATCATGACCTAACAATTGAAGAGAGAAGAGTTCACAAAATTTTGAGGCATCATCTTAAAAAGGCAAAAGAAAATAAGGAAAATAATTGTTCTATAAAGGGACAGAAGTTGTTTATAAACGGTAACTTTTATACAGTGGATCAATTGTATGAAGATAATTTAGAGGAGAGTCTCATAGAACTTGAACCAAAAATAAATAATGCCCCAGCTACACCTATAGATGAAATAATAAATGTAACAGGAACTGCGATTCGTTATCCAACACCAGCTACATCGTGATGTAAACTTCTCCCAAGATCCCCATATATAATGATAAAGAACGTGACAAAAGAAATATTTCCAAGGCACTAATAACAAAAACTGATAAGCAGAAACCAAAAACAAGAGTAGATGTTAGAACAGAGAATAAAAAATAAACATCTTTACAAAAAGTAGAAATTAAGTTAAGTTATAGGTCGGTTTTAATTTATTTTATGTTATAGCTAATGTATACTTAGCATAGACATTTTTTTTTAAATTTAGGTATGTTGTTTTATTTTTCTATCTTAATTTACACTAGATTTTAATATTCCCAATAATTCTCGTTTAACTTAGCTTAAGTACATATTGCTTTATTAAATTTTAGGAATATTTTATTTGTTTTGATGTTTTAATGTTGTATCTGTACTTTAATTTTTATTTTCTTATCTTCTCATTTTATACCCGAGATAAACTCTTTATTATAAATTGATGTGCGGCACAGTTTTCTTAATATATTTACTTGGTTATTTTAATGGATTTGTTAAGTCACTGATTTTGCTATTCACTAGGTGTTTTGATGTTACATAGGAAAATGAAGTTCGTTAGTTACTAACTAACATGGACCATTTTATCTCAAAGTTTGAATGTGATTCCGTTGAGACCTACGAGTTACAAAATGCCAAGGAATTAAATGATATTCTTAATATAAACAGAGAAAATAACAACTTCAGATTAATGCACCAAAATATCCGTAGCATAAACAAAAATTTTGATGAACTTGAGTTATTCCTCTCTGAAATTGATGATAATTTTGATTGTATCGTACTTACTTAAACATGGCAGATAGCAAACACTGATATATATATATATAACTTAGACAATTTTACAATTATATACAATGAGGGGAACTTCAATAAATCAGATGGAATCATAGTTTATATAAACAACAAAATTAATTTTACACATAAGTGCATATTAATTGATGAAATAAAAATAATTGACATAAGCCTTTCGATAGACAAAAATAAAGTACGTCTAATAGCAATATACCGGAATCATGGAGTAAATGCCGATATATTTATAGAACAACTCCAACATTATATAGCGAACATTGAAACGGATGAATCTATAATAATTTTAGGTGACATTAACATCGATATCATGAATGAGGAGAATGGTCTCAGCCAAAAATACCTAGACTTCATGTCCCAAATGGGATTTATATCTCTAATCAATAAACCAACTAGAGTAACAACAACTAGCACCTCATGCATTGATCACATATTTATGAAACAGTACCAAAGGTATATTGAAACAGTTCTTCCCTTTATTGTGGAAGTTCAAATAACAGACCACTACCTCATTGGATTTCAACTTGTTTTCCCGGGAAAGCCTGTTTTCACATATAAACCCTGTAGAACTAGAGAACACCTTAGCATGAGGAAATTAAAATACTGCTTATCCCTGATAGACTGGAGCTACTTAAATCAATATGATGATGTTGAAATGAAAACCGTCGCATTCGTAGATACATTAACAACTAAAATAAAAGAATGTACACATGTGTCTAAAATTCCACGCAACAAAATAAAAAGAAAATGTTGGATAACAAACAATATTGTGAAGAAAGTTAATATAAAAAACAAATTATACAGGAATCTAATTAAGGAACCATACAATGAGAAACTAAAAAATGAATTTAACAATTATAAAATTATAGTACAAGATGAGATTCGCATAGCCAAAACAGAGTATTATAAACATAAGATTGATAATAGCAAGGGGAATGCAAAATCATTGTGGAATATAGTCAGACATGCAACAGGTTTGTCTTCAAAACAATTCCACATAAATCGAATTCGTTTTGGGGGCGAATGTAAAACATCAACACAAGAAATTGTAGACGTATTCAACAATTATTTTATTAACATAGGCGGTGACTTGGCCGCTGGGATAAAAAGACGAAGCAATAAGTATGAGCTGAAAAATGTCTTCGATAAATCGATATTTCTCCATCCAACGACCGAATCTGAAGTAAAAGCTCTTATTATCAAATTAAAAGCTATACGCACATGTGGCGTAGATAAATTAAGTTCTATACTTATAAAGCAAATTATTAATGAAATAGCACTACCCCTTACAATAATAATTAACACTGCTATAAACCAAGGTACTTGCCCTTCTCACTTCAAATTGGCTTTAGTAAAACCTATATTTAAAAAAGGAAACCGGGAAGAAATTAACAACTTCCTTGAGGGACACCGCACGGTAAAGTGCGGTGTCCCTCAAGGAACCGTTCTCGGACCCACCTTATTTCTCATCTACATAAATGATTTACTAGAATTAAGATCAAATGGTACCCTCATTTCATTTGCAGATGACACAGTAATTTTTTATGATGACACTAACTGGAGCGATCTAAAGAAAAAGTCGGAAGAAGATCTTAAATGTATTTTTCATTACCTAGGATATAACATTATATCCTTAAATGTTGATAAAACTAAATTCATACCCTTTTCATGCAATGCTAATACTCTACCGCCTTTTCGGCAGCTAGTAATAGAGGAAAATGGACACATAACTGAAATTAACATCAGTAAAGAAATAAATTATTTAGGAGTTATTCTCAGCTAATAAGGGATTTAATTTAAATCTGAGAGAAGGCCTTGAAATTAATAGGGCAATAAAAGCGGGAAAACACATGGTTAAAGACAACGAAGAAATTTGGTCTTCCCCAATTCTCGAATCACTTATTACCTGAATATATAAACATCGCCGGTTGTCTTCTAATAGTTACTCTTGAAAATGCTGTAAAAAGCGAAACTAGTCGAGTGAATATAAAATTTAGTGAAACAAACCAAGTGTTTTTAATTAATTACCTATTAGAACGAGAAAATTTCAATGAATCTCATCTCATATGAAAATTAAACTTGAAAGATTTAAAACGAAACCATGTTCAGTAAATAACAATTCTCGATCATTACCTCAAGACAAGTTACCAGACATACAACTGCCGTCTTTTAGTGGTGATTACAGTGAGTGGTATTCATTTATAGATACATTTGATTCATTAATAGGCAATGCATTATTTAATATGCCATACATTGAAAATAACTCATGAATATCGTGAATTAATTAATGTAATTATTATTACTCTTGACCTGTTAGATCGGCCTATAAATTAAACAGAAGACTGGTTAATTCACATAATTTTGTGGCGTTGTCCATATTCAGTTCAAGTCGAATGGGTAAATCAATTGAAAAACTCAGAAATACCATCCCTAAAAAAAAGTTTTAGCGAAACGTTGTCGTCAAATTTTAGAATCAGTAAATTATACCGAAATTTCATTGTAAATCGTCAAACCGTGCAAAATTTGCCATAAAACGCTTAACACATTGTTACATTTTCGGAACACAAACACAAATCAAAACCAGGGTAATATATCAGGTACTAGTTCCTCCTTATAGGTAAATTATTCAGAAAATAATCACATTTTATTATCTACATGTATTTTTTGAAACACAAAATACAAGGGCTCTATTAGATTCAGGGTCTCAAACAATTTTTGCGAATAAAGCAGCATAACGGTAAAATTAAAACAAACTAAAACAAATCAAAATTTTCAGGTCTCGAGTCAAATTAATGTTCAGTAAAATCTTATGTAAATATTAAATTAAGTTCATGAGCTAATAAGTTTCATGCAAATATCAATTGTTTTGTTATAAATTCCTGAGGGAATTCAATTAGCTGCTCTATTTTTTTTTGAACCGGCCGATATAAATTTAGGCGTCGAATTATTTTATGAGTTATTCAATCCTGAGCATTTACATAATAATATACTTACATTTCAAAATTCGAAATTAGGTTCGATTATTAGTGGTAGAGTGCCGTCTGCACAACCTGTGAAAAATATAACTGGCCGTTTCGTAACCTTTTCTCAATTAAAAAAGACGTTTTTGGCAAGTAGAACATGAGAATAATAATGAGCCAATTAAATCGAAAGAACAAATTTTATGTGAGGATTTTTTCGCAAAAACAGCCGAACGAGATTGTGAAGGGCGATTCGTAGTTGCTTTGCCGTGGAAAACCAATCCATCGGTATGAGGAAATTTATACGGTACGGTCAAAAAACGTTTAATTAATTTAAAATCAAAATACAAAATAATAACTATATTAGTAACCATGTATCAAATCTCAGCCCACACAAGTAAATTAAAACATTAGGCATTCAATTGAATTCCAGTAATGAAAAAATTGAATACAACCATTTTAAATTAAATGTAGTTGGTACAACAAAACGCACCATCTGATTAGAAATTTCTAAATATTTTGATCTTTTAGTATTACTAGGTCATCTAATTGTAAAGGCTAAATTAATTATCTAAAACATATTGAAAAATAAACTAAATTGGGACGCAGAAGTTCCCCAAAATATTCTGTAATCGTGGTTAAAATTACATTATCAATTCAATTCTATGGAAACATTCAAAATACCATAAAAGGTAAAATCTTCATTCAACTCATCTATCGAACTTTATGCGTTTGAGGATGCCTATGGCTCAGCAGTTTATTTAAAACTGTGTTGGAATCTATCGGAGACTTTAAAATACCCATGGACTTCACAAGTATGTGTCTCCAATAGGGACTCAGATACAGAGCTACGAAGTTTCATTAATACTACTACTAGGCCATATATTTTTTGGTTAAATAAATATTTATTCTTAATTAAATTAATTTGTATCACTGCATGGATTCAAAGATTTATTAACCATATTTCAAGTGTGAACAACAATTTAATCGGAGAACTTAATACAGATGAATTAAAAATGGCCGAAGTGAGCATTATTCAATCTGTAAACCAGGCAGATTTTTCAAAGGAAATTAAATTCTTAAAGTATAATCAACCATTTAATCCCAGCAGTAATTTATTACAACTACATCTGTTTATAGACGAATTCGGCATAGTGCGAGCAGGGGGAAGGTTAAGATATTCTGAGTTGGAATACGATGCCAAATTTCCAATTATTTTACCAAAACATAGCTATCTTAGTGAATTAGTTACATACTATCATAACTTAAATTTTCATATAGGGACTCAGGAGATACCAGCGAGCGTAAGAACTAAATATTTAACATATTAATTGATGAAGCCGTTATTTGTTGAAAATTCATATCACTTGTTAAGTATTAAAGTAAAAGCACTTTTTTAATTTTGAAAAACTTTTATTTGTTGGAATAACAAACAACAATTGTTTCGCCACATCATTTCTTCGCCTGAAGAAGCCATAGTGTGGCGAAACAATTGTTGCGCGTTTTATATTACCACGTGCCCCACATTTTGGGGGCCTCTGGGAGACAGGTATTAAATCCACCAAACGTTTGTTAATTAAGGTTGTTGGCAATGTCAATTTAACGTCCGAAGAATTTCTGACGTTAACAAATCAGATACCCTTTATCCAATGGACCTAATGATCTCTCCTTCCTCATACCTGGCCATTTCCTTTTTGGAGGCAATTTGAGGACGCTGCCAGAGTTAGACTCAGGTAGTACGTCGCGAGTTTCCAAACCTCATTTACACTTTATTTACTTATGGTCCATTAAGCACTTGGGAATATTAGTTTTTTGGCGCACTTCAAGAAAACCGCCCTGTTCGTCATGAAGGGCTAAGCGAGGACATTCGGCAATAGTGCGCGTGGTAATCCAACCAATGGAACAATTGTGACCACCACCAAATCCTCTTCAATCCCTCGAGGATGGTAAAAGGAGAGCAAAGAATGAGATACAAATGAACCTTCGAAGTTTTATATTGTTATGTTCAGTTTCCTGACACGTGTATCGGTCAATGACGACCAAGCACCAAGGAAATATAAATTTATATAATTTATACAAAAAACATTTTTTTTGTAATACCTTTGAGAATGATCGTCATTGACCTAAACATGTATCAAGAATCTGAATATAACAATATGAAACTAAACAAGTGTTTAAATTTGACATTACCTAATATTATAATTTCATTTCATCAAGAGTGCAATGAAGAAAGTATATACCAGGGTAAAATTTGCCCACCTGGAGAACATTTTCAGTAGTCTCCTGGCTATTTTGAGGAGCCATCCGGAAAGACAATATTCGTATTTAGTAAGTTTGGTGAAGAAAAGCGCTTTTTTTGTTAAATATTTTTATTTACAGTTTCCTGACACGTGTTTCGAACTTTACAGTTCATTATCAAAGGTAATACTAATCCAGTATTACCTTTGATAATGAACTGCAAAGTTCGAAACACGTGTCAGGAAACTGTATATAAAAATATGGAACATAACAAGCGCTTTTCTTCTCCAAACTTATATATCCGGTTTCATCAAGAATGTAGCATAACGAGCATTACCTTCGTATTTAGTCTTTGACTGGGATTATTAATTAAAACTATTTCACGTACCCTTAATAAAGCAAAGCTTTGATATTCAGGTTCTAGCTTATTTTTAATTCCAAATAAAAATAGTTTATCACAATTAGATTTTACAAAAACTCATCTATGCAGCTCTTACGTGAGGTAAGATAATTTCAAATAGCTAGTATCAAACATTAAGAATATATATAATGATTTTTTTTCTATCGAAGCTCATCGATACAGCTCTTACATAGGATTACAGTAGATAATTTCAGATAGCCAGACTCCGCCGTTCAGAAACTAAAAAGATGTTTGTAATGGATTTTCTCTTCATTCATAAAAATGTTTCTTTTATATCGTTACCTATTGTGGAAGTGATGTGTATCCAGGAAATGGTTAGATGCTGGTGAGTCCTTTTAACTTTAACCAGGGAAACCTAAAGAAACGCGCCATACATCAACCGCCAACACCAAAGATATGAATAGCGCCCTCACACTAAGCACGATCATATTACCACCTCCGAAGGGTTCATAAAACAGCTCATTACACGTAAAGCTCCGGTTTTCGACGATATCACCACCACTATGGTCTTTTTAACATCGCGAACGCCGCAATTTGGGATATTTCCCTAGGCGTAGGAGGTAAGTAATCTCTCCTCCCATTGAGTTATCGTCACATTAGCTTGCTCAGGGTGTTAGGTGAACTAATAGAAAAAAATCTACTTAGACGTATTTCGGTCTTCCTTAAAACAAAAAATCATGCATGTCCACAATTCACCGGCTATCCAGTGTGAGAAAATTTATCTCAGAGGGCTACTCGATGAAACGCGATTCTATCGCAGTCTTACTAAATATCTCGAAAGTGTTCGGCAGTGTCTGGAACGATGAATACTTCGAGACAGAAAGTTCCGATGCAAAATCAACAACACGCTATCAGGTATCCTGTACAACATCTGCACAAACGACATTCTGAATATGGCTCCGGTAATAATTGGAGAATACTTAGCCGACACAGCTTTACTTAGTAGAGGAAGCACCATAATTCATTTGGAGAAAACTCCCCAAGCTTCTCTCGATACCTACGAGAAATGGGCGACTCAATGGTACCTCAATTAACGTTTGATCTCCCCATCTCTACTTTGGTGGGGAACTAATCCCGATAAAATACGGAGCCAAATATCTCAAAATAATTTTTAAGCAACACCTCTCTTGAGATTAAATAGGTCAGAGATTTGTTAATCTGTTGCTAATCATCAACACGAAATCAAACTTCTCTGTCAAAAACAGATTATGGCTGTTCACTATGATGATAACCTACGTTGCTTTCATTTGTGGCTGCTGTAGACTCACTCAAATATCTAAACTCAGTGTAATCAATCTGCTTAGGATAGTTTCCCAAGGCGTGGGAGGTAAATAATCTCTCCTCCCATCGAGTTATAGCCCCATTAGCTTGGTCAGCGTATTAGGTAAACTAATAGAAAAAAATCTACTGAGTCGTATTTCGGTCTTCTTTAAACCAAAAAATATTTGCATGTCCACCATCCACCGGCTATCCAGGGTGAGCAAATTCATCTCAGAGGGCTACTCGATAAAACGCGATACTACCGCAGGCTTCCTCAATATCTCGAAAGCGTTCGACATGATCTGGAACGATGGTTACATTTTCAAAATGATCAACCTCATTTTCCCCGACAGAGTTATGCACGATTTTCTTCGAGACAAAAAGTTCCGATACAAAATCAACAACACGCTATCAAGGGCAGAACCTCAGAGTTCTGTTTTGTTCCCAATCCTGTACAACATCTACAGAAGCGACATTCCGAATATGGCTCCGGTAATAATTGCAGAATACTTAGCCAACACAGCTTTACTTAGGAGAGGAAGCACCATAATTCGTTTAGAGAAAACTCTCCCAGCTTCTCTGGATACCTACGAGAAATGGGCGACTCAATGGTAAATCAATCAACGTTTGATCTCCCAATCTCTCCTTTGGTGGGGAACTAATCCCGATAAAAGACGAGGTCAAATATCTCGAAAGAGCAACACCTCTCCTCAGATTCAATAGACCAGAGCTTCGTTAATCTGTGGCCAATCGTCAACACGAAATCAAACTTCTCTGTCAAAAACAGATTATGGCTGTTCACTATGATGATAACCTACGCCGCAACGTAAGCAAAATGTCGCTCTGAGACGCATATTGAATGCATCGCTTTACATGCGAAACAAGCAGATATATTATGACACTATGACCCCGAGGGTCCCGGGGTACATCAAAGAGCTTGCTGTAATCTTTTACATTAAAATCGATGACAATCCCCCCACTGGAATAAAATTACCAAAATACGATGTCATAGCAAACATCGAAATTGGTACATAATTAGCTCCCCAAATCTTATGTACCACCGTTATCCGATCTGTGACGGTGCTCCTTTCCGACGAGGGTGAGCCTCGGCTGCAATTTGGTATCTAATTAATTTCCCACTAGTAACCATACGTAATTTAGAGGTCAAATAACTACATTTAAGGTGGTGCTTTGGTTGGAACATTTCGGGTAAGAAAAATCAGATCAATCTTAATTACGTGATTTAACTAGTTCCAAAACAAGTTACTTTCAGAGATTTTTTATTTTATTACCAAAACAAAATAAAACGCACCAGTCGAATTATTAAGAAGTGAATAATTATCTACTATTGATTCTGATAAATGAGAACATACAAGATATTCTAATATCCATGGATTTCGTGATAATGGAGTTTGGCTATCTGAATTTATCTACAGTAACTCAATAACTCCCATACTGGTGCTACATACTTAACACAAATGTTTGGCCTTGTATAAAGTGTTCTCTTGAATCTATTTAAGAATCGTTTGAAATTTAATCTTCTCATTGAGAGCGGTAGGAAACTATACTTAATAAATATTTAGTCGATTTTTGAAAGAAGTTGAGGTTCTTCTAAAATGCGTTTTCTGAGTAATTTGTAGTTATAATAAAAGAGCTTTAATTTGTTACTCACTAATTTAGACACCGATAATCCACATTAAAATATGGTTTTGGTACTAGGAGGGCGCTCATGGAGTAAGAGAAATCCGATCTATCTTTTTGAGGTTCTTTTCGCAACTGCAATGACATTAAAAGAGCTATGGTTCTAGGATGAGTCACTCCCAGAGATTCAGTAGGTTTTAGTTGGTAGGTGCTAATCACTCATTCATCCATCCAACATTATTTTTTAAAATTTTAATAATATTTGTATTAAAGTTAATGCTCGTTGATGGAAACAGATATGAATATTAGGTGGAGAGTAACACTTGTTTTGTTCCATAATGTTTTTATTCTCTGTTGCCAGAATAAAAACATTATGGAACAAAACAAGTGTTACTCTCCACCTAATATTAATATTTGTATTAATAATATTTCAGATATATACTATACATTCCATCCTTGTGAACTAATATCTAAGAGCAATAATATAAAATTAAGTTTACATTTCATTTTTACGACTTGGCTTTATGTAGATTCTAAACTCCTATTCGATCATCCATCCGAGAATAATGTATTCAGAACGGAGATTTTCCCGCGGCCGGACCGCAACAACAGACGGCAGCGCTTCTTTTACCGCCGTTCATGGGGACGTTCCGAAATAACTGAAATAGGGGCGTTATTTATTCCGTGGTCATTTCGTGACTCGAATCCGAAACGCGATTATGAAATGGTGGCCGTGTTTAGAAGACTGAATGCTGCGCGCTTCAGTTGCTAACAGTGATGATAAATTATTTTCCCGAGGAAAAAAGTATGCACCAATTTACACTCTATTCAGTTAAATATAACTAGCCTCTCTCTACAGTGTATTAATTTAGTATTTTTTATGGTAATGGATATGTATTTATTTTTATAATAAATAACATATAAAATTGTTTCAAATCAAAAGTTGTAGAGACGTAGTGTTATTGTTATATAATAGATAATTATTGTGTATAGTATAACATACAGATTATTATAAAGAAACATAAACAATTTACAAGGTGTGCATTTAATACATATGCAATGTGAATTAATAGTTAAATTTCAAAGAGTTTTCATGACCGCTTATAATTTTATACTTATTTTGTTGTTATAAATCAGAAAAAACTATTTAAATAGGAAAGTTATTGAAAATGTGTTTCATGGATAATCTATATACTATAACACAATTTTAATATTAAAAATATACTTGTGACTCCAACTCCGCTTGTTGATTATCCTCTATTATTATTATATATAAATTTTAAGTGGTTATTAATATCTAATTGTGAGTTATGTAAACTTTACTATATATTTAATTAAACACAGTTAAATTTCTTATTTTACTATTTTATTTAATCACTAAATGTACATTTTGAACACTACATATTTATTATCAATAGTTAACTGTTGACGCGGAGTGATTGTTCTTCAAAAATAATCAGTTTAAATACTGAATTACAAGCGGTAGCACTTAAACTACTATTCCCAATTAGAATAACTCTCTGTTATAAATAGTAGTAGTAACATATACTTATTGAAACATTTTGTAGATATTTACATTATAATGATGAATAATGAATGAGGTGTTAATGTGTTATTTTGTCAAAAGGCTATCGACCAGAGGTCTTTCTGCCTTGTTCTATATATTTATCTCCCAATAGACCATTTAACTCTAGAGATTTGGAGGCCATAATCCATCAATTGTCGCCTCCTTTGTTACTCTTTGGTGACTTCAATGCGTACTCCCCTATGTGGGCGTCTAACATGAGAGACACGAGTGGACGGCAGTTGGAGACCTTGTTCGAGACGTTGAATGTATCTTACTAAATAATGGTGAAAAAATTCACATAATCACATCAAACTGTAACAAATCGCTCATTGATTTGAGTATAGCATCCGTGAGTACTACCCCAAGATGTTTTTGGGTTAAACATCCGCAATACCTATTTAGTGATCACTTCACCATCACAATTAACACTGTCGTCCCCAAAATTACTATTGAGCACGGAGCAGTTTGCACCACCTTTCGTTGCATCACCCTACTGTAAAGATATTGACGATTCCGTTTCCCTATTTTTAATTGCTGAAGCATTTTTCAAAGCACCTCAAGCTCTATTCACCATAGAAGAGTTCTGTGGTGGGATAGCTAGGCAAAACAAGTAATCGCGGCTTCAAGCGTGAACCCACGCTGGATAACTTAATAACGTTTAAAAATTGCAGAGCCGCAGCAAGAAAGTGCAAAAAACGAGCTAGCTAGCAAACATTTGTACACTCGATCTGTTCATCTACGCCTTCCTTGGAAATATGACAGAAAACAAAATCGGATATGGTATACCTGCCCATCTTACATCTATTACTGGGAGGACAAAATATCGCCGACCCCCAAGAAATTATGGAAACATTTGTGAATTACTTCTAGACCAATAGCTCGCTGCTAAATGAGAGACCGATAAGAATATAATTAAACTTTAATTTACTCGAGCTAAAATATGCATTCAGTTCAAATCGTCATCTCAAGCGTATTAAACATTATGAATTTCTAAAAAAATATACCTACTTATCTACTATCTTTAATTAGATATGGTCCTGCAGCACCTTTCCTGACGAATACAAGAAGCCAATGAAGTGCCAATCTTTAAACATTGAACTTTAGTCTTATGTCACCATGTATTAGTAAACTTCTTGAGAAAATGATAGCCCGGTGCTTAATGTAGATACTAGAGAAAACTCATCAAAATTAGACGATATCACAGTACCGAAGATGCGCTTTTATATTTTGGAAAAACAGTGTTAAGTAAGTTATTTCGCTGCAGTATTTTTGGATATATAAGAAGTATACGACATAACTTGGAGAAATGCAATTCTGCAACAGCTGTACTCTTGAGGACTTCGTGGTAGACTCCCATTGTTCATTTAAAATTTCGTTCAGAATTGCTCTTTTCGTGCCAAAGTAAATGGAAAGTTATTTACCTCACATCTTTTGGAAAATGATATTCCCCAAGTATTTTCATTCAGTGTGGCTCTATTTGTGGTCTCTCTAAATTGATTTGTCAAAGCAGTTACGCCTATGAATGATGGTCTGATCTATGAAGATGATCTCACCATTTTTCATAATGGCAACTCACAAACCCCACAGGGACAGCTAAACATAATAGAGCATATAGCAAAAATTCCGGATTTCTCTGCACAAAAACCTATATGTGTGCACTTCTGTCAATTGCGTACCCTGCATCCCCCTACGGTGTTATCGTTAGATGATCAGGCCTTACTTGTAGCGGATAAAACAACATTACTTAGCTTTACCTTTGATTCTCAACTCCTATGGAAAGCACATTTAAAAGAAGTAGTTTATAAGTGTCATAAGAGTGTAAATATTTTAAGATGTTTGGGAAATATCAGAAGAGGACTATTTCGAGAAAAACTACTATTCCTGTACAGGTCTATACTGGAATATGAATGCTTGGTGTCGGTAAGGTATACATATGCATGCGTGCTGTATCATAGCACCTGCATTTAACTGTACCATCGACCAACAGTTACGTGATATCCCTCGTATTTAAAGAGTTAGTGTCTGCTATAAACCTGAAAGTACTAACACCTACAGAAATAAAACCACAATAGGTGCCGGATTGGTTTCCAATAATTAATGTTTCCTTGTACATGTTCAAAAAAGGAAGTACGCTAAATGAAATATTCACTCAGCTTTTTGAATAGCTTAAAATCAGATATAAGAGTAAGTTCAGCATTCATAATAGGCATACTCTTGCCAACTTCCATCTTACTCCTCTATTTATAAAGCCGAATTATACGTTACAAGGCAGGCTTTTCTGTAAATATCTTCACAGAATGCACCAAACTCCTTAATTACAGATTCAATAAGTAGCCAACAAAGCATGAAGAACATTTACATGGTATCGAAAACACTAACAATTTCTTCACAAATTTATTTTTATTTACTAGATGTACATTTAGAACTCAAAGTGTTCATTACCTCGAGAACTATAGTTCTACAACCTTTACATGACTGATGGGTAGTCAAGATACATTCTAGTTGAACACCAAAATGTAGAAGAATGCGGTAAATCCGCGATTTCCTTTTGGTATCAGGGACATGCAGGAATCCACGACAACAAAGAAGTCGATCAAGCAGAACAATGAGTTAATGACGAAGTTGACGATGTAGGTATACCGGTTATATTAAGCGATTATCAAGTATATAGAATACTTGCAGAATTGCTGGTTATAGAGGGTGAAACCACACATCTAGTATAATATAGATTACTCAGTTTTGTCTCGAAAAGATAAAGTCTTGCTTTGCCGCCTATGGATCGGTCACATAAATGTACGCCCCACGTATAAACGTAATTAGGAAGGTCGTGCAACTAATGAATAATTGGGGGTCGAATTATTAAAAACCGCCCCACCAATGCTTTTAGAGGCCTTTAGTATACTGCAGATCAAAATTTAGTCAACATGCCTTTGACTTTATATTTTATTTTTTATTAAAAGGTGTTATGATGGCTACTACTAATAAATCATCGATTGTACTATACAGGGTGTCCCGTTAATCTGGGGAAATGGCTAGACCATAGATTCCTGGGGTTAAAATATGACGATTTAAAACAACTTATCTATATACAAAAATTTACGGTTAAGGCGGAATTTGTCTTCAAAGTTTCAAATTTTTTTATTTCTTTTGTTTATAACAATTGAACGCTTTATTCGATTTGAATGAAATTTATTATTAGTTACTACTATAATATGGTACATCGTTTCAGTTATTGTGGCCATTAGTAATTGACAGGAAGTATGAAAAACAGTAGTACCACCACTTAAAAACTAAATTATTTTTTTATTAGTGCATTTAATAAAGACTAAAAAAATACCACTAAAAGACCATTTAATTTAAAAACATTTTTGTTGCTTAATTATATTTGATATCTTGTACGGTTTTTGCACAAAAAAATAAAATATGAAATATTATGCTCATTATCCACTCATTAATAAGTAAATCAACTTACTCAATTGAATAAAAATTAAATAATATCAATAAATTAAATTAATAAAAACAACATCTAACACTTTTCAAACAATTTCCTTTGCAGAATCCTAATACAAGCAAAATATCTGTTTGCACCAAATATGAATATTCATGAAATATAATAAAGTTAAAAATTAATTATTAAAAGACACTAAATAATTGTTATTATACATAATTAATATTGCTTAAACAAAGACGGCCACAAAAAAACATTTATTTTCGATTCGATGAAAAATTAGATTTTGTTTTTAGTAGATAAAAAAATTATTTTATTTTTTTGTGGGCAAACCAAAAAGATATCAAATAGTATTAAGAGACAAACAAGTTTTTAAATTAAACAGTCTTTCAAGTAGTATTTTTTTAGTTTTTATTAAATGCACCAATAAAAAAATAATTTAGTTTTTAAGTGGTGGTACTTTTTTTTATACTTCTTGTTAACTAATAATAGCCATAATAACTGAAATGAAGTATTATATTATGTTAGTTATTAATAATAAATTTCATTCAAATCGAATAAACCGTTCAATTGTTATAAACAAAAGAAATAGAAAAATTTGGAACTTTGAAGTTAAATTCCGGCTTAACCGTAAATTTTTAGATCAAGATATTTTGCGTTAAATCATCATATTTTGACCCCAGGAATCTATGGTCCAGCCATTTCCCCACATTAACGGGACACCCTGTATAACTATGTAACTATATACACCAAAATTAGAGATAATCACAACCCATAATACTTAATCAGCGGCTAATGACCTTAGAAATGGACTCCGCATAAATGAAGTAAAACATATTAATAGCATAACAAATAAAACCAAAATTTATATAAAATAAATAAAGTTCGATGTAATGAAAAAATCAAGAATTATAAATTAACATTTTTATTTATTTATTTAATATATTTGCACTCCTTTCTCACAAAATAATACAAAATTTAATAATAATAATAATAACTTTATTCAAAAGAGAAACAGTACATAATACATAAAGTTACAATAGTACTATGTTCAGTCGCTTAATGAATACGTCAATTGAAATAAGTGTGCGAAATTAAGATGAAATATAATAAAAAATTCTAATCTTGCGCACTAAAATATTAGGACATTGAATAAGGCTACATTGAATAAGGCTCTTGTTTGATTAAGAACTCTCTTAATTGTGTTTTGAACAAATTTGCATTTGTTATGTTTGTTAAATATTTGGGCAACATATTGTAAATCTTCAATGCAGCATGCATGGGAGATATCTCAAAAAGGGACAGTCTGTGCAAAGGGTATGCAAATAATTCGCAATTTCGCGTTTCATATGCGTGGTTGCTATCATAATTGTTGAATTTCTCTTTATTATTAAAATTAAAGACTAACATTTCATACATGTATAGGCCATACAAGGTAAGTAGGCCCGCACTTTTAAAACTACCTCGGCAGCTATCTTTTTGGGAAAAATTTAACATTATTCTTAAAGCTCGTTTTTGCGTAATAAATATACTTTTTGTATAACTCGAGGATCCATAATGTATGAGACCATACCTTACTTGGCTTTCAAAATTTGCCCTATATATTGCAACCAAGGTTTTAATATCTAACACTGGTTTCAAAATTCTCAAAGCGTAGCACGTTGAGTTTAGTTTAGATAGTAAGTTATCACAATGGTAGGTCCAATTTAATTTATTGTCGATTATCAACCCCAAAAAGTTAGATTTATCTTGCACTTTAATTATTTCATTATTCAGGTTTAAAATCGGACTACACATGTTTTGATTATTTTTTGTTTTAAATACAATATAGTTCTTTTTAGAGTTATTAATTAATAAATTATTTTCTGCCATCCATTCTTTTGTAGTTTCAATAATATTTTCGGTCTTGTGAGCTAGTTCTTCTTTATTTGTAGTTGTTATAAGAATACTTGTATCATCCGCATACGTCGTAATAAAAGTACCTGGTTGTCTGATTTTATTTGGTAGGTCATTGGTATATATGATAAATAAAATAGGACCTAATATACTTCCTTGTGGTATTTATAAGCGAATCGGTTTTGAGTTGGATAACTTGTCATTCATTTTTGTTTTATGAGATCGATTTGTCAAATATGAATGTATCAAGTCGTTACTTCTACCTCTTGTACAACAATAATCAAGTTTCTCTATTAAAATTTCATGACTTACAGTGTCAAATGCTTTTGACAAATCCAAAAAAATTCCAAGTGGAATCTCTGATTTCTCAAGAGCATTCATAATTTGTGTTATGTAATAAAACATCGCTGTATTTGTTGATTTTCCCTTCATAAAACCATTTTGGGCACTGTCAAGTAAGTTATGCGTCTTAAAATAGTTTATTATTCGCTCAGCAATTATTTTTGAAAACACACTCAGTAAAGTAATTGGTCTGTAATTGCCAAAATCATTCGGATCACCTTTTTTGTAAACTGGTGTTATAATACCTTGTTTTAAACTTTGAGGAAAAATACCCTTTTCTAGACTAATATTAATTTAATATTTAAGTGGGTTAACGATTTCATTTATGGCTGACTTAACTAATTTCGTTGTTATTTCATCGTAACCGTAGGATGTTTTATTTTTCAGAGAATTTACGATGTTAAGTATTTCTGTAGCCGTTGCAGGTCTTAGAAATAAGGTATTTATGTGTCTATATATAGTGCAAATAAATGGACACTCTGGTATTTTATTAATTTCCTCTGCAGCTATTGTATTAAAATGGTCGTTCATATTATTTTCTCTACCTCGTAAATGTTTATAGTTGTTATAATTGTTATTTGTTTTACCTAACATATTATTAATAATGCTCCATATTGTTTTAATTTTATTGTCGCTAAATAATATTTGATTAGCTATATCATTTCTTTTTTGTTCGTTTAAGAGTATATCATATTCTTTTTTGACAGCACAGTATAATATTTTTGCGTCTGCATTATAATGTCTAGCAACTGATAAATAATTTAGCAGGTCTTTAATATTATTTAAAATTTGATTAGTGTTACATTTTGTTTTTTTTTGTGATTTTTCTTATTGGAGATATAGGTACTTTTGGACAAATAGTATTCAATGCCCCGCTAATGGTATCAACAACATTTTATTATAAGAATGAAAATATACTCACAATTTTAGTTGAAATAAGGACGGGCGGAGTTTTCTTCATCAAAGGATCTTCTTACTCAAACCCGTGATTCTACACCATCAATGCTGCTTAGAATACCTTCTGTGGTATCTTTTTCTATTTTTTATGCTTGAATAAAAGCATATTTTAGTATTTAATAAGACATGTTTTAATAACATGTTGTCACTATCAAATTAGGGAAATTTATAAGTGGCAAACAAAGAAAAACTAAGCATAAGAAAAATTCTATCACTAAAGAAATTGAAGCAAGGTCAAACAAATTAAAAGAGCTATACTGATTATATAAATAGCTTCAAAATAAATGGCGATTTTAGCACTACAATGCAAACTCGTCACTATTCCAATCTATAACTTCCACAACACAAATAAAATGCTAAACCTAGATAGGCATATTAATATTAAATAAGCTGTTTTACTTTTATTCTAAGCCAAATCTAGAAATAAATTCAAATCAGAGTTAAAATTATCTTTTATTAACAATCCATTATACCGTGTTGAAGAATTTTTTGGTTTAATTGTTCACATTTAATAGTTTGAGTTTTTTTATCTCTTAATAATTATATTAATATGTATTAACTATAATATAACGTATACAATCTATAAACGTATATAATTTTGAAGTTGGTCCTAAATCTCTTTAACTACACACTTATTTGAAGCCGATCTGTAATCTTTATCTTTAATTTTCTTTGTTGTAAACTACGTAAGCTTTTGAATCATGTAATATTCCGTGTGGAATCTCCCTACATATGTATTAAATAAATAAAAATGAAATACATAAATAAAAATAAATAAATCCATCGAATAATATTGATTGTTGAGTTACGTGAAGATGTATAGTAATAATAAAAACACTTGTAATCACTTTCTCCACAGTTTAACAAGTGTTTTTATTATTAAATCCACCGAAGTCCAATTAATAGTCAGCATAGAGGTTATTTGCTACTGAAAGCAATCCGAAGCGTTCGAAGACGGCAGGGTTTTCTGAGAAGTGTATGACATAATATTAATTGATAAAACTATTAATAAAAGATATAACTATTTATATATATATATATATATATATATATATATATATAAATTCAAGAATGAATTTATCCTGGACGCCCTCAATATTCTCCAGATCTAACCCCTAGCGACTATTAGATTAATTTCATTGGATACACAGTTGAAGTTCTTTATAGGTTGCAGAATTGGGCTGCATGATTCCATCACTTATATCTGGCCTGAGTTCCAGTATCGCTGTAATTTTATTACTATTTTGCCTAAACCCAAATTGATCCGAACTCAAAATATTACTGCTTTATAGATGATTATAGATCATATATCATATTATGGGACTATTAAAACAGTCTGAACTATCTTTTGTCATTCAAATCTCCCCTGTTTTTGAAAATACAACTCTTGAAATTCTAAGACAATCCGGAAATTTTTCGTTGCTAACACATTCACTTATGATATTTGTTAATGACATTAATATGGTGTTTATTATACTTTTAAGAATGACTGCATTCATGTCATAATAATCTTTACTATTTACTATTAATTTTCTACAACGAACTGAAGGATTTTAATACATTTTATTAATACAATAAATATTTATTAGTCTTAAAAGAAAAAACAAAACAGATTTCTAATAGAGGATGCATGCAGTGATTTGCTTAAAAATAAAGAACAGTTACCGATTGTTAAATAATAAATAATTAAAATGAACAAAATAATACTTATCCGAATTAAATATTAAAATTCGTAGTGCAGTTATTAATATGAAAATTAATAATGAGATAAATCAAATCTATATGAGCGTTTCTGCACGTATATTTACAATAAATGTAAAAACTCTAGCTAACAAGTAAAACAACTACTCCCCGTACTAAAACACCTCCAGACATTGAATGACATAACTGTTAACGCGCGTAGTTATGACATAGCTGCACTGAGGAGCTGTGATACAGCGAAACACGTGTCTGCAGATAATCATTGCATAACACTTTTCGGGAAGCAGTTTAAAAAATGACAGCACTACAAAAATAGTTACATAGTGCTAAATATAATTTCAGACATGTAACGACAGTTAACAGTTATGTCATTCAATGCCTGGAGGTGCTTTAGTACGGGGAGTAGTTGTTTCAACTGTTAGCTTGAGGTTTTACATTTATTGTAAAACATAAGTGCAGAAACGCTCTTAGAGATTTGATTTATATAATTTTTTTTAAATAAAAAAATACTAATTTTTAAACATTGGAGATCCATTTTATAAACTAAGAACGTCAAATTATTTTACTATCCTGAGCCTTACAAGAGGATTTCGTTAAAGAGAAACTAATAAACATAATAGAGAAAACAAATATTACTAAAGACAAAAGATATTACAAATATCTGAAAATGCCACTGTAGTTTAAACACGTAACAGCAATATTACTATAGACTATAAATAATGTACAAACTGTACTTCAAGACATATATCTCGTTTATCTAAACAAATTTATAAACTATAAAATACTTTCCATATCGCCCAAATAAAAAAAACACATTCAAACACAGCAGAGGATTTAAGAGATTATGAATAACTAATTTCAAATTTGAATTGAACTAATATGAACTTTTGTGAACAAAAATTAAATAAATTGAATACATAATCACAAAAACGGAAATATTTCCTAATTCAATCAAATTTCACAATCGAAAACAAAAAAAAACAAAACAAATTCAAGCATTTTTAGGATTAACTGGAATACTTTAATTTGAATATCATAAGAATAAGCTAAACTAATAACATAGGATCGTAAACTATTAATGATTAATATAGCTATTTTGTGGAAAACAAATTGTTTTGTATACATGTAAATTCATTATCTATAGTGATATTTTACTTCGAATGCACCAAAGATTTTAACACATATATTGATATTTTGCATACTTTTTTAAATTGACAATTCATCGAACGTAATTAAGAAATTTAAAAAAAAATATATATTTTAGAAACAATAAACACATTCGAAAATGTTATTACTACTCTTCAAAATTAGCTAAATAGATAATCCCTATTTAATATTTAACAATTTCTTGACACCCCCTAAAATGTAGTATATATAATTAAGCTCGTAAGCTTGTGTCGAATTATTTGTATCATTCGACACAAGTTAACATCCAAAATTAAATTATTATAATTTGAACTTAATTATAAATACACAAATAGCTGTATTTTAATTTTCACCCAATTAAATTTAATGCACTTTAATTGCAATAATTATTTAAATTATAAGAATCCTTGTGTAAATGTAGGTAACTGTTTTAAATAAGTAAGGGCCATGGATTGAGTTATAACTATAATTTTCAGTCTATTAAAGTCTGCTCGCATTTCATGTAAAATTGCAAGCGAGTCGTCCTCGGGGCGCATAAGAATACGAATTAGGAATGGATGAGCGCTGTAAGGGTTGTAAAGAGGGGCGGTTTTATATCACAATGGCAAAGAGCAAACAACGCGGATTCCCGTGAAGCACGCGTGTCTCTCTCCTCTCGTCGAGAGCTTTCCACGGATATTCACGAACGGAATAAGTAAGAGGACTTCATCAAATTTAAAAGAGCACAAAGCCCGGTGTTGAAATGCACAAACTGATGGAGGAGCTCGTCGTCGTCAGGGTTTCAAAATATTCTAACGAGTTTGTACAAGGTATGAACATGTTTAAAAGTGAAAAATAAATAACCTAATGGTGGGCGGGGAGGTGTGTCAGGAAATGCGTTATGAAAAATATACTGTTTACATTTCAGCTCTTGATGTATGTGTGTGTTTAAATCAGCGAATATTTACTATGTATAATGTTTGGAAATAATTACATTCCCAGTAAAAGTGCATAAAAGAGCATTTCGTGTGTTTGAGACTGGAATACTAAAGTATTTATGTTTGTATTCCAGACACGGAATAATATAGTAATGGAATGTATGTTTGTTATTATGTATAATCCAAAACGAAATTAATAAAACGATCACAATACTTTCTTTTATTTTGTATAGGGAATCTAAATTACATTATAATTTCAAATTATAAAGTATAATAATAATACGTGTTATAAATACTATATTCAGATGATTATTTATAAAATACCATTAATTATAACATACATTTCATGCTTTTGGGTATTTTTTAAAATACTCCATTTACTTACTCGTGTTGAATGCGCAATGAGGCGGGTGATTCAGGAATGCTCATAATGTCAAATCCTTCTTTTCCATAAATTATTTTCACCCCGAGGATTAGAGGAGCTTAATGAAATTACGGCCCTTTTTTCCTTGCTCGTTCTCTCTCTCTCGCCGTTGCTCGTAACTCATTCCAAATAAAAATCATCATCCGAGCGTCTTTTTACTCTCCGCCTCCTTCTTCCACTTGGAACTGACCGTTTTGCAAGAACATTGAATTACCGCCTTTTGGTCCCGGGCCACAATTTATATCCACCAACAAAAAAATACTGGAAATGCATGCCCCAACTGTCAGCGGCTGCTTTAGTGTGTCTCGGTCCTTATCTTGCACACAGGAATGGATGTAACTTTCGTTTCGTGTGGTTACGTTTTCCGGACACTTACACGTCCGGAAACTACTATCCACTGATTAATTATAGCAGTGATACATCACTGCAATTTGCTTAATGAGTATACTTCATGTAATTTTCTGTATTGTATACATATATATTTGACCCACAATAAATCAAATGATATATAACATAGAAAATCAATATAAAATAAGAAACCTATTTCATAAATAGGTAAAAATCTACCACAAATAATATAAAATATGCTTATATAAATTATTTCCTTGTGTATTCTTTACGAATAAAATCAAAATTTCAATAATTATCGAATATTGGTACCTTGTTAATTATTAATCAATATACCAGTGTTAAACCTTAAAAAAATCTGATTTTAAAATTCGAATTCGTTATTTATATATTATCCTGTCAACAATAGGCACGGACTGGTTTCTATCTATTTTAGATCTTATCGCGTAGCGCATTTAAAGATAGGGATCAGAGTTTTATTATAGAATGTTAGCGTTCCAGGTATGTAGATGTTATTGGTGTTCAAAGTCTCTTCGTTATCTCCAATTTTCTCAAGTTTCAAGAAAGTGTTCTATATGAAATTGTATTGAATTGACGAGGCGGATACATGATGAAACTCCATAACAAATTGAAATAAAACAACACAGTTGGGAGGGTTTCACATTTATTGTTGAACACTGCAACATGTTTCGCCACACAGTGGCTTCATCAGGCAGATGAATAATAATTTAACAAATTATTATTCATTTAACTATACTTTAACTGTAACTTGAAAAACCATTTCGCCTGTTCACCATCACTGGCTTGTTTAAGATATTGAATTGACGAGGCGGATACATGATGAAACTCCATAACAAATTGAAATAAAACAACACAGTTGGGAGGGTTTCACATTTATTGTTGAACACTGCAACATGTTTCGCCACACAGTGGCTTCATCAGGCAGATGAATAATAATTTAACAAATTACAGGTAAAAGCTTATATACTATTAGAACTACGGGAAGGAAGGGGGGGGGCGTTGTTGTACAAAGGGGCAAATTATTTGAAAATTTACATATTAATTAAAGGAGAATTATTAACTTCTATTTGATCATTTAATAGAATACCTTTTTTATTATATTTATTAATTTCTAATTCTTCTAACAAGTTTAACTTTCGACTTTTATTACAAATGTGCAAAATTTCAAAATTATCATTAAAGGTATGCTGGTATTCGATTAAATGATTGGCGTACCCTAAATAAAAAAGCTTATATAATAGGAAGTAACCTTCCTTTAAGCCAAACTCAGCTCGAGTTCATTTTATAAGAAAATTATTCAAAATAAACTATTCATATTTTCCAAAAAATCAAAATATAGAATTTAGTTCTGATGAAAACATAGAATACTTTAATAAAATCTATATTTTTTTTTGTAAAATCTAATTTATGGCATTATTAAGCTTTCCCCTAATATTAATACAACATGGAAGATTTTGAAGATTAACAATTAAAAAACATATTTAATATGTGCTTATGATAAAAGAAAACGTGAAATATTTAAAAATTTAAAGTACCTCGCTTGATAATTAAATAAGCCTATTATAAATTTAACTTTCTGAACTTTTTATTTTACTCTTAAGTATTTAAAAATTATAAAATAGAAAATAAATCGTCATTTATCACTATGTGTAATAGTTATTGTAGTATGTTTAAGGTAATGCGGGAAGTATAAAACTGGAGAACTGGGAACTTTATTAGTGAACTTCTAAATTACCAAACGTCATTGTTATTATTCTGTTTGACAACACACTGTTTTCAATGCTGCCTACTACAGCCCAACATACAACATTCCTCCCATAGCAATTCAAGCTTCAAAACTGGTTGGTGGTTTCCTATTTCGTGGGGAATTCTTCTGGGGCTGGTTTTTCTGAACATGTTCCTCGTCGGGTAAGTCGTAAGGTAACTTGTTGGTTGATGAAGTTGGTAAATATAATACTGGATTCGAGATCTCCGGTTGGAATGAGGTAACATCATGAGTCCTTGGTCTCAGTTGATCTGCATGTTTCCGTTTTATTTGATTATTTGTCTCTACCAAGTACGAATAGATTCAATTTTGTGATTTTATTATCCCAGGTGTTGATTCTCTACCTATTGGATTATTTACCCATACTGTCTCTCCAACATCAAATGTTGCTTCTTTGAATTTCTTGTCATGATAAAGTTTCTGTTTAGCTGTTTCATATTCTTGATTTCTTGACATATTTGATATTATCAAATACTGTTCATAACAGTCGACCATAAATAAGTTCACTGAGAGATCTGCCTGTCGTTCGCTGTAATGTATTTCAATGAGTCAGTAAGAATTTATTTATTCTTAGATTAAAGTCATCTTCTTTACTATTCGTTCTTTGAATGTCCTTACTGCTCGTTCAGCTATGCCGTTTAATTTGGATGGCACGGGGTTACTTTTATATGTTTTATGCCGTTCGTTTTACAAAAGTTTTCAAAATCGTTTGATGTTAACTGAGATGCATTGTCTGATACAATATATTTCGGAATTCCAAGTCTAGCGAATGTATCACGTAGTGCTTTAATTGTTTTCTCGATAGTTATACTTTTCATGGGTATAACTTCCAACCATCATGTAAATGCATCTATTACAAAAAAATATTTTGTTTTCAAAAGGTCCTACGAAATCGATATAAATCCGTGACCATGGGATTCGTGGAGCATAACATGGATAAAGTGGTACTTCCGTTTTGTTTTGTTTGAACTTTGGCACGATATACATTTTCGAGAATACTCGATAATATCTTTATCGATGTTCGGCCAATACACATGCATTCTTGCCATTGATTGCATAACATACATACCTGGGTGTCCGTCTTGCATTTCTAATACTACTTTTTGTAGTGCTACATATTCTTCCTTTCCATAACACAATATTTTCTTCAACCGAAATTTTATAATCGTAATTGTTTAAAATCATAGCCCATCTAAGAAGTCTATTACTTGCTATTTTGAGTGTATTCCGATGTTCACTAAAACTTATTTCTAATGCTTTGCGATCTGTTAATAAAGTGAAATGCCTACCATAAAGATATTGATGAAATTTTGTTACTGCAAATAAGATAGCAAGTGCTTCCTTATCAATTGTTGCATATCTAAATTCGACAACAGTCAGAGTTCTGGATTTATAGGATATTGCCTTAAACACATTATTGCCATCCTTGTGAAATAATACTGCTCCTAAGCCTTTTTCTGAAGCGTCTGTTGCGAGGTATATTTCCTTTTATGGGTCATAATGTACTAATGTATCCGTAGATGTTAGTTGTTTCTTCAGTGTTGTCATAATTTCGTTATCTTGCTTAGTTCAATTCCACTGTATTTCTTTCTTAAGTAATCGAAGTAAAGGTACCCATTTTATGTGAAGATTCGTTATGAATTTGCTATAATAAGTAATAGATCCTAAAAATGATCGTAATTCAGTTATGTTTGTTGGAGTTCGTATTTCATTTATTGGTTCAATGTGTTAATCCGTTGGATGGAGTCCTTCCTTGTCGATTCGATGTCCTAAGAAAACTACGATGTCTTGTAACCAAGCACATTTTGATTAACGTGTTTTAATTCCTGCGTTCGTTAATCGTTTTAATATATGTTGTACACATTGTATGTGTTCTGTTATATTTGGAGCTGTTATGAGAATATCATCAAGATAACAAATTGTTCCATCAATTCGCGGTAGTATAATATCCATTGTTCGTTGAAAGAATGATGAGGCGAAAGATATTCCAAAAGGTAACCTTTTGTAACTAAAATATCCCTTATGTGTTGATATGACCAAGTACTTTCTTGATTCTGGATGCACGTTGAGTTGTAAGTAAGCATCTCGTAGATCTATTTTTGAAAATTGTTGACCACCTGCTAGTTTAAACATTATATCTTCATAACGAGGTATCGGGTAATCGTCTCGTTATATATGTGGATTGATAGTTACACGAAAATCGCCACAAATTCGTACATTGCCATTTGACTTAACCGCTATTACAATGGGTGTTGCCCATTCTACACTCTGAGTTATCATGTCTACTGGTTCGAGAATACCCTCTGTTTGTAAACGTTTGAGTTCTGCCTCTACTTGTTCTTTTAATGCGATAGGTACCGGTCGGGGTCGAAAAGCCTTAGGTGTTACCTATGGGTCAATATGAATATTTACACTGTGTCCGTTTATTGAACCTAGCTTTCCATTACAAAGTTCTTTATGATTTTTTACCATATTTTCCTTAGTATGACATATTTTTGCTTCTCTTGGAAATTTAAATTTATTGTACGAATTGAGTTCCACATCCAGTCGCGATACATATATTTGCAAAATGATTTAATCGTCCACACGCGTTGCACTTCTTCTCCATTCGTAGGACAATATTTTTGTTTGAATGTGGTTCGTTGTATATTTTGTACGATTTTGGGAAAAGCTTTTCTGTTGTTGATAGCTTGTTAGGATTCAGTTGTGTTAACAGTGTTAGTCGCTTTGATTGCACTTCTGCTTGTTCCAGTTTAAGCGCTGTTGCCTCAACTTTTGCTAGTGTAGCATCGTTTGTTTGATGTTGACGAATTATTTTTAGTTGCTACGAATTATTGTTTAATCCGATCACTACCTGGTCTCGTAAACGTTAATTTAAAGTTGTTTTGAAATCACATTTGCCTGCTAACCCCGTAAAATTGATATGTATTGCGATATTGACTCGTGTTCATGTCGCATGCGAAGCGTAAATTGCATTCTGTCCGCAAGAACGTACGATATTTTTCCAAAATGTCCATTTAAAACTGCTTTTTTCCCTCTCTGGTAAATTTTTTTCAAAATTTAAGATCTTCAAATGTAGATGTTTCCATTTGCACTGTTAAACTGTTCAATGTTTTTGTGTTGTCTTACACTGTTCACCTTTCTCCTGCTTGTTGCTGGATATGTTGACACCGTTTCGTCTATTACCTCTCAAATATCCTCGTCGCCAGAAATGTAGTATGATTAAGTGTGTGACTTCTTTTTAAGGTAATAACGGATGTATAAAACTGGAGAACTAAGAAAGTAAAAATATTTTAAGCAGACGTTACTTAGCAACCAATAAATAATTTACACCAATTTCATTGAAATTGACATTTCCGTAAAAAAGAAAAGTTAAAAAGACACTAGTGTTCCAAAAATTTACTTTTGCAACGGAAATTGATGAAATATCCACGAACACCTAATATTGACCAAAATCTAATAGTCTTAAAAGTAAAATCGTTTTTACTATAAATAAAATGACCTGATCAGTCAAATAATATACCTCAAAGGTCGCCAAACTACTTCACTAACACATTAGATTCAGTGTAGCACAGAAGATTGCCAATTAAATTTAATTTTAAATATTACTTATTACAAGGTTCCACCTAATTCCCACACCTTCATAACATAATCGTTTATGACATATACAATCCAAATACTAAATATTGTAGTTTCTCCGTGTATTGTCTACTATTTGATAATGACACCGTACTTACAGGTTATTACAACACGATTCCAAAAGTTACAAGTGCCGAGAATAAACAATCCCAATAAATCACATCCCTTCTCAACTTGCATTCACTTCCATTTAGTATCATAATACAAAACACACACATTACACTATTATTGGAACTATTTTTATTCATAACTTCGACTAGGAAGGTCGCGCATAGTTATGATAAAGCTGCATCGAGGAGGTATGATACAGCGAAACACGTGTCTGCAGATAGTCATTGCATAACATTTCGAGATGCGGTTAAAGAACGATAACATCACAAAAAAGTTACACTGTGCTGAATATGATTTCAGACATATAACGACCTTTAACAGTTATGTAATTCAATGCGTGGCGATGCTTTAGTATAAGGAGTAGTTGTAGTTTTTACATTACATATGCTTTTATTTTAATCCTTCATACACATATTCCTAGATTTAAACGTATCTCCTTTAATTTTCTAATTAATAAATCTCTTCATGACTTACCTTAATCTTCATCAGCATAAAAGCATAACGGACGAATAACCATTCGACTAAAAAAGCCAGGCAGAAAGACTCTGGGTCGAAAGCCGAACAAACCTAATAATAATACCATCAACTATTATATTAAATAGGCGCGAAGGGAATTAAGAGATAGGTGGAGACGCGCAACATATACACCTGATGACAGTTAAATATTTAATTGTATTAAATATTAAGGAGTCATCTTCTGGTAACACAGAAATACGTATTAACAGCGATACTGATGCTATTAATAATTTATTTAAAAATGATCCGGAAATTATTTCGTCCATAAATAAAATTATAAGAATTGATCGCAAGGTTAACGATAAAATTGGCAATATAAAAGTATTTTTTTAATTAGAAGGCTCCTTGAAGAATAATAACATCGTTAGCCAAATTTATCTATACTGATCACACCATAAAAATTAAAACTGATTTAAATGAGATTCAAAGGAAGTATATTAAAAGTTTATATAAGTTCTAAGAAGCGAGGTGGCGCCATTGGCATTTTAATAGGTGTATCTGTGCTCAACAAATTAGTATAGGTAAACATCGGGTAGACAACTCTTCATTCTAGTAATTATCGTAAGAAAGAGTATAATAATTGGGCGTGCATATATACCTCCTGTTTCTAGCTCTGATAAGTATTTTATCACTGCTACGGTGACTTAACATCGCTTACTGTCCTGGAGTAATTCATCCATTCAATTGTCATCGTAGTCGAGTATGAATGACAATTTAGATATTATCAATCATGTTTATAATACTCGAAGAATGCCAATATATTTGGTATTTTCTAATATGGATCATATATACATATTTATATTGTCATATAAAGATTTTAGAAGAGCAAATTTTAACGAAATTAATAGTTATTTAAGTCAGATTGATTCGTGTACATTTTTTGAGGAGTACTCGTATAATAGTAATGAAATTACTGAATTATTTTATGCACGTCTATTATATATGTATTTGTTTCTATAAAAATAATACGCAGTAAAAAATATTCCGTTTCGTTTAATTCTTCGTTAATTAAATTAGCAAAGGACAAAATATTGGCGCATGCACTATTTAAACACAGTGCACAGATGTGGACAAATAAACATTCCATAGACTTAGGAACGAATGTAAGCAACTCATTAAATATTGGAGCCATATTAAAAAACTAAAGAATGAAGAAGGATTTCCCAATATTATGATATTTAAAAAATGCCCCATTTCCAGTATTGATGCTATTGTTGAATCTTTTTGCAGACAACTTCGCCGGGGACTACAGTGTAACAATGGAAAGCGACATGCATTCTTCAGAATATCAGCAACTAAGTGGCTATAGTAGGTGTGGGACTACAGTATAACAATGGAAAGCGACATAAATTCTTCAGAATATCAGCAACTAAGTGGCTATAGTGGGTTTGGTGCATTATCCATAAATAGGAATGAAATTTATAGTGAACTATCATCTCTAACTAATAATTATATGTGTTATTTCGTCCATCTCAAATGCAAAGGCTCAATGCGGATTCTAGAATCTTTGGAAAGATAGTTTCATAGTGCTTATATATAAATCAGGCAAAAAGAGCGAAGAAATTATAGAGGAGTGGCTCTTCAGTCAGCGCTTCCTAAAGTTTTTGATAAACTAGTTTCATCGCAATTAATATGGTTTTCAAGAAATTTAATTATTCCGGAACAGTGATATCTCCAAGGCGTTTGATAGAGTAAACCATAAAATTTTAATTTATAAATTAAGGAAATATCAATTTAATGTCGATGTCTTAAAGTGGTTGGAATATTTCTGGAGCAACAGAATTCGATGTATAAAAATAAGTAATACAACATCAACATGTATAAATGTAACAAATAGTGCGGCCATCCTATTATTACTTTTTATAAATTATCTTAGTGATTCATTAAAAAATTCCAATACCTGTTCTTTGCAGATGATTTTAAAATATTTAAATCTAGAACTCAACCTTGTAACCAATTTGATATTCAGTCAGATCTCGATAATTTACAAACTTGTGCGATAAGAATTATTTATACCTTAATGCTGATAAGTGTAAACACATCAGATTTACTAAAAAAAATAGTGATATTAATGTCTTTTAAATTTTGAATGGCCTAGTTTTACACAGAGTTCTTTGTATCAATGATATAGGTGTTATTTTTGAGTGATCATACATCATATTGACTTAATTTTACGAACGGCAAACTGAACTTTCGGTTTTATAATTAGAAACGGATCTAAATTTAATATATCTACATTGAGATTGCTTTATTATTCTTTGATACGCTCTAAGTAGAGTATCCTATCATTGTACATATGTTCTCCATATTACACAACTCATATTTTAAGATTATAGCGATTACAAAATAAATTTGTAAAGTATATTTCATTTAGATCTGCTACACCACATTCACATTTTAATACACACGTTATATTAAATAGCTTACGGCTTTGCTCTTTAGAGTCAAGAAGGACTGAACTTGGTTTATGCTCATGTTAGGTAGTAGTAATCCATATTTAGTTAAATGTAAATTTCTTTTTCATGTTGGAACAATGAGATGTGTAAATAGATTGAGTAACTATCATAACTTTAATTTTTTTGGAACTTTAATGTTTTGGACTTTTATTAGTTCAAAATACTTATTTTGATGTTATATGTATTTGTATGTAATGTAGTTTTATATATTTTTGCAATTTTTCATAGTTTCTTTTTTAGTTTCAATTTTTATTTTCTTTCACATGTAATTTTAATTATTTTTGTATATTCTTTGTAAAATGGGCATTTCCGTAATAAGTATATTATTATTATTATTAAATGTTTTTGCTATGATTTTCTATTTTAATTTTGTTAATTCTTTTTCTATAAAATTTACAAACACTTCTTTCTTTAGGCACTAATTTAAGAAATAAATATTCGCACTTATTAACTTTTGGTTTTTATTTTGAAAGAATTTGTTTCAGCTCAGATGACCAAGAAGTCATTTTAATAAGTTATTTTGTGAAATGATTGACACTTAGTTGAAAATCTATGTTATATCTAATTAATAATTAGTGGTTGATTTTAAAATTTTTATTTAACTCAATACAATTGTTGCGCTACACTGTGGCTTTTTCCTTATAGATTAAGGAAGTGATACTTCCTCAGGTCAAGAAAATGTATCTGAAGAAGCTACAGTATTGCAAAACAATCGTAATGAATTAAATAAATAATTTTTAAAATGAACCATTTATTATTAATAAGATATAGTTATTTTGTTTTGAGTTACCTGAAGATTAATTAAATTAAATTCAATTAAATTAAAATGAACTAGCACATAGTAACGATCGCTACCATCATTTATATTAATTAAATTAAACATTGGTAATATAATATGCCATCGCCCTTAGTTATAAATTTAGTTTAGAACAGGTATTGAAAATGTCCACTTAGTGAATGAAATGTACATTTAGCGTTATAAATAAGCCAGTGAACATTAAGATAATTTATTTTCCTAGACACTTATATAAAAAGGAGTAACTTACTAATTACTAATACCTACTCCACAAAAATGGCATTCAATGTGCCAATATCAAAAATAAAATTCCTATTCAACTTGATTTAAAACAAGTAACTATACTGCCAACAATTTCTAAAGAACCTTTATTTATATTATTTATTTTGAAGGCATCTACTTCGTTATATGTTGAATAATAATAATAATAATAATACTTTTATTTCACTATGACACATTACATAATAGGGAATTCGTACAGGTGAAAACGTCCAAACAGAATATTACATTTAAAGTAATTTTAAAATAGTATTATAATAGAATAATATTAAAAGCTATTTAACCTAGGTTATAGACTACAATTAAAAGGAAACAGAAATTATTGCAATAAATTATTTCATTTAATAATCAATTCTAATTTAAACTAATTCCAACTTGTTGCATAGAACTCTGCCATGTTGTATGGTTCCAAGTCGCAGATTAATGTAAAAAGTCGTCTTTTGGCAATGTTGAAGTTCGTAATATTTTTTATACTAGATGGAAGATGGTTGAAAATTTTTAGAACGGAGTAATGACATCCTTTTTCATATATTCATAACTTGTGTTTGGGTAGTATATACGTTTGGCCATGTCTTGTGTTATACTGTGATAACATCAGGTCTTCATTAAATTTTTGCTTGTGTTTTAATAGAAATACAACACATTCACAAATGTACAGCCCATATAGGGTTAGTATTTTATTTTGTTTGAAAATAACTATCTACAACTATCGTTGCGCCTTAATTTAAGCATAATACGGACAGCTTTATTCTGCAGACGGAATGCTCGATCAGACGTTGAGCTGTTTCCCCAGAACAAGATACTGAATCTCAAATGAGAATGCACATTGGCGTAGTAAAATAATTTAGTAATGTTGAAATTAGTTGACTTAATTAACACCCATAATCCGTAGCAGGCTTTACTTATTTTGTCACATACTGCCGATACATGCATTGCAAAAGATACTGTGTTATCTACATAAATTCCTAGAAATTTTGCACAATTGTGAAGTTTATAATTTATGTTATTGAGCATAAGTGTGTCGGGTGTGGGTGATGCTTGATTTATTTTGAAGACAACGCATTTTGTCTTCTCATTATTTAAGCTCAGGTGGTTCCCTGAGAACCATTCATCAACTCTTTTCATATTTATTGTTCCCAGCTGTACCAGATCCTGAAGAGTATTGCTTTTTATAGCAATAGTAGTATCGTCTGCGTAGTTTAAAATCATGCTGTCTGGTATGTTGTTTGGCATGTCGTTTATATAAATGATGAACAGAAGTGGACCGAGTATGCTTCCCTGGGGAATGCCACTGTTTATAATAAGTTTTCCCGATTCAGCGACCGAGCCCATATTATCGGACACATGTGTGTAGTGAACCCTGTTTGTTAGATATGATTTGATGAGGTTGAATACAACCCCCCTGAAACCATATCGGTACAATTTGGATAAAAGTCGTGTGTGATTAATACAATCAAAAGCGCGAGATAGATCCAAAAATATACCACAGGGAGTTTCATGGTTGTCTAGGGCTGATAATACCCAGTTTGTAAATTCAAAAAGTGCTGTTTCGATTCCCCGCTCTTTCAAAAATCCATGTTGGGATGGTGATAGCAGGTTGAATTTAATTAAAAAAATTATAAAACACGAGTACATCACACGTTCGATTATTTTAGAGATTGAGGGTATTATACATACAGGGCGAAAATTATCCAGTTGGTCTGGATCACCTTTTTTAAATATAGGAATTATTTTTGAAAGTTTGCATTGTTCAGGGAATATACCGGTTTCTAATATAGTATTAACTATGTGACATAGGGGCTTAGCTACATGCATAATACATTTTTTTACAATTGACATGGATATTTCGTCGTAACCTGCGCTTTTATTATTTGGCATAGTGTTAACAATATTTACTAGTTCTTCGCATGTGGTTGCATGCAAGAAAATTGTGTGTTCATTGAGCGAAATATTAATTTCATCCGCATTTTCGTTGATTTTTATTGTATTCAATAATTTATTGGCTACTTCGTTAAAGTATTTGTTAAAGTCATTCGACAATGTTTGCTTATTAGATGTTTGGGGGATCGTATTGTTTTTTCGGTTACCGGTGACTTCCCAAATAACTTGCCATGAAGTTTTGGATTTATTTCGTGACTGAGTCATTTTAAACTCAATGTTATTATTTATTTCCGCCGATAATAAATTATTATACTCCCTTTGTTTTTGTTTATATATTGGAACATATTCCGTCATGTGAGATGTAAGTGTTTGATAAAGCAATAGCGACTCTTTTTCGGTTCTGAGTATATCTGTATTAAAAGTTTTAAAGATCGTTCTGTCCCTATTTGAGATAGTTTTCATTGGGAAATTGGCATGAAAATGGGTTAGGAATATATTTAAGAAAGTGTTATATTTGTCATGTACCGATGTTTTATCGTATACATCCTTCAACGTCTCCAAAGCAATATTTTGACAGAACTGCTTGGTATTATTACTAGAAAATATCCTTTTTCTAACAGGTGGTTGTTTTTTTAATCCGTTTGTCATCCGGTAATCAAGAATTTGTGCTTTGTGGTCTGATAATGCAGTGTTAAGGGTCTGCACACATAATTCCGATGAAACATTTGTTATTATGTTGTCAATGCATGATTGTGATTGAGATGTTATCCTCGTTGGTTCTGTAATCAAATATTTAATGTTATATGTGTTTAAAATTTCCCTAAAATTGTCACTGGTAGTATTCAGTTTTAAAATGTCTATATTAAAATCACCTACTATGAAAAATGGTTTGTTTCGCGACATTAGATTTCTTATTAGATTATCAAATTGTTCAAAAAAAATGTTTATATTAATATTTGGTGGTCTATAAACTACAAACACATTAATAATTGAACCATTTACATTAACCTGCGCCCCGGCGCACTCTATTACTCTAGCTATTGTTATTCCTTTACAATCTATTGCAATTGCATTACTGTTTTTATGGCAATATAGTGTTACACCACCATGTTCTTTTTCAGATCTACATATCTTGAAACATATCATATTAATTAAAACATTTTAAACACAAGAAAAATATAGTGTTATACAAACAAAGTTTAAAGTTTTTTAATTAACCTTTATTTAGTATACATACCAATTAAGTTAAATTATAAAAAATAAAATGAACTAGAATTAAGTTACATTAGATCGCTACACCTACCAGTTCTCAGCCATACTACTTTCTTATGTACTTTCTTTTCCTTTCGAATATAGACATACCTTAATTCACATTTGGCTTATTATGAATAGTTATTTGCACTCATTAATCGAGTAATACTATCCCTAATTTCTGGTATTACTTGCTCACTCTTTGCTATCCAACGGAATAGGTCTTCATAAATCCGCACTATTCAATAGAATAGCTCTTATGAATAAAAAAAATCGCGCATTGTTGATTTCTTATTCTATCCTAACATAGCTTTCTTCATCTTGTACAAATACCTGATCATCATCACTCACGCATAATTAACATGTTTTTTTTTTCTCTCTAAACTCACTAAATTTATGTAATAAGTACTTATACTCTTTTACTGTTGGCTAATAAAACTATTGTAACTTCAATACCAAGTCTGCGCGCGACTCCTCGCAGGTAGGCGAGGCAGCACCACAACGACATACCCCTAATTCGTAGGGACAGCATCCCTCTTCCCTCCCAATCGATCGTCTACTCGGCCTAACAGCTCTCTTTAGCAAAGCTAGTCTACTTAGATTACTAATTGCTTTACAATACTCACCACGCTAAAACGACTACAACATACCGCCTTGAACCCTAGTCTGTCATAACACCAGGAAACAAAAGCCCCCAACTAAGCAAGTTTCTGTGAAGAAGAGCTATCAACCCACACTCTCCGCAACGATAGCTACGCCGCTTCCACACCATAACCTACTCACCTCTATTCAATATATTTGTACATTCTTGAAAATAAACGACTACAACAAATAACATACGTTTTTATACTTTTTTCACTCATATTCTTCTTCTTGAATGCATATTTTGCTTCCATCAAGCATGTAATGTATAATGAAAAAAGTATAACTATAGAAGAAAATCATTAGAAAATATTGTAAAAATTTAAGAGATATTTGTTTGAATAAAAGAAACAAATTGCAAACTTTAAAATTTTAAGCCCTGAAATAATAATAATGATAATGAAACATAAGATGGAAAATGTACAATAAAGGAATATAAAGAAGGCAGTGAACCACAAAATATACTCCAAATTACTTTGCGGTTCACTACCTTCTTTATATTCTTTTATTGTACATTTGCCATCTTATGTTTCATTACCATTATCATCATTGCAGTCCATAAAATATGAATAACAGTTTTGACTATAAAGAATTAATTAAGATAATATTTTAAGCTAAATGAAACGGCGGTGATTATTAGCGTATGTGGATGAGATTGTGTTAATAACGCCACTTAAGAAAAGCATAGGAAAGTGTGAAAGACAGGGGTGAGGTATTTGGATAAAAGAGGACTATGGGTGAATTTAGAGAAAACAAAGAGGACAAGATTTAGCATAAAGGAGTTAAACAGCTGGAATGGAAATGTGTCATAAATAAGAGGCTTAATAAGTTTAGGTATTTAAGTTTATTTAATTAGGTAGAAAAAGTAAATGTAAAGTGGGTAGAATGAAAAGCCTAAAATATTGTATGTTAGATGTTGGGAAAATTATTAGCAACTAATTTCCGATTTCCTTGTATATTTTGACATGCTTGTTTGAGGCTTATGTTAATATAAGGTGTGGTAGTATAGGGAATAAAAATGTATATGAGTATATGAAGATAAGGAGAGTAGATATGGCTCCAGAAATATATTCTAAGAGAGAACAAGTCCACTTCAGAGTACATACTATCTCCGGAAACAAACAAATTGAGTGCAGAGTGAGGTAACGTAGGATGAAGGTGTGTAGATTGGAGAATGAGCAATTACTAAAAGTGGGATATAAAACGTGCATAAGTATAAAGAAGTCTAAATGGAGAAAATAGTGAATAAGCAAAGTCAAGGATGCAGAGTGTATAGTAAAGTAAACGTAGGTAACTGTTGAGGCTTCAGTTTTGTATATACTCCTATATTTAATTAAAGTAAAAGTGGTTGAGTGATGATTAAATGTGGCAGCAGTGCTAAAAGAAAAAGATTTGGAATTGGATATTCACGCAAGGCTAAGTCATATCTAAAGAAATAGCTGTAATGGTAAATTTGAAAGGATGTAGGTGCATGGAAAATTGCAGAGTTTCTGAAAATCAGCAAACAGTATCCTTAGCATTATTTAGATGTGGGTCAGGGTAAAGAAAGATAAAGTTAGATAGATAAAAGTTATAATAATAAAAAAAGTTAATTAAGGCCACATCATTTTTATTATATAAATGTAGGCTTAAGGTATATTCAAAAGCAACTCTGAGAAGAATTTTTAATAATATAGCATATTTAATAACATATAGTTAAAAATTTGCAAGGACGCACAAATTCCGAATTTCGTCTTTAATTAATACAATGGATAATCGTCGGTAATGTTCATCAGTTCGGCTTGTAAATTCCGTCCGGAACGAGACACGCTTTCAAGTTCCATCAAAACTTTTCGGCAATTAACATAATCCCCACACCAGCCGGAATTAACATCCGACCGAATTCGCCTAAATCCGGCCGCCTTCCGAAACGGCCGAAAAAATTAACGTAAATCCGGCGCGAACGTCAATTTCGGTGTTCCTGGAGGCCGCCGAATGGGAAAAGTGGAAGGATTCCGCGGTCGGGATTTAATTAGGAGGACTGTTGTCTTCTCGGCGGATGGCCCGGGGATGGAACGAGTTCTGGTGCTTGGCAAACAAGCCGGGGATTATGTCTCCTGCAGGAATATGTTAACAGTTAATGGAGTGCTCTTAATTAACGCCGGAGTGATGATCATAATAACGCTCAAGACATCTCACGTGCTTGATAATAAGCCGTGAACTCCACTTCACGAGATCTGTTCATGAAGTAATCCTTTTTTTTTTTAAATAAAGATATTGAAGTATTACCAATTTTATATTCTGATATTTAAAATTAAATAATCAGTTCTGTAAAATTTTCAGGATATATCATATAATTTAGTTTGCTTAATCGAACTCCGTAATTCATTTTATACTGGAGAAAGAAAACAGGATCACTTTGTATTTAACAAATTACACGTGACTATAGTTTCGACTATCAACTAGTCATTATCAAACAGTTTATAAGTGGTAAAACAAAGTGATCTTGTTTTTTTTCTCCAGTATATTCAAGATGTACCACAAGTAAACGTCTCCACAATTAAATATTATACATAAAAATACAAAAAAACATGTATTTTTCTATTTGAGTTATAGATTCGATATATCTGTAAAGTGTGTCAACATTTATATTTTTTTGAGAGAGGGGGAATAACATCTTTATTCGAACATCTACATATACAATTAAAAACATTGACAAATGGAATATAATGGTTAGTCTGTCCGTTTGGGCTATGGATCATCGGTATTTCTGCCCTATTTTTTTAAAATTTAATTACATTTAATGAACATAATTTTGACAAAAACGTTTACTTTATTGATATCACAAACTTTAAGTGACTTTAACTTTGAAAATGATCAGCCGAAACTCGAGTCATTAAAAAATAAAGTGTGATATCATCAAAGTAAACGTTTTTGTTTAATTTTCCAAAATGTATCACGAAGTTTACGCCCCAACCATTAATCAATTATTAGTTTAAGTATTATATATTATATTTAAGTATTTTTTATTTAGAAATTGTAATTGTTGTAAAAAGGGGGTACCCGTTAATAATAATAAACTAAACTAAACTAAAAATAATTTGCTATAGTGCACTTCTGTTATTCAATTATTGAATTTCAATGCATAGAATAATGGCTAAATTAATAGTAGATTTTTCTGATGATTTGTTTGGATTCATAAAATCATAACCTATAGTGGGTTGAAAACAGAAATAAACATTAATTGTAATACAAAGACGCAAATTTAAAAAAAAAACGTTTACTTTATTAATATCACACTTCATTTTTAAGTGACTAGCGTTTTGATAATTAACTGATCCTTTTCAAACTTAAAGTTAGTAGTCATCATCTTTTACTGCAACATAAAAAATCCAATTCATGGCGAGCAGGATTCAGCACTAACATAAAAAGCGGATTCGCCAAAGAAGATATTGCATGCTAGAATAAGTTTCAATAATTATCATTAAAAAATGTGGTGATTCTAAAGAGATAGCTGTTCAAGTTAAAATAGGATGTAAAAAGAATGTGTGCTCATAGAATTTAGGTTTTGACGATGATCAGTATACCAAATCAGCCAATAAAAATGTGTGGCTAAAACTGCTGCACATCAAGCTTACTATTGTTAAAATCTTCACATAATCCAAACGGAATTTAATCAAGTATTTTGAATTATTTGTGTTAAAATGAAATTTAAAAAAAATATTATTTTTAAAATTTTTAAAATGTATATTTTTTTAATTTACATTATATTATATAAATTTGTTCCTATTTCAAGATAAAGATTTTTTATATAAGCATTGAATTTATGCTCTTCTGAAATATGATGATTAGTTAGTGTAGTTTTCTTCCTAAAGCAACTGTTATAAAGTGTATTTTTAGAAATAAATTTAAAATACTAACAAATTAAAAACATACAATTTGGAAATGCATTGAATATACATATAAATGTAAAAATATACAATTTCAAGAAGAAGAGAGAAATTGAAGAATGATATAAATGTCATATGAAGTCGTACTGGTATGTGGAAGAAAAGTGATGGGAAAACATGGGAATACGTGTACTTGGTTTGATGAAGAATGTCAACATGCAAATAGCGAAGTGAGAAAGGCAATGAGGAAACGCATACAAAGTAGATGGCCAGACGGCAGCAAGAAATACGTATAATAGTATATATGAAAGATAGAAGATACAGGCTCTGAAAAGAACGAGTGAGAATTAAGAGTTTGTAGAAGTGTAGCAGAAATGTGAAATCTTCTAGAAAAGGGGGAACAAAGAGACGAATTCAAGTGTCATTACAAAAATAGTCAAAATATGCAGAGAAAACAGTAGACATTACTGAAGATTTCACGAAGAAAGAGTTGGAAATAGTTTTTGTGAAGTAATACAATTTATTTTATTTAGGAAGATGTAAATTAAATGCGGGAAGAGGATACCAAAATACCGCCATCATGGAGAATGGAGATTATTTGCCCGGTACATAAAGCAGAGATATTGCTGATGTAGGTAATTACAGAGGAATAATATAAAAGAGAGGATGCGTGTATGCAGTGTTCTTAGACCTAAACATAGTGTATGATAGGAAGTTTTCTAAGATGTCTAAAAAGGATATTTCCTTCTTCTGAGTGATGGAATGGTAGATTGGATAAGAAGAGTGTATGAAGAAACAAGGATTGTTGTGATCGACGCGATCACACTGAGTAATGTGGAACCCCGATCAGAATTTACGGCACCACCTAAGCTAAGAAATGATCAATGTGCCGTGAGAACAGCTTGTGCAGTCGAGATCTTACTGAATAAGTTGAAAAACCCGATCAAAATCTAGGGCACCATAGATACTGAAAAATTATTCATATGCTTTGTGTAATGTATTTGCGTTTAGCGCTTGCATTTAATGCGTATATGAGTTTAAAGCGCATGCCTCAAAAAAACGTACGAATATGGCGAATCCTCGTGTAAGAGCGGAACGTGTAAAATTGTTATCGAGAATAAAAGTTAAGTTTCCAGTTAATTTGTGTGCATCATTCTTATCCACCGGTCACACCTGTCCTGAAATGATACACAACAAAAGTGGCAATGAGGATATTACTTGCGATAGTGTTTTGACGATACTAAATTGATAAGACGGCGTGGTAAAATTGGCGAACGTTGTCGGAATTTTTGTGGAATTTAATCCGAACGTGGATGAATGGAATATACACAGGAAAAGACTAGAGCAATATTGATAACATTAAACGTGCTATGATGTTAAACAGTTTATCACAAGAAGCCTACAAATTATTAGTGAACCTGTCTTCCCGTCACGCCAGAAGACGTCGTATATGAAGAAGTAACGGGTGTCCAACAATTATTGCAGTCCCGGGTGGCGTTGGAATCAAATGCGTACGTCGATTCTTGCATGTGCCCAATAAATTGAACTGACATTTTAATTGTCAAACATAATTTAAATGTAAATTTAAAGTGTTGTTAACATTAATAAATAATTAGAATATGTTTACTCAAAAACAGGTTTATGTTTTAAAAAGAGAAAAAACTTTTATTATTCCATAAATATAATGCAATCAACATCATAAAATATAATTTATATAAAAACAACTAAATATAGAACATATAATAACATAATAAAATATTCTATCAAATTTGTACATATTTGTCTAACAAATATTATTAAAAACACGATTTTAAAGTAACATCTAAATCTTCGCCAGTTTGTTGTCAATAAAACACTAGGTATTATTGTGTTAAAATTGAACAAATTCATCGTGTATTTAATAAATCTGTATTGCGGATCTGCAATAATATTATTCAGGAGCGGTAAATATTACTTCGATAATAATCCTCTGTTCAGTTCAGAGGAACCTAAAACAGCGAACCACGTACATGCAAAAGTCCATAAAAAAGTAAATAAGTAGTGTTAAAATATATAAAGCTAAAAAGAAGTGGGAAATAAAGAAATAAATTAGTACAAAAAGAGAAAGAGATATCGACAGCTCTGAATATGGATTCCAAGGTTTCCAAATGAGCAATAGAGAATAGAAAAAGACAGAGGAAACGAAGCAGCAAACCAAAACGCTGTAACAACAGAATACAAAAATAGAACAAAGGAAGATGAAAACAAAGACAAAACTCACGGAGAAGGCAAATCTAAATATAGCTAAGAACGATGTGGAAATGAAGGAACCAAAAAGCATGTTTAAAGACTTGATGAGAGAAATGGCAAAAAAAAACAGAAGATCTAAAAGAAGAGATCAGAAAACTAAAGAATGAATAAAGATGAGTTTTTCAGTTCCAGTTTATAACTATAAAACCTTAAGTTAAAAGTTTGATCTTAATAGGATCATTAATTTTTGAGATACAGCGCAAACCGACAGACACACACACACACAGACACACCCACACGCAGACACAATTTTTTTTTTCAGAAATCAATGGAATGGACTCAGGGGACCTCACAACGTATATTTTCGCAAAAAAAAAATTCAAAAAAAATCATAGGAACAATACTTCCCCTATTTATACTATATAAGAAAGTAAAAAGTAAGAACAGCAAATAAATAAAAAATAATATCATAATAACAGGCTTAGCAGGAGCGGTAAAGCATGAACAGAAGGAAGTCGAGAATTTCACATTACATAGTGAAAACAAATAATACGAGTCGAAGTTGGGACATGAGAAACAAAACAACAAATAATGAGAGCTGAAGGAAATCTAAGAGGGTCCAAGATATACATAAATAATGAAAAAAAATCTTACAAAAAACTGAGATATAGCAAGAGAAGAAAAAGCAAAAGAAAAGAGAGTAAGAATAGGATACCAAAAGATAACAATTAACAGAGAGGAACTAATAGAAAAGCAAATAAAAAACAAGACATCACAGCGAGAAAATGGAACAAGAAAATAACAAGAAAAGAATAAGATTACAGAAGATACAAAATAGCAAATAAAATAGTGGAACACAAAATCAAGATAGCAAAAAAGCAATTCTGGGAGTAGTTCGGTAAGAAACTGAAAGAAACGTTCACAGTAAACCAAAAGAAGTTTTACAGCATAATTAAACAAATGAGGAATAAAAGGACACTAAGCCAATCAAGTATAAAAGACAAAAACGGAAATATAATAACAAGAGAAACGAAGATATTAGAAAGATGGAAAGAATACTTTAATAAAAGAACCGAAACATACCATAATGGAGATGAAGAAGGTGAAACAAATGAAGGAAACAACGAAATAACAATCGAAGAACTGGAGGCAGAAATCAAGAAAATAAAACTAGGAAAATCTCCAGGTATAGATGACATCATCAATAGTAAGAATAAGAAATAGAAAACAAAGAGCCGAGAAACCAAAAATAGGGTTTAAAAATATGGAACTATTATAAATGCAAATATTAATGTTTGCCGACCACGTAACGCTAATAGCAGATTCCGAAGAAAAACATGGAAATTTTCAAACAGGGGCTGAAAAAGATAAATATAAACAAAACCAAAACTATGATATCATCAAAAGGGAGGAATCACAAAATAGAGTTAAACGGAAAACAGATAGAGGAGGTTAAGCAGTTCAAATACCTGGGTTCAACAATAGAGGAAACAGGGAAGATCGATTCAAAAAAAGATTAGAGAAAAGAGAGATTACAAAAACAATAAAACAGAAGAATATAAAAGAATTGTAAGACATTCACTGCTATATAGTAGTGTATCATGAGTAACCATAGAGAGTAAAAACAGCAAAATCAATGCAATGGAAATGTGAAACCTATGAAAGATAGAGGGAATTACAAGAAGAGACAAAGTACGAAATATAGAAGTAAGAAAACATCTCAACAGCTCAATATTAAACCTATAAAATATTACTGATTTTATTAAAAGAGAAATAATTAGGATGGTTAGATAAAAAATGAATCAGGAAGACCAAGGAAGGGTTAGAACGAGCAAGTAAATCAAGGAGCTTAAAGAAGAGGAATAGAATGGAAAGAATTAAGAAACATGACACAAAGTAGGCAAAAGTGGTAAAGAAGTGTATAAGAAAATAACTGAAACATATTGTAGAGAATAAGTCTGACACAGTAATGGATAAAAGGAGAAAAGATAAATAAAAATAATCCTCTTTAATAGGTTGATCCACGTTTGGTCTATTTCTCTGGTATTTAGTAATTCAAGGTTTCGTCATTTCAATTTGTAATTCGTTTAAAATATTGACTGCATCATTAAACATTGGATAAAGACAATGGAAAAAGATAAATTTATTAGCGTAAGATTTATCCATTAACTTAAATTGGACAAGGTTGACTACAATATAGATACAGCACCCTTCAATTCTTCCATCATAACGGAACATCCATCTATTCCAATTGAAGTATAGGCTCATGAGTAACATTATTATAATTATCATATTTCAAGAGACATTTGTGAAATATGTTTAACTGTTTTCCAAATGATTTTTTAAAGTTATGTTACCAGCTGCAATTCGAAACGTAGAATTTCACGAAAATTGCCCTCGTTTGTAATAGATTTTATATTTAAGAGAGAACCATCACGATGATATCGTAAGGTTTCCCTCCAAAAAATATCCTTTTGATTATTAGTTTTAATCTATTTCTATTTTCTTCAATTTGTCCATATTTAATTTATTTCTTACATCTCGTGATGGGGTGTCGAATGATTTTATAAAATATTTCGCATAAACAATTGCATTTTTATGGTACTTAGTATTTTTATGACTCATCGAAACATCATCTTTACCTGATAATTTAGAATATTGAGATACTGGCTAAGATACTAATTTTTGCAATGGAACTTGTTAGTGCAACCCACCAAATTTTTTTAAAAAAGAAGCAATATTTGCAAAAGATTCCGTTTAAATGATTAGAGAACATTAACCAATTAAATTGTCTAAAATGTTTTTCAGACAAGTAATATTTAACATCATTTTCCTCTTTTTTTATGTACAGAATAAGGTAACACAAATATATTATTTGGTTTCCATTTACAATTTACATTACTAAATTTAACTATATCAATGTAAATTTGAAGGTTATTAGATTACATATTGTAGAAAAATCAGGAATAAATTCATTTAAAAGAATGCATACATTATTCCTAAAATAAAAAAAATACTGTATGTATAATTGATTGAATTATAATAAATTGGTAATTAGTCAGTAACCATTAAAAATTTAGGATTTATATGCGACGTGCAAACATTTCGGTTTATATCTTTTACATTTAAACCAAGACATGAAATATTATAAATTGAACTAAGAGAAGTGATTCACGCTCTCTTAATGTAAAACAATGTAATAATTAACGATACCAAAGAGGCGAATAGTATCAATATATTTCGAGTATTATTAGAAAAGGGAACCCCCTGTGCAAAGGAAGAAAGTCATCACTTCTCCAACGGTGCTTGCGTTAACTTTAATTTGTGTACATTGCCTCCCTGTTTTGGAAAATGCACCGTCATAGATCGCTGACTAGATTCACTAACACTTAACTTGTTTGTTTGAAATATTAGTATTTTTTAAGAATAAAAAAATAAACGAACGAATAATTCTTAGGGGGGGTAATTACCCTAACCTATTTTAAATGAATTACACGACACACATTTAGGCATAGTAAAAACAAAATCGTTGGCCCGTGCGTACATTTGGTGGCCTTCCTTGAACAATGATATAGAGAATTTAATAAGAATATGTAGTGCTTGTCAGCAGACAAGAACTAATCCGGCAAAATCTCCTCTGCAGTGTTGGAAAATTCCAGAAGGGGTATGGGAGAGAATTCACATAGACTTTCTGGCACCGTTTCAAAATAAACATTTTTTTATAGTAACTGATGCATTTTCTAAATGGATTGAGGTTTTTCCAATGAATAAGATCACAGCAAGTTATACCATAATCAAATTACGAGAATTAATTGCCCGATTTGGAATTTCAAAACTTTTTGTTACGGATAATGGTACTTAATTGACTTCTGTTGAATTTAAAACGTTTCTAAAAGGAAATGACATCAAATTCATAACTTCACCCCCTACCATCCTACCTCAAACCGAGCGGCAAAAAATAGTGTAAAAACGGTTCAGCAATTTCTTTAAAAAGACACATATACGCATTAAGACATAGATTTTGATTTAGCGATTTGCCGATTTTTAATAAATTACCGATGCGGCTTGCCGTTGGCTATGAATATTGCCCGTTAAGTCTTTGCTACTTAATTTATATATTAGTGAATAAGGTGAAGTGCTTGACAAAGGGCAAGCAGGCCGGGTAGTAAAGTTTTAATGCTGGCATTTGTGGACGATATGGAATTAATGGCAAGAGATTAAAGAGCAATGAAAGGCATGTTGAAGAAAGTGAAGTGGATAAGAAAGGACTATGAATGAAAGTAGGGAAATCGGCGTGAATGAGGTTTAGGTATAAAAGAAGGGAGAGAAGTGTAAAAGAATTAGAATGGATGGGTGAGGTAATTCGAAAGGATAAAGCATTCAAGCATTTAGGATTTATTTTTGGAACTTGTAAAATATGTGCAAGAAAAGGCAAGGAAAGCGTCAATTGTTCTGGGGGGAAGTGGGAATAACAGTGGCATGTAAAATATGGGATGCAACGGTTCGCAGCAAACATCCTCGAATATTGTAAATGGTCTGTCCCTGGCAATGGTCAATTCCACCTAAATTGGTAAATTTTAGGAAGTGCCCTAAATCGTATTTAAAGTACGGAACAATAAGAATGTATGGTTGCATATACAAGGAGGTATTAAAAACGTTTGTGAGTGGAGGGGAATTTGAATGGGAATAGATCGAAAAATAATTTATGAAAAAGACAGTTCTTGTCCAAAACAGGTACAGTCACATACTTACACAAATCTAACACCGTTACGTCCCAAGAATTTTCATATATAACATTTATTCCGTACATGCAATGTATAACTATTATAATCTCTAAAATACTAAAAACAATTTTTATCACTTCGCGTAAAATCGGACCATTCCTTTATCCCCCAAAAGACATTATTCTCTTTGAAAATCAAGAAGTATACAAAATCCCATTCTATCCAGAACCATTAAAACTTGGAAGTTTTCATAAAATAGGCTGATTACATTACTTCTTAAGAAATTTGTATGTTTAAGCAAGATAAATGCAATTAAGATAATAATTTTTTTTACAATAAATTATTATAACCCTGTCAGTAACAGCTACCAGTAGGTTCTTATCTATGTCGAGATCCACACATCATCAAATTCTCTTACAGTAATTTTATATTGGATTGCTGCCGACTAAAACCGCTTCGTGATCGCTGTTATAATTAGTGCGGGACCATTTCTAGTCGCATTTCAACCTAAATGATGGATAAGATTTGGGGAATCCGGTCGTTTAAGTAGCGCTCTCCTTAAAAGAATCAGCGTTAGCAAAGCGGATTATGGTGGTTTATAGATTTGAGAGGGATAATTGAATACTAATTAAAATTGTAAGAAGCTATCAGCAGCGACATTGTATTTTCGAAATATTCTTGTAGAAATTTACAGCGAATTCATTGATAAACTCCAGGAGACTTGAAATTTTAATGTGACGATTCATCTATCTACCATACATATGGCGGCTAATTCAGAAAGCTCCCCAGAGCGATATTTTGCGTACGCTAAATTTTACAATAACTCCATATAGGTGCAGCACAAATCTGCTGCTCTCTGATCATCGTGACAAGAAGCTTTACTCTTTACTATTTTTTAGAGTTAAGGTTGATTTTTCCTTGATGGCGGTCCAAAATTTAACCTACGAAGCTCTGGCTTCTTGTGTCTTGTAGACAATAGTTTTTGACCATAAGATGTTGGCCGAAAATTATGTCGAAATATGTGATCCATGTAACGTGCACATTTCGCTACGTTTGATTTCCGTGAGAAAGTGGTGAAAATTGTATTTAATGATACCGAGAAAAGCGGGAATAAAAATAATATAATATCTGAATGGACATTTAACATAGACCACCCAAATATCATAATTGCAATCAATTAAAATTAACGCTTACAAAATACCATTTAATATATAATTAAACTTCCTTATGCCAACGGTTATCGAGTTTCTTCTTAGTCTTTCATTAGTACTTGTAAAATCAGTTTTACTTGTTTATTGTCGACCGGAGATTATTTATTGTCGATATATCGAAATGACCGACGTGATGGACATGAGAGGAGGGGGAAATTTTCGTTAATTCGCGGACGAAGAGATTAACGACGATTCTGTGTGGAGCTGTGTGCTCGGAAAGAAAACGAAAAAAATCGTGCTGTGTGCGTTTTCGATTTTTAGCGGAGGAAATCTTGGCGATCCTCGCGCTGTTCTTCTCCTCGGAGATTATTCCAATTGAGGCCGCATTACACCACAAGGTAAATTGAAAATTTTTGTCATTGGAAACCATTTTCCATTTTTTTTAGAATTCCGACTAAAGTCAGGCCCGATTTTATTTTCTTTTAGGCCTCTTTCTTAAGGGTACAGTATCCCAAAATTGATTCGAAATCATTTGGCTGTGTGCGAAGAATATTTTCGAGTGAGGGTCCTCTCCTTGTATTTGGATTTCTTCTGCGGGAGAACGGTCCACGTGGGAAGTCAGAGCAGTAGATATTCCGTCCGGATCAGAGAATCACGGGGAAGCAGACAGAAAACTCCTGCTCAGCGGAAAACCGATGAGATAAGTCCCCACATTATATAATAAGATTTTTCTGTTAATTAAGAATCGCAATTTAAATGAATTTTGATCAAGTTGAGTTGAACGCTTTTATTTAAAATTGAATCAAACTGGAAGTGTGGCGTAGATTTATTATTATCCATGATATATTGATTCCAGTTAATTTTCTTTAAAACCGGAAGGGTAATAGTGTAGGATATCGAGATTAATTTATTTTTTTGTTATCCATTACTAATAGTTATACGCATAATAAATAATATTGTTGATTTTATGATTATTTTGAATATAGTGCATTTATTTGATTTGTATTTATTAATTGATGTAAAGGGGGTTGACGTCATCCTTGCTACAAAAGAAAAACGTTAATTGTGTACATAGTTTTGAATATGAATTTAATTAATTATTTTAATTTGAATTATTAGTAATAGGAGTTTGCAGGTAAATTAGTGATTGTATTTGTTAATGAATAGTCATTGGTATCAATTTATATTTGGTTGTTGTATCTATATATTTTTTATTTTTTTTATTTTAATTAATTATTCAGAATTTAATTACCAACTTTAGAAATTGGAAAGTTAATTAATAATTTTGATTGTGACTATAGCTGCATTTGTGTCTATCAATATTTTTTTATACTTAATTATTATTGAGAACTATAATTGTTTTTTTATTATTTAATTATTATTAGTTGTTGTTAAGTATTTGTATATTTAGTCATAGTGCTCTATTTATTCCGTCTAAAAGATTAGTTTATAATTATATCCATTATTTTAATTATTATATATATATTTTTTCTTGATATGAATTACAATTAAACTTTGTATATTATATTAAAATTCAGTTATTTTTTTAATATATAGTTTAAATCGACAATTGTTTTCTTCTTTTTCAACTAATTTTTAAATTTCCCTATTTTTCTTGATTTTCTTAAGGGTTTTACTACTATTAAAATTTTATAAAATCAAGTGGCGCCCATTTAAAGATTGTTTAATTTTTAATTTTTTTGTTTTTATATTTAACCACGACTGCCTACCGAGCTAGAGCTGCCGTCAGCGGCCATATCCAAATCAATTCCCCTGTTAAAGAGTAGTGGGGCAATCGATATTTCGTTTTTTGAGGTAGGGCCTGGTGAAATACTCCCATCAGCATTTCTAGTCGCCATTGCTTTGTCTATTTCTCATAAGTGTTGAGAGCAGCTTGGGGTTCATTCTCAACACGAATTATGGTACCTCCTCCTCAAAATATTAAGCTACCATCACAAAAGGCAGATTCGGAATATCGCGGGTGTACATATTGTACAGTGTCGGAGACTGAAGAACAAAGATTTTACACTCGCTAGATAGCGTGTTGTTGATTTTGTAAAGATTTGAAAGTCGTATAAGACTCTGATCAGATACTCGGGGAAATTAAGATGGATCAATTTATAAATGATACCATCAAGCCAAACAGTATACAATGCTTAAAAAGGAAGCAGAATATTACTACGGGGTTTATAATTCTCAGGTTCTTTTATAGTCAAAACCTTACACTGACTTTCCTAAATAATAATGATTTGTCCACTTAATAAGGGAAATAAGTGCAATGTTTAGACAATAGATGTCTATATATTATTTCCAAATTATTAATGAATAAATTATTAATAGGTAAGTCAACGAAATTGTGAAACTTTCTCCAATAAATCAGTAACATAAAAAATTAATATAAAATTATTAAAGGTTTACAGTATAAGCTTCGAATTGTATATATTAATTCGCCAGATTAATCATTTGTTATTTATTATTCAAAACATGGTTAAGGGACTCTGCGTATAATTATAATACTATTACAATATTATTATGTTGAATGTAATCGCTGATTCCCTCTTGTGTATGGGTCCGAATGTGGAGGTATTTTGTGTATTATATCTGTTTCAATTAAACATATATTCATGAATAATTTTCAGTATTTCGTAAATTAAAGGACTTGCACCTTTAGTTTTAATCATAATATTGTATAATTGGCCGAGTTTATAACGGAGCCGACATTCCATTTTATGAAATTAAACATTTTCCCTTAATCTTTAAAAGGCTACTATTTACTCAACTATCAATATAATAATAAGTTATTTTAACACTTTAATATTTCGGAATTAAAGAATTTTAAAAACTTTCCAACGTAAAATTTTGGTATTCAATTCAATAAAAAAAGTAAGTAAATAACGATATTTTTTAATTTACTAAAGATTTAAAATACAAACGTAGCTATAGTTGTGTAAAAATTTTGTACTATATTGTAAACTTTGTTTGTAGTTATATAAAAATGTCGGAACTATTTTTATTTACACTTTAAAATGAACTACTACTTAGTAATGATAATTAATAATAAGAAAAATAATGTTTCTTTGTTGAGCATTTCTGCACTTATGATTTACATTTTAATGTAAATACTCCAGCTAACAGTTAAAACAACTACTCCCCGTACTAAAGCACCGCCAGGCATTGAATGATATAACTGTTAGCTGTCGTTACATGTCTGAAATAATGTTCAGCACTATGTAACAATTTTTGTGGTGTTATCATTTTTTATCCGCTTCTCAAAAAGTGTTATGCAACGACTATCTGCAGACACGTGTTTCGCTGTATCACAGCTCATCAGTGCAGCTTTGTCGTAACTACGTGCGTCCTTTCTGGTGAAAGGCCGTCACGAGAATGAATCAGTTCCAAAAAGAATTGAGCCATTGCCGATGTTCGATTTTCGAGGCGCGAATAAAAAACGATATCACCACAGATAAAAAGCCCGCTCTCAGCATTTAAATATACAAATTATATATTGAAATGTGAGTGCAGTATTAATCATGATAATTAATAATAAGAAAAATAATGTTTCTTTGTTTAACTGTTAGCTGGAGTATTTACATTAAAATGTAAATCATTAGTGCAGAAATGCTCAACAAAGAAACATTATTTTTCTTATTATTAATTATCATGATTAATACTGCTCTCACTTTCCAATATTTAATTTGTATACTTAGTAATGATCGCCACCATCATTTTCATTAAGTTGAATTTTATTAAATTCAATTAGGAGCTTCCGCAATTAGTCATATTATACATCTTTAAGAAAGATTTTACAATTAAATGTTTAACAAGATATAAAACATTTCTTAGATTTGCAGCTATAACGTTTTATGAAAAACGTAATTATTTTCAATATCATTGAAAACAAGCTTCTTTTTGAATATTAAGATAAATCATCTTCATCGAAATGAGACTACATTACTGAATTGTCTTTGGAATATCTAACATACCGTCTCAAATAATGATGTACAACACCAAGAAACCCTCAGTTAGTTCGAGCAACCAGAAGTCGATCAACAAAAATTAACACGGATTAAAATTAAAAATAATTTGTTATGTGTGTAGAATGAGTGGACACAGGCCATTATGAACAAAAGTAGATGCGATATTTATTTGAGGAGTAGGCACAATAAAATATTGTTTAGAGATAGCAGAGTATTGTTCGTAGCAAAATTTTCTGCAAAATCTATTATTGTAAAAGGTACTACCATTGTTATTAGGAATAACATATCACTTCAAGTCATCGATAATGGGATAAGTAGGATTAAAAAAAGTTGTAGACTGTAAATGATACATCTTTTGTTTGCTGAAAACAGACTTGATTTCAAAAGAATTTGTTTCCATAAATGTTGATCAATTAATATGCCGATAAACACGTAGCATAAAATTTATAAGGCTTAGAAAATCAATTAAATTGTTGATTCATACATACTCAGCTACAGAGAAAAGCTGAGAGGTATGGTTGCCACATAAATGTTTCACATGTTATAGAAACATATGAATAAGAGGAACAACGAAGAGTGTTAAGGAAACCCATTTTTGTTTTGATTCCAAGAGAGAAACCTAAGAATTTTTTTTGAATTTAACAGCCACATAAACAATATATTGTATTTATTTTAGGAGCAGCACGATTTGTTCTTTCTATACATTTATAGATATCTGCTGGACTACATGAAAGAACGCTGTGGATGATCATAAAAAAGTACTAAAAGGCTAAGATACTCACAATAAATGAGCCAAAGTATTTCCAGGTTACATGTCAGTATACAGCAGTTAACTTTCTCAACCCATAAGGAAAAGGAAAAATTTGACCGCTTCCAAAATATTTATAGGGAGACAATTTTCATTTTCTTACAAAAATTTTGGTTGTACCACTTATAGGCATCTTCTGTACAATAAATAAATCGATGATAAATAGCAAATTGTATTCATAATATCAGCATTTTCTTCACAAATTTGTTTTTATTAACTAAATCTTCATTCCGAACACAAGTCCTTATCGATAGTTAAATGACATTAGAAAAATATATAATAAATACAAAAGTCAAAAAAAGTTGTTCGAAATATACATTTAGTTATTAAAAACAAATTTTTGACGAAAGTGCTGATATTTTGAATACAATTTACTATATGATAATCTTCACGTAACTTAAAACATATATTTCGATGATAAATAATGATTAATATTGTATTTAGCATGACAACAAAAGAAATACAAATACCAAAAAAATGATAGATTCAACAAAGCATTGCTTAAGGTAGCAGTACTAAAGAAAAGTTTTACAGGTAATTACTAGATGCTTGTAGTTCCAGAAATGCAGATCTTGTGATAAAGGAGTAGAGTGACAAAATGACCACGATCGAGCATAGAGGAGATCATTAAGGTGCCTTAAATTGGTATTAAAGTATATTACAAACAATTTTGAAGTGCAGGAGCCGCAAACCTACTGTAAAGCTTCACACAGCAGTTAGTTGATAATGATTATAGGCATGATGAATATACCGACACTGATTATCTTTTTAAGACAATAATCATAATGGTTATATGGCCCGTTATTAGAATGTAATATATACTCAGTAAGGTGGAAATTGTAACCCAAAATAGGGGTAGGAATTTTTTGATCAAACTTGGCACAAATATTTAATTATTAAAATATAGCACTGGTTATAAATTAAAAGAATAAAAGAAACATATTTTTAATAGTAATGAATTGGTCTGCCCATATGGGGTTAAATACAACATACTCTTCGTGGCATCAATTCTAGCATAGGGTCGATAATCTTTTGAGGTATGTATCTCAAGTAACCTATAATTCGCTCTGAATGGTTTGCAGCATCTGCGGAGAATGCTTAAGAGCTTAAGTTTTCTTTTTATAATTCTTCATAGTTGCTCAGTTGGCGACAGGTGAGGAAATCGGGTTCGCAATGGCATGATATAGATATTATCCTTTTTAAATTGGAAAATACTTGCAATATGGGCACGGGCATTGTCTTGCTGAAAAAGTGTATACTTCAACAACCGAAAAATCGGAATGATAAAGGGTTCTATCACCTTATCCATATATTGAGGGGCGTTCATATTAAATCAGATTAATAGCAAATGAGACCTATTTTTATAAGTTATAGCACCCGATTCCTTTGTGTCTACAGTTTAATGCACTGATATCTCAATAAAAAATTCTATCCTGCGAGGATACCTACAATTCGTCTTCGTACGACCCCCATACAGTTATTATGCATCCGAAATCAAAATCAGGTTTATCACTAAACACCTCCTTATATTACTGCACTTTCTAGTGAAGTCGTAACCTACACCACTTCAAAGGTTGCTGTCGATGTTAAGTTATTAATGGTAATATGTGTGGACGATAAGATTGCAAGCCGAAAGTTCTGATTCTACAATAAACCATTCGGAGAAGACCTTTCTTAGCTAACCACGTGATCTGATATTGAAGAATTTTGAACCTCATTTGTTGTTATTTTTCCACCGGTTCCTCTTTAGTGATATTCCTTATCCTAGGCATGAACTAGAAACCTAATAGGAGCGTATTATTTTGGAATGGTTTCAGTTAAGGCGATTAGCCATTCCTCTAATCGGTAGATTACCTTCGCATGAAACAATGATACAACCTCTCTCAAATTTGCTTAATTTGCGGAAATTTTCAAGTTGGCGTTTTCTTACAAAACAAACGATGAAAAGCGAAAACAGCAATGAATCGAAGACAATTTTGCAAAATATACACCCGATAAAATTGTAATTGTAAGACTTTTCAAATGTCACTTGATCCATATGAATGAAATTTTAATCAATTTAATCATATTATATATCTGTCATGCTGACATAAACAGCCAAAAAGTTCCTCTTAAATAACAATATAAAATAATATGTAGTTTCCGGATGTGGATGAGTATACCTACCTCCCCAATATCATGGTTCAAAAGGGTTTGAGTTGAAGAACATGATTTATAATTGTGAACTCCGCCTGCGCTTCTTTTGTTCAAAATTTGACCTATGATTATAAAAATATAAATAAATAAAATAAATAAATACTTGATTGTGCTATTGTATTTCATTTACGAAAATTTACCAAAGTGATTAATAATATAAACTTTCAACAACTAACAGCCTCAACTATTCAGTTATATGAATAATTTATTTTTATATGTATTTTTTAAGAAAGAAGACCTAAGATCTAAATAAATAAATTACTATGTTTTAATAATTAAACCATTGTGCCAAGTTTGGTCAAAAAATGTATATCTTTTGTTGTTGTGATTTACATGCTACTGAATATCTATTAAACTTTTATCACAATAACACAAATTGTTGACGCAAGCTTCGACTTATCAAGGTCATTATTATAATGAAAGAAAATAGTACTTTTCGGTTTTTTACTTAGAAATCTTTATATACTCACGACAGTGTTAACTTGGGTGATAATATATGATAATACAATGGTAGTTAATTTATGTCAGACCTGAGGTTCTATAAACGACAAGCAGAGTTACAAAAAATGACATAAACTCGATAATAATTCTTATAATCTAGGTTAGTAATAATCACTTTTTTGTATTACCAGCATACCTATATTACATGCACCTTTTAGTAATCAAATCATCAAGCTCAACTAAAAAACGCAATGTTATTGAATAATGGCATTATTTGGCAAGACAAGTAGATGAAGATAAGATCAGAATATCAAGAAACGTGTTTTTAAGGAACGCAGCTTAATAATTGTTAAAAAAATAAGGCTGTTTAGACTTACCAGATTAAGTTGAAATTTACACCTCTAATAAAAATTTATATATTTATCGTATATCGTATATAGCAGACAATTGAAGTTCTAAAGATACAGATAGAGTTTGGTAATAGTGAGACATGTAACAATGGTCAAAATCCAGGGTCGCCGAGGGCCAGAGAAGTTTTGAAGTAATTACGAGGGAGATAGATATGACTGCAACTTTAGAATAAAAGATACCTTGAAACCTTCATATTGATACGCAGCAAATTTCGCTACGATCTGGGATCCCCAAAGCTTCTTTGAGGATTTGTAGCAAAATTTGGTTAGTAACCTTTGTCTGGAATTAATAACATTAAGATTGTTTGATTAAAAAAAAGTTTTCAGTGATAATAAACAAAGCCCAGTTGAGCAGAATAGGATACCATATTTAAATGTTCTTACCTACCATCACATTTGATTCCATCAGAATTTTGTTGGTAACATCTTTTATAAACTCTTACAAAATCGATTAGTACATAGAGTACTGACTTTATAAATTATTATATAACTTTAAATAAGTGCTCCGATTATGGAACCAAAATTTCTAAAAAGAAAATGTAGATAAAAATATTTACAAAAGTTAGAGAACATTAAGATCCTTATTTTCTTTTTTGATTATGGAGTTTTGAATAACATAAGAAAGCAATTTGTGACCAAAGGTTTGTATGACATAGATATAAGCAAAGATTGTTGAATATTCATATATTAGTCGACGTAAAACCGAATAACGATCAAGAAATTATATCATCAATTCATCAGCATATTAAAATGTCAAATAGAAGATGAAGGAGAAGCGGCCGTATTATGATATGATGGAATCTGTGATATTTGTAATGACCATGAGTAGATTAGACATAATATGTGTTAAATAATAGGTTTGCTTAAATTTGTGATATTTGCATTGAAATAAGATTCAGCACATGAAGTATTTATTACGTGTACTTATTGAAAATTAAAAATACGTGGAGACATCTCAAATTTGAGACACATTCATTTAGTCGGTTTAATTCTTTAAAATGACTTTGTGGCAACCGATTAAGGCATGGTCACTGCCTTTAGTAAAACTCTAAATCTTTGAATTTTTATTATATACTCGCTGTCTACATTAATAATTTCTTTTCGCCTCTTTTAATAATAATAATAACGCTTTATTCGTGCTTACCAGAGTTTACACATGGCAATACAAAGTATAAGATTTACATATCAATAAATTGGTGTATGGGAGAATCACAATAAAAATTTAAATAACAAACATAAATAATAAAGTTAATTGGCGTCAAATCGATAACATTTTGTATAGATGAAATGAATAACACCGTGTATCACTAAAAACCGTAAAAGTTAATGAATAATTAAAATTAATTAGAATAATGTATAAATAGATTAAGTACATGGGGAATACAATCTGTAAAATGGGTTACAAATAATATTGGCAAACATTTTTCTGTAAATAAATTATTAAAATTTGTGTATAAGTAAAATGGATAAAATAAATGTATAAAAAAAATCAATAAAATTTCTGTATAAAAATAAAGCGACAAAAATAATGTATATATAAAAACAATAAAATTTGAGTATAAATAAAATCAATAAAAACGTAAAATCAATACTGTTAGCGTATAAATTAAAGCTATAAATATAATCTAAAAGTAAACACAATAGTAAAATAGATAAAAATGTATAGACGCAATTTAATAAAATTTGTGTTTAAATGAACGCGATAAAAATGGCATATAAATAAAAACAAATAAAATTTGAAATTTGAAAATTGAATAGTAAAAATAAAAGTACAAGTAGTGTAAAAATATATAATATAATATACACCGAAAATTAGGCACTAAAACTGCAGGATATATTATAAAGGCATAAATCTGACCAACAGACATTCTTCAATGCTGTAATAAGCTTGTTGTAGATATGATTTCAATTAAATATGATCAGGTATCTTGTTTTGTGACTTGGTTAGGCGAGAATACTTTGTTTGTTAATTGAGTGTATGGCCTTGCCGTATGTTTTAAATTATGCTTACAAATATTGGGAAAGCATATCTTAACCCGAATACCCACATAATCAGAAAAATTAAAGATTACGGGAGATGTTACAGTTTTCTTTTTCTATATTTGTAAAATATTGTCTATACGGTTGTTTAGCCTTGAATTAAAATTTACTCTACTACTTTACGGTATAAGTATACCGTAGCTTTTTAATAAGCCACAAAATGATGATGCACGGAAATTATTTAAATTAAAATTCCCACCAATAATAACGTATACATTATTATTTAATGTGTCGAGCAAATTTTTAATATGAAATTCAAATTCAAAGAAGTTCGCGTGGGGAGAACCATAAATAGTATTAATATTAATATTATAATCAAGGAGATTATTTCACATTCTTTCTCTTTGGATAATGAATTAAGATTGCTTAGGACTCTAAATGAATGATTAAGTTTAGCAAGTTGCAATACGCCGCTATTAATAAACTTAGTGCGTGCAAAGTAAGCAGATAATTGGTAATTATCTAATTTAAGGGTTGTAATTTCGTGCGTTTAAAGCCAATGTTCGCTGAGGCATAGAACGTCGAATGTATTATTATATTTATGAATTATTGCTTTCAATACAGAGGTTTTGTTTCTTGATGATTGCATATTGTAAAATAATAAATTTAATGTTAAATACGGGATTTGTGTTTGTTTATTTATTACCCGATTTTTGGCGTGTTCTTAGAAAAATAAACCGCTCTACAATAACGCCTTCTGGTCAATTGGATGGAGTATTTCATGGTTTATATAGTCGGCCCCAATGTTAAATACTGGATAAGTTCTGTTGACTTTTTCGAAGGTAAAATTATTGGCCTTGAGTATTTGTTAAGTATGTTCTTGTAGGTTGTGTGAGTCTGGGCTCGCGAGCACCCAAATCAAAAGCACTCAAGAAGCGCACACCCCACAATTGGTGACCCCGACGTAATCAAACCAAAACGCAAGTGTGTTGCCGAACAAACATTCGCTAGTGTGCACAAAGAAACAATCCGTGAGCAACATGGCCAACGAAGAAGTCAACAGAATACAAGTGCCTATGCCACCGTTTTAGGACGACGACCTGGAATTGTGGGTCGCTCAAGTGGAAAGCCAATTTTAACTAGCAAAAATCACCAGAGACGACACAAAATCTAGGTACGAGCTGGAAACCTGGAGCTGCGCTTTGCCAAAGAATTGCGAGATATATTAACATCACCACCCGCCCTCGAGTAATACGATAAGCTGAAAACTGAATTTATCCGACGCCTCAGCATGAGCCAAGAAAACCGAATACGGGAGTTGTTAGAGCGAGAACTAGGAGACAGGAAGCTTTCGCAATTCCTACGACACCTGCAGCATCTGGCAGGCACCTCTGTCCCAGACTCGTTACTACCTTTCTTATGGATCAGAAGACTTCCAAGCAACATGTAAGCTATTCTTGCAACACAATTTAAGATACCGATAGACGAAGTTGCACAACCAGCTGATGCCATAGCCAACACAACCACATCAGCTATTAACGAAATCAACACAAGCGACGACTTCAGAACTGTGATAGCCGAGGTAACACAATTAAATTTCCAGCTCTGAAAGCAAGAAAACACCAGATCTTTAGAACAATCACGACTCTGTTCGCACAGCCGAAACCGCGAACGAGCCCGTAGCCAGTCAAAGGGACAAACATTCGACACATGTTGGCTCCATTTTAAGTTCGACAAGGCAGCACGCAACTGTCTAGCAAATTCTAGACAATGGGAAACGATTAGGGCAGTCATTAGAGGCGGCAACTGACTATTCGCAGAACGCATCGCACCGCCTGTACATCACCGACCAACAATCAAAATTATATACTATATCTAACAGACGTATGCGTTTTCCCGCGCCGTTTGGTTCCACAAAAAAAAACACCTATACGATTACAACCTGTACGAAGAAAATGGAGCCGTCATTCACACGTATGGCACGATCAGTTTAAATCTGGAATTGAAACTACGAAGAAATTTTCCATGGCGATTTATTATAGCAGACGTACACAAGGCAATAATAGGCGCCAAGGTCTTGTCCTTGTTCTGCAAGCCATGCGGTTTACGTATTTTTACACGACATGGCACAGAGCACATAATACACACTACCACCGGTCCACTAGTGTCCAGCAGGCCAAGACGGCTTGCACCGGATAGACTAGCAATCGCGAAAAATGAATTCTGGACCTTGTGCCAAATAGGAATTGTATGACTCTCGAAAAGTGGCTGGCCCTCATCGCTGCATTTGGCTGCATAAAATGCAGAATAGCGACCCTGCGGAGACTATACAGCCATTAACGTGAGAGCGGTTCCCGGCAAGTACACCGCCCCGCATATCGAAGATTTCGCAAAACGGCTGGACGGATGCAAAGTCTTTTTAATAATTGATCTAGTTCGAGCTTAACACCAGATCCTGATAGCGAAAGACGACATACCAAAAACAACCATCGCAACACCATTCGGACTTTTCGAATTTGCATACATGTAATTTGGACTACGAAACGCAGAACAAACGTTCCACAAATTCGTGGATGGAATCCTGCGCGATTTAGATTTTTGCTACGTATACATTGTTGATATTTCGGTAGCATGAAATCGAAGGAAGAACACAACGAACACTTCAACAACCATTTTCAATTGCTTTCCTGGGATACATGGTATCCGGAGAATGGAGAAAACCACTAGTCGACAAAGTGAAAGCAATTCAAGATCTCCCACTACCACGGACAACGAAGAAACTACGACAAGTATTGCGAATGATAAATTAATATCGACGTTTCGTTTCGGGCACAGCAAACACTTAAGCACCGCTAAAAGAACTGTTGAAAAGAAAAAAAAGACAACATTCAACCAATGCAAGCACGAGATCGCTAGAGCAGCATTGTTAACACGTCCACAACCCAGAAGTCGGAAAAATGTTCACCAAGACAATTCCGGTACCTCGATTACATCGGGCAATTCTCAACTGACATTCGTCACATAAAATGGAAAGAGAACATAGTCGCCGACATACTCAGCCAAATCGATCAGGTGGCAGCAGGAATCAACTTCACGACAGTTGGAGCCGAGCAAGAGAATGACAAAGAGCTCAAGAACCTAATTAGCGAAGAGTATACAAGCCTGTACATCAAAAAGATTCAAGGTGTACAACAAACTAAACGCCTCCACAATTAAACATCAAAAAGATTAATTTTTTGGAGTATAACTCCGACATCTACTGCGACATTTCAATCGACGCTGTGCGACCTTTCGTAACAACCAATTTACGAAAACATTTGTTCGATAGTCTCCATCGATTATCATACTCTAGAGCAAAAGCTACAGCCAAATTAGTACTGAAAGATTCGTATGGCCAAAAATCCAAGCAGATAGAAAGAAATGGAGCAAGCAATGCCTAGCTACATCGTAACGTTCATCGACCGCTTTACTAGATGGCCCGAAGCATTCCCGGTATCGAACATCGAAGCTAGCACAGTAGACAGTATATTTGTCACGCACTAGAGAGGGTTCACCTCTCAGGGTAACAACGGACCAAGGACGCCAGATCGAGTCACAACTATTCAAGCGACTGGAAAGACTCTTGGGCTTTAAATGAAAAAGAACGACGGTTACCCACCCGCAAGCAAATGGGCTAGTAGAAAGAAAGCAGTTAAAAGCTGCACTGATATTCCACAAAGGAAAATCATGGATCGATCTACTACCCTTCGTTTTGCTTTGAATAATTGAAAGGCAATCAACTAACCACGGAAAGAATCAAACCAGCATTCATAGAAAACCCCCCCGATGACACAAACCGACCAACGAATACGAATAGTGAGTTGAGTGCAATAAACACGTGTTCATGCAATTTCTCTCTCAATTTTTAAATATTTTGTGTTCTAATGTGATTAATTTAATATCGTAAGTACATTATTTCATCCTTAAGCACCAAGACATCTTGGATAATTGTATTTGTATAGCTATGTGCTTTTATAACTCAGTAATTAGCGAATTCATTAATTGCGCACACTCTAAATTTTCCCTTTCTGTGGCCCATACCTGCTTTGTATTTGTGTCTTGTTAGTCATTTCTTATTTGAATTGATTGGAAAATGCTTTTTAAATGGGGTATTTGCGTGCATGGTATCACGCCTAACACTCCCTACATTAAATGCAATGGTAAATTTAACAAATCTATACACATTCGATGTTCGCGTTTGTGTGATAGCGAAGTTTCTTTAATAATTAATAGCAAATCTAATTGGATTATCAGATAAACCCTATAGAAGACTTAAATAAAATAATTACTGAACAATTGAATGAATTTAAACAGGAAATGATTAATATAAAGAAAGATATAATTCATTCTCTAATGGACCGTTTTTCTGATATAGAGAATAGACTCTTAAAGTTAGAGCAGAACAGTGTAATACAACTCAAATCCTTGATACTTATGAAGTATTACTTGAAATGGATGAGAGAAAAATTAAGAAATCAAATGTTATATCCTTTAATTTAAAATAGTCTGCGTCAGTCTCTATTGACCAAAAAGTTAAAGATTATCTTTTGGAAGTGGAAAACTGCAACCTCTTAGAGTCTCTGCTAAGCCATCAAAATTATTTCGTCTGGAAAAAAAACCTAATAATTGCGGTCCACTCAAAATTAATTTTTAGTGATGAACACTCGGCTTAAGAGGTTCTCAAATCTAACTCCCTAAATAATCAAACTTTACAACAAAGAGAAAATTATAAAAACCTAAAAGCAGAATATGAAATGTGCATCTCCAACGGTGAACAATTATATATCCTAATGATATTTAATACATATATAATAATAAAAGTGCCAAATCTTCTGAAATGTGATTATTATAACGGAGACATGCCTATATTGCGATCTATTAGATAATCAGTTATTAATACCTAATTGTACTCTGTATCATGTTGAGCGGACTATTCGTGGGGAATTCAAAGATGGTGGCATACGTATAGCTATTAAAAAGTGTTTTAAATCTGTATTTGTAAGTAGTTCTAATGAAATTGAACACATTTTGTTGCTGCTACATTTGGAAAATAAAAATAATTATCGGCGGAGTATATATATATATCACCTTCCTCTCCAATTTCAATTTATGAACAACATTGTTCTGTAGTGGAACAATTACGACAAAAAATTTTGAATTATAAATTTATAACTTGGGGAGATTACAATCTTAACAACATTAATTGATCTTACAAAGGCCTTCGACTGTGTCATGCATAAAAATTTAATAGAAAAGTTAAAATTATACAATTCCGATGTAAATAGCTGTCTATTAATTTCAAATTATTTGGAAAATAGAAAACAAATAACTCAATTTAATAATACTCTATCTGATCCTTTGCCAATAATGCATGGTGTTCCGCAAAGTTCCACATTGGGTTCGTTATTATTTTGAATATTCATTAACGATTTTCTCAATTACATTAAAGAAGCTGATGTTGTTCAATTAGCTGATGACACAACGTTGATTGTGTCCCGGAAAAAAATTGATGAAGCCGATATCTTAAATAATGTAGCTATGATTAAAGCCGAGCATTAGTTTGCTCACAATAAACTAAGCTTAAATGTGGAAAAAACTGTCACCAAATTATGTACATCAAATAAGTCAATTAATATAAATCACTCACCTAATGTAACATTTCTGGGGCTAGTAATTGGTCATGCATTGTTGTGGGATGGTCATGGTGTTGAATTAGCCAAGAAATTAAACAAAACTTTATACCTTCTTAGAAACCTTAGCGACAATCTTCCATTAACTATAATTAGAACAGCTTACTTCTCATTTTTCCAATCACAATTAATATATGGCTTAAATGTGTGGGGCCATTCTAGTATCACGCACAGCTTGTTTAATTTACAGAGACGTGCTGTCAGAGTTATTTCTGGAATTGGTTTTCGGGATGATCGTAAACCAAAGTTTATTGAACTTGGAATATTAAATTTACTATGCTTATACATATTTGAGTGTTTGATGACTATTAAAACAAATGGAAGTAGTTATGTAAAACATAGTGTTATACATGACTACAATACTAGACATAAAGAAAATATATGTCCACTAAATATCAGAATTAATAGATCGCAAACAGGCATAAATTATTATGGAATTCTATTTTATAATTCTCTGCTACAGGACATAAGAAAATCATGCGTGAAAGAATTTAAGATTAGGATAAAGTCTTTGCTATTAGCAAATGCTTTTTATAGCTGGAATGAGTTTCTGTTATTTGATTTTAGTTCGTTGTAATATATTTTATACTACCTATTTTTAAATTTTAACTCTCGATATCATTGCATTATATCCTCTATATATTTTGTTATTAGATTGTTATTGTTATTTTATTGAAGTGCTGTGTAAGTTATGTTAATCTTTCGTAAATATTTTCCATGGATCCATTTGACTTGTGTAACACTATTTTTTGTAATAAGCACCAATAAATTATTATTATTATTATTATCATTATTAAATGGTCAAGTGAAGGTTATGACACAACAAATTATTAATTCTTATTCATTTATGAACTTGAATCAATTAATCTACTTACCAAATATTCGAGGTAGTTTTCTTGATTTATGTTTCTCCGATATTAATATTGATATAGTATTAGCAGATGATTTATTACTCAACACGAGCCACTATCATTCCGCCTATTGTGGTGTATTATCAGTCACTGTTAACAATGACAAATTGATAACTAATGAAAAAATTTACCTTTTTGATAAAGCCAACTACGAAGGTCTTAATACTTTCTTTCACAGCTTAGATTGGGAATCGCTCTTAAATGATTGTAATTTAGATGATGCAGTTCAATTATTTAAAAATTACATTTATAAGGGCATGGATTTATATATTCCATCTAAAACCGTGGACATGGTAAAAGTAATTTTCCTAGATTTTTCAATCTTGAACTTATTAAAAAAATTCTGAAAAGATCTGGTAGATATGAGGATTATCAAATGTTTTGCAACCTTAGATCCGTTTGTAAGACCTTGTCAAAAAGCTATACAATGAATATCTGGAAAATATCCAAGACAATATTTTTAAAAATCCAAGATTTTGGCAATTTGCGAGTGATTCTAGGAAAGAAAGTGATATCCCTAAAATTATGAAATTTAAAGAAGAGCTGACAACGGGATGGACATTGCAAATTTGTTTGCGGAATATTTTTCGACCGTTTATGAGTCCGCAGAGTCTGATACAGATTGCATCCTTTCGGATGGAGGAATAGGTAGTGCCCAACAAGTTCTAGTGCAGGGCATGGAGTTGTCGGTATCCCTAGAAACAACTATATCGCCAAGCTGAAGAATTCTATGTCCTCTGGGCCCGATCGTATGCCTTCAAATTTATATTTAAATTGTATTTACTCATTATGTAAACCCATATACGTTCTATTTACATGTTCCCTAAAAACATGTTATTTTCCTAAAATCTGGAAAGAGTGTTACGTTACCTCTATATTTAAATGTGGATCCCGTGATGATGTAATTAATTATCGTGGCATTAGTATACAATCGGTTATTCCTAAACTTCTTGATAAGATTATTAGTGAGCAACTTGCATGGATGTCTAAGTCATTCATAACATTTAAGCAAAACGGTTTTCAACCGGAAAAATCTACAACAACAAATCTAATGCAATTTAAACAATTTCTGTCAACCGCCTTCAAAAGAAATTATTAAGTTGATACTATATATACAGATTTGGGCATTTGACCGAGTGAATCACTCTTTTTTACTGGGAAAATTACGTTTATTGGGTTTCAATATAAATACTCTAGCATGGCTCGAGTTATTTCTTTCTGACCGTACTCAAAATGTTAGAATTCAAAATTTAATATCTTAGCCAATAATAGTAAGCTCGGTCGTTCCTCAAGGTACTCATATTGGTCCAATATTATTTATACTGTTCATAAATGACATAGTAGATGTTATTGAGGTTAGTGAATGCCTATTGTATGCTGACGATATGAAGTTATATCAAGTTATAAAGTGCGTGGAAGATTGTAAATTGTTACAAAAGGATTTGGATCGAGTTGTTCGTTGGTGTGACGTGAACAAATTATTTTTAAATTCTGACAAATGTGTTTCAATTTCGTTTTCAAGAAGTATGCGTCCATTATGTGTGGAATATTTCATCCATTCATCTCCTTTGAAATGTGTAGATGCTGTGAAGGATCTAGGAGTGTTATGTGATAGCCTCTTACCTTTTAAGAACCATATTATTGGTATATGTGATAAGGCGTCAAGGCTATGGGGTTTTGTTTGGCATATTTCAAAGGAGTTGAACAATGAATGTTTAATGTTATTATATTGTACATTAGTAAGGTGTAACTTTTTTAAATTCAAATTCAACTTTATTTAAAAAAATAGTGAAATACATAGAAAATGCTAAATAAAACACTAAAATGAAAACGTCACGTATCAAAAATAATAATTAATTCGATATATACACACACATGAATATACATCTATACTTACATAATCAAGTCTTAATTCATTATATGTACATACAATAAATTATAATACTTCTTACCAATCCTTTAGTGAATAGAGTTCTTATGAATTAGGTACTCTTTGAGACTGCGTTTAAAACACTTGAAGTCCGTTATTAATTGAATATTTTTAGGAAGTTTATTAAATATCTTTACTGCACTACAGGAGCTTTTTCTAACATTACTGATTTATGCAGCGGATAGTTATATATGTTTTTGAAATTATAAATCAAAAGTTCAAACACATATAAACTATATAAGGTTAAAATTTCATTTGACTTAAATTTCCCTCGGCAAGATTCAGTATATTTCAGGCCAAAAATAATTCTGATTGCTTTCTTCTGTATAATGAATATTTTGTTGGAGAAGGTACTGTTACCATAGAAAATTATCCCGTGTCTTAGAATCGATTCAAAATTAGATTTGTATATCGAAATAAGTGTCTTAATATCAAACATCTTTGATAAAATTCTAAAAGAATAGCAAATCGAATTTAATTTTCCTACTAAATACATGCAGTGATCTTTCCAGTTTAAATTTTTATTAATAACTACTCCGAGTAATTTTGTATTTGAATTTAACTGAAACATTACATTTCCCAATTCAATTTCGTCGATCATTTGACTTGTGCTGCTTCCTGTAAAGAGTATAACACTTGTTTTATCTTTGTTTAATATAAACTGATTAATATTCAGCCAGTTTTCTACCGAATTAAATGTTGTTTTTGAGTGCATCATTGACTCATTTCCTGATTTATTTTTTACCAAAATGCTGGTATCATCTGCGTAATTTAAAATTAGATTGTTTGATGAAATATTCGTGATATCATTGATAACAATTAAAAATAGGAGGGGTCCGAGTATTCTTCCTTGCGGAACACCTATGTTTATAGCGACTTCATTAGATATTACATCTTTAATTTTAACGATTTGTTTTCTATCCGATAAATAAGATGCTATTAAATCTAGTGCAGTACCTCGAATGCCATATAACTCTAATTTATTAATAAGTATTTTATGGTTCATCGTGTCAAAAGCTTCTGACAAGTCCAAGAATATACCCATAGATTTTTCTCCATTTTCTATAGCCTCCACTATTTCCAATATGTATCTAAACAAAGCCGTGTTTGTTGATTTTGATTTCATAAAACCATGTTGTGATTTATTAAATAGGTTATATTTAACAAAAAATTCTATTATTCTTTTAGATATAATTTTTTCAACAACTTTAGATAATACGCTAAGGAGAGCTCCTGGCCTGTAGTTACTAAAGTTACTGGGATCACCTTTTTTATAAATTGGTATCAACACACTGGTTTTTAGACATATAGGAAATATCCCCTGTTCTAAAATTAAATTAATTAAATGTGTAAATGGATACACGATTTGAGCAATTGCATGTTTTAATACATACGTTGTAATTTCATCAAGGCCTGAAGATGATTTGTTTTTAAGGTCATTTATGGTGTTATAAACCTCCACAACTGTGGTAGGTTTTATAAATATTGAATGTGGATTAGGATGTATTTGTCTAGAGGAACTTGTTTTTGACAAATTTTTAACTAACACTAATCCAACTGTCGAAAAGTAATGGTTTACTTCATTTACATATTGTTCAATATGTGAGCTATTATTTACATGATCTTTTCCTAAGTATTGATTAACTATTTTCCAAGTCGTTTTTATTTTATTATCGCTATTTTGAATTTTGTTTCTGTTATGATTTATTTTTGCTTCATATATAAGCCGATTATATTCTATAGTTAATTTATTATACAAGCTCTTCGCTTCAGGATGGTAATGTTTTACGACATAGAATGAATCAAGCATATTTTTGTGTCCAATGACTTCAGGGGAGTTATATATTTTATTGATATATTTTCTATTAAATTGTTTGACTTGTTTCGGACATGACTTGTTTAATGTAGCTTGTATAACTCTCATGAAATCATTCCAAGCGTCTTCTATATTAGTACAATTGTATACAGGGTGTCCCGTTAATGCGGGGAAATGGCTGAACCATAGATTCCTGGGATCAAAATATGACGACTTAACGCAACTTATCTATATCCAAAAATTTACGGTTAAGCCGGAATTTGGCTTCAAAGTTTCAAAATTTTTTATTTCTTTTGTTTATAACAATTGAACGCTTTATTTGATTTGAATGAAATTTATTATTAATAGGTACCATAATATCATACATCATTTCAGTTATTGTGGCCATTAGTGATTGACAGGAAGTATAAAAAACAGTAGTACCACTACTTAAAAACTAAAATATTTTTTTATTGGTGCATCCAATAAAATCCAAAAAAATCTCTTTGAAAGGGCATTAGATTTAAAAACTTTTTTGACTTTTACTAGTTTTTGATATCTTGTACGGTTTTTGCACAAAAAAATAAAATATGTATATAGTATACTCATTATGCACTCATTAATAAGTAAATAAACTTACTCAATTGAATAAGAACTAAATAATATCAATTAATAAGATAAATCAAAACAAGATCTAACATTTTTCAAACAATTTTCTTTGCGAAATCCTAATACAAACAAGATATCTGTTTGTTCCAAATATGCATTTTTATGAACTATTATAAAGTTAAAAATTAATTGTTAAAAGACACTAAATAATTATTATTATACATAATTTACATTTTTTAAACAAAGACGGCCACGAAAAACATTTATTTTCGATTTGATGAAAAACTAGATTTTGTTTTTACTAGATAAAATATATATATATTATTTTTTTGTGGGAAAACCGTAAAAGATATCAAATATTATTAGGAGATAAAAAAGTTTTTAAATTAAATGGTCTTTGAACTAGTATTTTTTTAGTTTTTATTAGATCCACCAATAAAAAAATATTTTAGTTTTTATGTGGTGGTACTACTCTTTCTTATACTTCTTGTTAACCAATAATAGTCATAATAACTGAAATGATGTATTATATTATAGTAGTTATTAAAAATAAATTTCATTTAAATCAAATAAAGCGTTTAATTGTTAAAAACAAAATAAATAAAAAAAATTTAAACTTTGAAGCCAAATTCCGGCTTAACCGTAAATTTTTGGATATAGATAAGTTGCGTTAAATCGTCATATTTTGACCTCAGGAATCTATGGTCCAGCCATTTCCCCGCATTAACGGGACACCCTGTATATAGTCCCATTTGGTACATTTTAATAATGAAATAAAACATTCGATATTTGAAAATTTCTTACTTTTCTAACATTTCATTTTTTTGCATATTTGGTAAAGTCCATGTCATTTCTTGTGAAAGATGGTCTGACATATGTGTATTAAAAACCGTGGTACAATATTCTGAATTCATATTTGTAACAATATTATCGATTGTTGAATTTTTAGAAATACCAATTCGTGTCCAGTTTTGTACTGTAACAACCGTATTAAATGTATTTAATAATGTCAGAAATTCAAAGGTTTGAGGAGAATCTTCATTTATATTGAAATAGCCTGAAATAATATAAATTGCTTTTTTAATTAAAAGTTTATTCAATAATAAGTGTAATTTCTCAAAAAATTCAACAATATTTTCTTTATATGGTACTCTATAAATGGTAATTATGATGTGTTTTTTGTTGTAGTTGTAGATTTTGATATGTTATTTAAGTCGTTTCTCACTTTACACTTGATACTGTCGCGTACATTAATCGCTGAACCTCCGTATGTCGTTTCTCTGGTACTCGAATGCTCACTTCTACAAAACGATGAGATGAGGGAGTAATTATTTACTTTACACTTTACTAAATTTTTAAGGGATTGCCAATGTTCAGTTAGTGTAGAAAAAGACACTCAGAATGCTCTTCCATTAGTGCTTCCAGTTTAATAATGTTATTTTTGATTGAATGTATATTTAAATGGATTAATAATATTTTTGTTTCCGAGGTATTCAATTTTATTATCTTATCTGTGTTTTTCTGCGTTTCAGAAAAAAAGAATAACGCTGCAATTTAATATCAGCTGGCCAATTTGCCTAATTTTTTGTTAAATGGGAAGCAACAGCCACGACACGTCCGGAATAACCATCAAAAGACAGTTCGTTTCCAAACGAACGACTCCATCGCCAGGAAAAGGGTGTATGGGAGCCCGGGCTCGCGAGCACCCAAATCAAATGCAATCAAGAAGCATGGGCCGCCAACAGAGGTCGCGGCGGCCGTCGCGCGCGCCAGTAGTATATCCCGCGAGGAGAGGGCGCCCCAATAATTAAACCGACGGTATGGTCGCGGCAGCCGACAGAAAAGATAACACGCAGATCAACCGGCAGACTTCGACTCATCGTCGTTAGGTGATCCTCGCCAACCAAGACGAACCTACGATGACCGAGGGAGCCCCGTCGACTGCGGAGGACCAGCGCCGATTGAAAAAGGCGGTTAGGAACGCCCGGCGACGTACCAGCCGCAATACCGCCAGCGTTATCACCACTGCCCCGGACGCCTGAGAAGGAGGACGGCTACCAGGAAGGCGATCAAGGAAACCAAGGGGACCTGTATCACGAGCCGTCCAAGCTACCTGAACCTGTGAAACTTTTTTTTTGGTAGAGGAGGGAAAATTCTTTATGAACACCTATTATTGTCAATAATAGGCAGCATGAGGTCGACCAAGTTGTCATCTGTCGGTGCTTCCCCCAGCACCACTTCCAGTTCCGTCTGTCTTCTGCCCATCTGGGGCAGTGCGTCAGCGTGTGGTTTGCATCGTCTACCATTGTATCGCAATACTGACAGTTACTTCGCCTTCTTGATCTTGTACAAGTAGCTTCCGAAGCACCCGTGCCCGGTTAGCATTTGGGTCAGAAAGTGACTTGTCTGCCCGTGCTCTCTCTCCACCCAGGGCCTCACCTGTGGTATCAGCTTTCTGGTCCAGGCTCCTTTTGCTCCGTCGTCCCATCTCTCCTGCCACACCCTCATCTCAGTTTCCCTTGCTCTGCGCTTAGCCTCGCCCTTGGTCATCAACCCGCTTAGCTTAGCGTCGTGCACCTCTGCGCGTTCTTGCAACGCCAAGTCTGCTGGTAATGTTCCAGACAGAACCTCGACCGCGTCTGTAGATACCGTCCGGTATGCCCGTATGATTCGGATCGCTCCTGTCGTTTGCGCTCTTCGCAGCCACGTCACGTTCCTGGCCGCACCGCAGCATTTGACCCACGCCGGGGCTGCGTACATCAGCTTAGCCCTTGCAACGGTTGCCAGCAGTCTGCGTCGCCCATCTCCCTGGCCGCCGATGTTGGGCATTAGTCGTGCCACCGCTGCCTCCGTTCTCGTCGCCGCCTCAGCTACCGTTGCCGCCTGTGCGCTGCATTTGGGGTTGGCTTCGAGCGTCACTCCCAGGTATCTTATCTTCTTCTCGACCGTCACCTCCTGGTCCCTAATCGCGATCGTCTCCCCCCGATCGTTTGGTGGACAGCCATGCCGCCGTCGTTTTTTTCCGGAGCTGCTTCCATGCCAGTCTCCTCCAGCCACTGGATGACTCTCTCAGCGGCCTCGACGGTGGTGTATTTGAGGGTGTCCATTGACTCGCTGCATACGACTAGTGCATCTCCTGGGAGGGGGCCTATCTGTAGGACCCCGTCATACACTAAGTTCCAGAGTGTTGGGCCCAGTACAGACCCTTGTGGTACCCCTTGCGTTATTGGGACTTCTACCTCGCGTCCTTCCTTCTCATAGGAGAGGCTCCTGTCGCTGAGGTAGGCCTCCATCATGTTCATGAGGTAGTTCGGAAAGCCTCGCTCCTCCATTGCGTTAAGGACCGCTGGCCAAGGCAGGGTGTTGAACGCGTTGCGTACGTCTACCGTGACCATCACGCAGTGTCTCCTTTTCCTCAGCGGCCCAGAGTTTGCTCTCGCCGCTATTTCTTGTACGGCCATGATGGCATCTGTGGTTGACCGTCCCTTTCTGAAGCCATATTGCCTCGGTGACAGTCCACCGGATCTTTGGATGTGCTCTGTCACCCTCTCGGTCAGCAACCTTTCCAGAACCTTACCGGTTCTGTCGAGGAGGCAAATGGGTCTCCAGGCCTGTGGATTCTCGGGTGGTTTGCCTGATTTGGGGATGAGGGCCAACCTGGCCCGCTTCCAACGTCTTGGGAAGACCCCCTCGAGTACGCATCTGTTAAGGCATTCTGTGATCCTGTCCGGGGTTGCTCCCAGGGCGACTTGGATTGCTTCGCCCGGTATACCATCGGGTCCCGGGGCCTTACGTTTTGGCAGCCTGTTTATTGCTTCTAGCAGCTCCTCGGTTGTGAATGGGACTGCTTCGTCTGGCTCTGTCTCCCTTCTAGGTCTCCTTAGTGCTCCGTTTCTGCGCGTAGGGACAAGTGCACCGACCACCGCTGTTGTTCCGCCTGGGACCATCGTCTCCGGCCCTGGCTGCTTGGTCTTCAATTTCTTGGCCACGATTTTGTAAGCCAGCCCGAACGGGTTGCTCTCCACTTCTTCACAGAGTTCCTTCCAGCAGCGTTCCTTGCTGCGAAGGATCTCCCTGCGAAGTGCCTTCTTGGCTGTATTCCAGTGCTCCAGTAGATCTTGCAGAGGGTCATCCCTTCTCCTGGCCCTGGTCACCTGCCGTCTTGCTCTGTTAGCGGCAGCTCTAGCTGTTGCCACGCTTTCGCACCACCAGTGGCTTGTCTTCCGCTGGCATGGTCTCTTCTTCGGAATGGCTTCCTCACAGGCTGCTTGGACGTGCCTCATCATGGTGTCAACTATAATTTCTGCCCCCAACCCATCTGGCAGTTGGAGTAGTGCCATTCTCGCCGTCAGTTTTTCGCAGTCCATCCGCCCAATCGACCAGCGTTCTATTGCTGCGCATGAAGTGGTATCGTGAGGGTCCCTGATCGCCATTGTTAGGTAATTGTGGTCACTGAGCGACTCAATTTCTCCATGCACCTGCCAGCCGTGGATGAGAGGCACGAGGCGCGCTGACATCAGGGTGACATCCACTATGGATGTCGCCCTACCTCTTTCGAACGTTGGTGCGTTTCCTGTATTTGCCACGTGCAGGTCTAGGGATGCCGCCATGTTTAGCACGCTTCGTCCTCTGTGGTCCGTGCTCTGTGACCCCCATGCAGTCGCCTTCGCGTTCAGGTCTCCCCCCACTATCACGTGTCCCCGCTGTCGTCGTAAGCTGTCTTCCAGCTCCTGCAGCCAGGCGTTGTAGACTTCTCGACTGCTGTTGGGGGATATGTAGCAGCTGTATTATACTGTGTCAGCTACAGCTACCCACACTATCCCTCTGGCGGGCGTGCCCCGGCCGCGCGATTGTTGTTTCATGTTTCCCCGCATCTGGATCGCTGCGTCGCCGTCCGGTGCATCTGTCATCCAACTCCCGTCCAGTCGCGCGTTGTTTGTGAACCTGTGAACCTGAGATATCTAAAGCCGCCGACGATCGACGGGATCCCGTCACGGTATCTTGGAACGGAACGATCTACGACGTTACGAAGTGCGCTAGACCTACCGGCACTCTCACACAGAACCACCTTGTGTATTACTATCTTGTATATATGTAAATAAATAAATCGACTCTAAAACCCCCTTTTGTGTTTGATCAACTATTGCACCTCCCACATAGGTCTTCGGTAGTTACATGGGGTTTAAGACGTGTAATGCATAGCCACGTTTTCTTTGGTTCCGCTTCAATCTTAGATGAGTTCGCACCGGTTTTGATGATGACATTTTTCCTAATTTTCGGTGTTCTGCTTTTATAAGTTCCTGGTTTAAAATCATCTGTATAAATAACTTCTTCGGCGTAAGAAATTTTAGACGGTTTCCTATTATTTGTTTACATTTAAGTAACCTCTTCGCTGTTTTGACGTTTTGTTGTTGGTGCGCACGCGTTTGCTGCTACGTCTTGGCTCAGGTTGGAGTCACGGCGGCCGCTTTATTAATGTACGATAATATATTAATATCTTGATTTGCGTCATTAACGGCACTAGTAGGATGCTGTCCGAGATCTACCTTTGATTTTGTTTATGGCGCAGTTCCTTATCTGGTGGCGGATTAGCAATATTAAGAGACACAAACCGCTTTATTGGATAGATTTGTGTCCCCGCTGATTGCATTATTGACGCGACTAGCTTGAAATATAGATATTGTCTGCCTTAGTAGATCGTAGTTTTCTTCCAACACACTGTACTTTTCTTTAATTTCTTAAATTATATTATTTAGCAGGCTCACCTCGCGTATCAACACCTTATTCACCCTCTCAATGAAATAGAGGCTTAACTTCAATATTAGCCACGTTAGCACAACAAACCAGTCTAGTGACATCTATTTGCTTTAGGCACTTAACTTTAGCACAACTTTTGTGAAATGCATTTCCACGCTATACAAAGACTAAAATTTTGCACTGAATCTTAGTACAACATTTTAAATTTATAGCACTCTCATCGAGTAAAAGTGAATCGCCTGCAACCTTGAAAATTTTATGTAAATTACTTTCTTGAATTGCAAAAACTATTTTTCTAATATTAATGAATTTTTAATTTTAAGTGATTAAATAAAACAATAATTTTTAGTGGTGAAAAATATAGTAAGTGCGTTAGTTTAGTGTTTATTAAAAAATGCTTTAAATAAATAACGCACAATTTAATTTGTCATACGATAGATTCGCTGTGGCGTAAGGGCGCTATTCGAAAAGGGCTTTGGGGATTACTTGTGATAGTTGGCGGCAATTTGGGCAGTTTAAATTGTTCTTAAGAGATATAAGGGCCACAATGGATACTGGTTTATATATTAGTCCCTCCTGAGACCATACACACAAAGGGAGGTTACTCGTATTTTAATATAGACGAAATTATGGGCACTGTTATTGTTGACGTACACTATTACGTAGTAAATAATTTATGAATTTTAAATATAGATTTTTTTAAATTTTACGATAGTAATTTTGAATTTTATCAGCTTCTGATTTATTATTATTTATATGTGGTTTTAATGTGTTTTCAAATATGTGGTAATAGATTAAAACATTCTTTGAAGTAAATTAATTATTCATTTTATAATCAATACAAATGTGATTTTCTGTTTTATTAAAGCAAACCCCAACTACTCGGCGTACATTAGTATTCGTTAGTAATCTAGGTGTATGAAGGAAGGGCGTAAAAAGGGTCGAGGTGGCGGTAGGAGATGAGTTGGGTGGCCGGGTAAGCAGTCATGTCCTTAGCCCATATTGATGTTGATTAGTGCAGGCAGCGAACGGGAGGCAGGAGGGTATATCAAGCAGAGGGCTACAAACAAGCCTTTGTCGCCGGGTTAGAGGGTGTAAAGGGTGTAAAGGGAAGGCTTATTGCTTATTCTGGCCTCGGCTCCTTCGCCTCTTTCGGCCCCCCTAATCAACCTGCGGACTACGTTCACGCCCCCTCACAGGACCCCGATATGCTAATCCCGGCTGGCTACACTTTAATTGCGCCTTTTTACATTTAAATTACACGGACACTTTTGAATTTAATATCAAACCCCTAAACACTATCAATATTTAACGCCCACAGCCACCCCGTCAAAAGACACCGTCATTTGCATAACCTACACACGCATCAACCTTTGGCTAAAGTTGACTTCTTTGATATGCAAAATTAACAGTTTCACACGGACCTGCGTTCACCATCATGGACCAACAACTTAATATATTTACTTATTTCTAAAAATAAAGCTCTTAAAAAGAAGAATTTTTTAAACCACTTATTGCAATTAATTCAAAAATAATGAATATAACATATATATTACATTTGGTTAAAAATAAAGTGAGAACCAGAAAATAATAAAAGTTAATGTTATATTATTAAATTGGGAGAAGTAAATCTCTTGGTATGTTCCATTTCTTTATTTCTCCCAATTTGAAAATTTGGTTCCATCAAGAGAGTAGCAGAGCAAGTATCGATTATGTTATATTATTATATTTATTATTTATAATTAAAATTTTAAAGCAGTAAGTTATAACTCATTTGAATAACTATAATGTAACTTCAAAACTTATGTATTCTCTTAATGAATTTAAATTTTGTATATACTTAAAAATTATTATTAAATTTACAGAGAATTTATGACCCAATCAAAACTAACTTGCACACAATTTCTAGAACTAGTATTGTAATAGTGTATACCATAATACTCTTGCATGTTATATTGTGTTTCGGTATTATAATTATTGAAAGAGATAATAAAATAAAACACACCCTGCGCCTATAACCCAGGCATTAATTTTTGAGTTTCCTCCGTATCCGTTCCAATTTCTTAGTGCGCACTAAATAGTAATGGCAATAATTAGTGTGTTAGTAAGACAAATGTGCTGGGGATAGTGAAAGATATTCCCTCTTGGGGCGCCGCACTGTTCCTCCATTAATGTCTTTCCGTCCTAATTGCGACGTTTAAGGGCATAAAATGAAAGATTATCACCAGGGTGGAAACTAGAGAGGGGAGATGAAATTATTCCGTTAGATTGCGTAATAAAATTTTATTGCTTTCCTAACACAATATTACAATGATTATCTCTGTTAATTGATCTGATCATTTATTTTATATAATTACACAAAAATATTCTAGAAATATTAAAATTTAGAAATAACTCTATGTAATGTTCATATTTCGGATGGAATAATTCCAGATATCATTACGATCATGTTCGGATTTCTTTTTGTGTTACGTAATAGTGAAAGAATTGCGTGCGTTTAAGGGCTAGAGGGGCGAGGGGTCAGGAATAGAATAATCCACGGTGATTAATCATAATCAAAGTGGTGGATTGTTTGGAAAGGATCGATCCCTTTCCCTCCTCCCACATTAGACCTTAATCCCGTCCATTGGAAACGTGTGTATTGTGTTCTGGCCATAGGATAATTGAAACGTTAAAATACTATTATTGCGTTTAACGCAGGCATTTGTATTCATTCTTGGTGAATTTAAACAAATAATTTATTCATGCGAACGATACAAAAACAATGCATAGTAAAATATATTTAATATAACAGATAAAAACTAAAATGGTGATGTGGCCATCATAGTACTTTTCACGAAAACAATTAACTTTCCCTATATAGGGTAAGTAATAATGATAATAATTTCCAGTATTCACTTTATGAAAGTTAGTTACATAATTTTAAATATTAACAATAAAAAAGTTCACTTAATATATTATTTTCTTTTGATTTCTTTGATTTTTTTAAAATAAAAAATGGAGAGGATAAATAGTTACAGAAACCAAGGAAACAAATAATGTGAGGACAAATTGCACAAAATTAGGTTGAAAAATAATAGGGAATTTCATTATTAAATAATGTAAAATATTAACATAAGAGAGAAGAGAGCAAAATTATTGTATAAGATTTTATTTTCATAATCTTATACATTACTTTTGCTCTCTTCTCTCTTATGTTCATATTTTACTTTATTTAATAATGAAATTCCCTATTCTTTTTCAACCTAATTTTGTGCAATTTGTCCTCATATTATTTGTTTTCTGTAATGGAGTAATAAAAGGTTAGGTTGGAATAGAATGCCAAGTTTTTTGTAAATTTGTTTTTTTGGAAGAAGGGGCTGATTGTTGACTGAGAGATAGAGAAATAAAGGAGGGAGAGAGGAGTTTTCGATAGTAATGAGGGTAGTGGAAGATAATGTATTGGGATTTGGGGGTTTCATGGTGATGTGCCAAGTGTGGACCCATTCCGTAAAGTGGTTAACGTCATTTTGCAAATTATGATTTCATATGAGGCCCAGAGGGCAGTGTTATCCGCGTATGTTTGTATTTGGGAAGTGGAATGTCATATGTGAAAAGGGTATAGAGGGAGGGTGATAGGACAACACTTTGCGGGACGACGCAGAAGAGGGTGAAAGAGGAAGAAGTAACGAAACAGTAGGATACTGAGTGGAAACGGTTTTGTAGGAAGGATTTAATTATGCAGATGAGATGGAGAGGGATGTTTAGGTGGTGGAGTTTGAGGATGAGTTGTTGGTGCCAAACGTTGTCAAAGACTTTCTGAATATAAAAGAAAACAGCAGCAGTATAGTGGCCGCTGTTTGCAGAGTTAGATAACATCAAGGATGGAGCGATCATGTCGGAAGCCATATTAGTGATCAGGGATAATGGGGCTCAAAGGAATCTAGGAGTTCGAAAAGTTTGTTCATGGTATTAAGGACTGCAATAGAACGGTAGGGTGGGTTAGAGGATTGGTTAGATTTTTTTTGGGAGCATAATAACTTTTATGGATTTTCAGTATCAGGCGTCTATGCAGGAGCGGAATATAAGGCAAAGGTAGGAGATGAGGTTGGGTGGAGGGTGTTCAAGTATGCAGTAGGAAATGCTATCAGGGCCGGGAGAGTACTTTTTAGAGAGTTCAAGTATTTAAGTAGGGAGGAGATGCGTTCGGGTGTGTCCATGTCGTCGGTTAGAGGGTTGAATCCAATTAGGGGGAAGGTGTGAGGGTGTTTGAAATAAGTGTTGGCCTCAAGATCTGTTTAGTGCTTACCAGCAAGGAAGGTAGAGTGGATTTTTGTGAGGTGGGACGCGCAGCATTCAGCAATATCGGAAGTGTCGTGGGAGAGCCATATTTGGGGTGGGTGGAGGAGAGAGGTGGGGCGGAAAGAAATGGTATCTAAAACAGAGCGGGGGACTGAGGGTCGAGGCTGTCAATAGTCTCTGGTCATTTTTGTTTTTTCAATTCTTTAAGCCGAGTTTAATTGGGGAGTTTAGAAGGTTCCATTCCGTTCTGTCATGTTAGTGGTTGTAGCGTTGAATATGTCTGTATATTTATCTTTTCTGGCGGATTGAAAGCATTATGTGTGGAGCTAGAGGGAAGGAGTTGGAGGACGGCCGAGAGAGAGTGTTATGTTTGTCAATGGCTTGTTGTATTGTAATGTCATAAACTACGGTATCAATGTCGTCTGTCGATGATAGTGTTAATGGAGGTTGAAAGGCTTCTCGAGAAAATTTAATGGCGTTCCAGTTAGTGTGAGAGAAGATTTTCGTAGGAGAAAATGTGGAATGAGGGGAGAGTTGTAGAGTGAGCAGGTGGAGAGAGGGGTAAGGTGATCGCTAGGTTCTTCGGTGGGGTAGATGATCCGTTGTCTGTCCGGAGGATATTGCAGTCGGGGATGGATTGATTGAGGTCGTTTCGGAGTGTGCTAATTTGTAGGGTCGTTTGTCTGGTACTTCTGATGTTTACGGTGGCAAAATTTAAGTTGTCGTGATTGGGGTTGAATTCTGGTTGAGAAGTGGAGGACTGGGTAGAAGGGTAATGAGGTGAACGGAGGCAGAGTTGAGAAATATTACTTAGAGGCCGAGGATCTCGAAACTGCTTCCTGGATGGCTGCAGTTTGTGTTGGTCGCAATTTGGAAAGGGTGGCTTTGAGAATTTGGATGATTTTTTTTCGATACTGACATTATTGTTAAAGGTACAAATTAGAGATTAGGCGGAATTCTACTTTTTATTAAGCACGTTTAGTGTACTGTCCGGCTGGCGACCAATTTATATTTGTAGCCCCCTCTCCTCTCCAGCATTCCTTCTTGTTCGGTTGCGTGTCACTGGCCTGTTTGTAGTTATTTTTGTGCAAGTATTGTGTGTATATATGTTACGCCGAATTCATTTAATTGCCTATTTCATGAAATAAGCAAAAATATTGCCTAATGTATGAATTAGGCACTGTATAAAAACCTTAAAATGTCAATTACATTAATCTATTATTTCACCATAATTTCGTGTATATTAAAATAATAAGTAATTAAAAATATATTTATATATCATAATCAAATAATTAACTTTAAAAATGCGATTGTCCACTTTAAAATAGGAGCAACAGAATTATTATTTAAACAAAATGCCGATAATTGGTGCATTTAGTTTCGTGTTCGACCTGCCACATTGAACTTCAAGTTTGGGTGATCTGTATCATTTGACATGGACATACAATTATGGATAATTCCGAATCGAATAACAAGCCCAGTTACAGAATATATCATATTTAATATGAATATTAGCGAGCTTAGTTGAATAATCCTTTACCAATACCTTTGATCTAGGATGGAGTCTTTTAGGGTCTGCGTATTTTATTGGCCAAATTTCAGCATTTGGTTGAAATACCTTTTTTTAACAATAAGTAACCTTATTTAATTTTAATAATAGACAACTCGACACGCCAGATCGTACTTACTATGTAAATAAGAGGACAATGTTATGAAATTAAATCAAAATTGGAAAATAATGACCATTTTAGAATTAAGTATTTATTTTAATACAAAAATGTTAACTAATATAAGTAGTAGATAACTTCAAAACACTAATTAAAATTTTTACAACTTCTGCTACCACGACAGACAGAATTGCAAACGAATGTTTTTCGAAAACACCCGCATCTTACAGTTTGGCATCCTTGAGTACATTGGCATCTTTGATATCCCTGACCACTACCTACAGAGTTAAGACTAACTAATGTCCTAATAGATTTTTCTTCTTGGGGAACATCACTTATTTTTAGCTTCATGTATTTTGTCTTCTGCACACTGTTTTTCTCTAATAGATTCTCAATGATTCCATGTTTTGTCCCCACTTTATATCTATCATTCTGAATTTCGATTATAACGCCAATTAAATTGTTAGGGTCTCCCTTGCCTTTAACAAATTGACTAATGCTAACTAAAACATTATCACCTTTTTTCAAAGGTGGCATTTTCTTTTTTCACTTTTCTACCATTCGGTTGGCTTGAACTAGCAAATTTTCAGTTGCTATTTTTCTACATTCAACGGCCAGATGTGGCTGAATGATAAGATCTTGATCCATTAGTATATTTCCATCGACCGTATTAATTCTGGCAGATTGATCTTCAATCAAATTTTCCCTATTGATCTATAAATTATCAGTAATCCTAATATCAGCATTCATATCTTTGTTTTCAGTACAGCTATCAGTTTTAATGTAATTTTCCATAATTTCTTCAAACAACCCATTGTTGATTTTTTCTAAAAATTCGCGTGGAATTTTTGAACGTAAGCCCATTTTAGCTGGTTGTCCGAATAGAGCTTTACATGGTTCCATTTTAATAGCTTCATGGTACGTTGTATTCATTCCCCATTGAACGAAAAGCAGACCAGTTGTCCAATGGGAAATATTATGGTCGCGCATCCAAGCAATTAGAGAATCTTTCATTGTTTGATTGCTTCTTTCAACAGAACTTTGGCTTTGTGGATATCTTGGTCTCCCATTAATGAGCATCAAATCAGGCCATAAAGACCCCAATTCTTGGATCACATCTGCAGTAAATTCTCTCCCATTATCTGACTGTAGAACGTGTGGGGCGAACAACCTCACCTGCTTGCAAACTCTTTTTTGTCTTTTCCGTGCATCTCTCACATTGTTGTATAAATAATTTTATGAGTGACATTGGTATATTAGCATAGTGCTCTGAAACTTTTTTATATGTTTTCTTTTCACCCTTATGTCCACAAGCTTTATGCACGTCATTAATAATCGACAATACGTTCTTTCTAGTTGCCATAATTTTCTGATCTCTAATTTTCGACACTTTCTTAACTCCTGCAAAGTTTACTAACCTGAAAGTCTTCTTAATGTGATAATATTGTCTATCTTTTAGGTTACTATTATCTTCTAAAACGTTTATTACATGTTTCTCGTGGTCTTCAGTCCACAGATGATTGCTTCTATAGTCGTTGATTGCCGACTGCACGTTTTCGAGTGAAAAAATATAACAAATTGAGACGTTGCCTAAAAATAATCAAATGCTATATTTGGTTAAACCGACATTATAAAAAGAATATATACCTTTATGAGTAATTTCCGATTATTGCGAATTTATTTCAAAAATTGAAGTGGTAACAGTCCACTGATTTGACGTCATACTATTCATCACTTTTCGCGTCGACAACTCCGCGTTACGTGATTATTTTTGCATTTTCATTATCAGTACATTTAATAATAAATTTGATAAAAATGGCACTTCTTAAACCAGAATATTTATCAATGATCCCCGAATTCCATGGGCAAGGTCAATTATTGTCGCATTTTATTCAAACTTGCGAGAAACTAGTGAATAAATTTTATAACTTGGGAGATTCGACGCACTTCCAAAATGATTATTTAATGCATAGTATTCTAGCCAAAATAAAGGGCGAAGCAGCCGTAAACATTTCATCTTGCAATCTTGCGTTATAACAAACTGGCATGATCTTAAAAATGTACTGCTTAATTCTTATTCTGACAAGCGGGACTTATTTAGTTTAAATATTGAAATTACACAATTAAAACAATCCGTTAATCAATCGCCAATCGACTTTTACAACAAACTGCAAGGCTTATTGAATTTACAAATTTCTTATTTGACCACACATGTCGATGATTTATTAGAACGTCGGTATTTGTCAACATTTTGCAGAAATAATGCACTCTGAGAACTTTTACATGGACTAAGAGATCCAATTGGTTCACATCTTAGAGTTAAAAATCCAGCTGATTTGAACACCGCGCTCAATATGCTTACTAACGATTTCCAGTTAGATTAAGTGTCCGAAAAAATTGATAAAGTGAAATTAAGACAACCCAACTAAAATTATAATTCAAAAGGAAATTTTATTTCACAATATAATGCAAAACCATACGTAAATAGTCTACACCATTTTCAGCCAAGATATTTCGCGCATAATCGACAAAGCAATAGATATAATAATAATAATTTCGCGTTTAATAGAAGTAATTAACATGTTATATTAAACACAATAATAAGCAAAATTATAATATCCAGTTCAACGCGCAATAACCAACCCAATCAATTATATAATATAGATGAACATTTTTTAGATTTAGGCCAGGAAGCAGAAGCTTCCCAATCGAATACTTAATTACAAATAACAAATTGAGTGAATTGCCATATATAATAGATAAAAAACATAATATTAAAATTTACTAAATGTGAGAAAATCGAAGTTCCAGAATGTGTAGTCCGCGTTAAAAATAATAAACCACGTTGAGCAATAATAATCCGACAAACGAAAATGTCACTGTTAGGATTAAGAAACCAGTTGTAGTAGAACCGCTCGACGAATACGATCAGAGAATCTAACCCAATTTAAATAATACACATTTTATAAGTAATAATAATAGTAGGCTTGACCTGTCGCAATTTCGATCAGCGCATATGAACGAAGAAAAGCGTAAGGTCATTTTCGAATTAATCAGGGAATATGCTGATATATTCCACCAAGGCGGTAAGAATTTAAGTGTCACACACAAAATTAAACACAATATAATTACTAGTGATGAAATCCCGGTTTATACAAAGACTTATCGTTATCCGGAGATTCACAGAGCAGAAGTAGATAGGCAAGTTCAGGAAATGCTTGAACAAAATATCATTAAACCGTCGTACTCCCAATGGTCCTCTCCGATACGGGTTGTACCAAAAAACTAGATGCATCGGGCAAGCGTAAATGGCGAATCGTCGTGGATTACCGTAAATTAAATGATAAGACGATCGGTGTCCGCTACCCGCTGCCCAATATTAACGAGCTACTTGTCAATACTTTACTACGTTAGATCAAGCGTCCGGGTTCCATCAAATCGAGATTAACGAAAAAAAAACACCCAAAACCGCGTTTAATACCTTAAACGGGCACTACGAGTTTTTGCGTATGCCTTTCGGGCTCAAGAACGCCCCTGCTACCTTCCAAAGGGTAATGGATAACATCCTAAGAGGTATTCAGAATACAAGTTGTTTAGTTTACATGGACGACAGGAGCACGTTCAACGTTTACGGGAAGTTTTTCAAAGATTGCTCGATTCTAATCTAAAAATTCAGATAGAGAAAGAAGTGGCGTACCTAGGCCATATTGTTACACCAGAAGGCGTAAAACCGAACCACGAAAAAATTAAATTATGTTATCAAAAATTTTCACAATTGAAGGGATTTTTAGGCTTATTAAGATATTATAGGAAGTTCATAAGAAATCTTGCAAGTTTAACTAAACCTCTAACGAAATGTCTGAAGAAAGACGCTATTATTAACATTAACGACCCTCAGTACCAAAACTGTTTCAACACATGTAAAAATGTACTCATGAATGAACCGCTTTTACAATATCCAAATTTTACTAGACTTTTCGTACTTACAACTGATGCAAGTAACTGGGCAGGGCGATATTGGTTCTGATAAACCAGTTGCGTACGCCAATAGTACCTTAAACGAATCCGAGATAAATTACTCCACAATAGAGAAAGAATTACTAGCTATCGTGTGGGCGGTCAAATATTTCCGATCATATTTGTTTGGCAGGAAATTTCAAATTGTGTCAGATCACAAACTATTCCAGTGGTTGTTGTCAATTAAGGAGCCAAACTCCAAACGACTAAGATGGAAATTAAAATTATCGGACTATGATTACTCTATCATCTACAAAAATGGTTTATTAAAACAACGCAAACGAACTAACGAATTTTTAGACAATTTCTTTGAAGATGTACCTATTGGAAATCGCGAAAATATAGAAGAATCGCTAATTGCAGAACCAGGATGTCTCGACGATATTAAGTTAGATGATTTATTTTATTATAAAAATAAAAACAATACTGACAACGAGACTCAGCACTCGCATATAGAAGATGCTATTTTATTAATTTCAAAATCTGAAACACCAGTAAACTTTGGTAACAACCAAATTATTATTTCGGAGGTAGATTATCCTCCTCAAAAATTAAAAAGAGTAACATTATTCAATAATAAAAAAATTGCGCTTGTTCATACAGTTTTCTAAGACAAATTTGGACAGGAAGTAATTAAATTTATAAAGGAATACATTGTACCAAATACAAAATATCACTTATACTTCACAAATCCAGTATATGAAAAATTTACAATAATTATGCAAAAATATTTCAAAAATTCGGCAATATTATTTTTCAGATGTTTAAAAATGTTAGAAGATAAAGAAACCGAGGAAGAAATAAGTGAAATAATAAGGTCGTATCATGAAAGTATAATGAATCATCGCGGGATCGATGAACTAGATTTAGAAATAAAACGCAAATATTATTGGCCGGATATGAGGCGGACAATACAAAATTATGTTGATCAATGTGAGGTGTGTTTAATTAGTAAATACGAAAGAAATCCGATCAAAGTAAAATACAATATTACACATACAGCCACCAAACCGTTTCAAATAGTGCATAGTGACAGTATTTCTATTGAAGGAGCAAAATTTTGGACGTTGATTGATTCCTTTTCTAAATACGCACAAATGTATAGACTTGGATCATACAAATCAGTAGAAGTTGCAAATAAATTATTAAAATTCTTTACGCACCATGGTACCCCGAAACAGATTATAGCAGACAATCACTTAGAATTCAAAAATGTTGTAATTAAAGAACTACTAGAATTACATAAAATAAATCTGCATTTTATAAGTTCACAACACCCAAATTCAAATAGGCTTGTTGAAAGATTACATTCAAATATAATTGAACATGTTAGATTATTTAACAATCAAGAAGCATTCAAAAGGGAACCAATTGAAAATAAAATTAATTACGAACTTCTCGAGTACAATAACTTGATACATTCAGTAACAAAATTAAAACCTTATTAAATCACTTTAGGTAACACCGACGTAAATTCTCTAATAAATACTGAACTAGAATCAATTTTTGTAAATAATTATGTTAATGAACATAGAGATAAAGTAAAAATTTAATACGGACAAATCAGTCAACGCATATCAGAAAATAAAATAAACGTGATAAATAAACGTAATGAAAATAGAGAGGAATTACCCGAAATTCTTAATAAAATATTTGTACAAAATAAGTAGAAGAAATCAAAGATGAAGAACAAATACAAACAAGAAACTCTAGAGGAAATTAACCCCGAACTAAAAACAGCCAAAATTGTTCCAAGGCACCATAATACAGCCGAGAAAATGCACATTTCTAATATCAAAATACAAAATATTTCCAAATTTGAACGAGTTTTTATAAATTATAATAATATTATAAACTACGCACGTAATTCTATCTCAGAAAAAAATAAATAACTTAAATTTATATTCTTCGACAAGTAAAGTCAAACGAGAATTAATTAATGGATTGGAAACCGTTATAAAATCTATCACGAGAAACTTAGATGATAATGACGGAAAAAGAATTGACGAAATGTTAAGGCATTTACAGACTAATGAAAATTATATTAAAAATCAATTAAATTATGGTCACTCAATCACCGCGCAAGTTATGAAAAATTTAATGATACTTTACAAAACATACAACATAACGAACTGATATTGAAATCCAGAACAACTCCGTTAAACATTATAATGAAAGGTGAAATTGAACTTCAAAACACAGTAGTAGCAAAAGATCGGTTTAATCAATTAATTATACTTTACACTATTTTACACATTTTTCAGAAAATTTAAAATTCTATACTATTTTGTAAATAGTACACCTTGAGCAAAAGTATCATAAGCCCAAAGGAATTATTTTTAGAATTACAGAGAATTTCAGAACATTATAATCAGCAGTTGCCATTTCCATTAAAACCAGAAAATATAATAAATTTTGAATCAATAATAAAAGTAAATTGCAAAATTGAGCGTTTAAAAATAAATTATTCTATTCCAATCAATTATGAATACGAATTCGAACTCTATCAATTAATTAACTAAATACGGTATTGAATATGCAACAATAATCCCGAGCGTTAAGTGTCTTTAAAAATCAAAATCGAATAATGAAATTAGTCCATTAGAAAACGTTTGTACTGAAGGTATAAAATATTATCAATGCTCAAGTCACCTGCTAACAAGCAATAAAGTAGAGTGCGAAAAACAAATAAATAAATCCGGAGACTACAATGAATGCGAGTATACGAGCCTCGAAATCACCGAAAACCACATGGAGCTTGTACCACAAATCAATCAATATTTGGGAGTATTTCCCAAACAAGAGGAAATCAAGATTCGCTGTACCGACAGAATGGAAACAAGAAGCTTAATTGGAATATACCTAATTAAGACAGAAAATTGTGACGACTTCAGGAATCAACGGTTCGAGTACCGTTAGCATACAATCGGCAGCCCCAGCCTCATCAACTCCAACCAAATGGAGTTCAAAAAGCAGCAACTATCAACCAGTAAGTTCAAGCTGAAGAAGTTGAATTTAAGAGAAGTTCCTGTCCTTCAGCAGATCCCCGTTGTGCCCCTAGACACAACCTTCTATTATCCAAGCCTCTGGACGATGTTAATCTATGTCATGAGAATTGGTCTTTTAGGATTCCTTGCCCTGAAGTTCCTCAGAAGAAGGAATCAGCGTCACCCGTCAACTCTCAGGGGATGCCAAAGTCTGAGGGAGGAGGAGTTATCTAGCGATTACACCCACAACTCTCCATCCCGTGCAGCCTCCAGAACCATGGACTGAGATGCACGTGAGTGCATCACCAGCATCTTTAGTGCAGTGTCATCATTAAGTTATCTTAGTGCCGCAGGTGTTCGTCACGGCATAGTGTAGAGAATTCATTTTAATAGTTAGTCGTATTCATACCGCCTAAGAGTAAAGTTGTAATTTTTAGTTAATAAATATTTTTTTAAAAACGTTCACGAGCATTATTATCTTATATATTTGTGGTATGTGTATTAGTGCGTGACCTTTTTTTTTGTTGTCTTTAGAACCGCTTTCCATTGACATTGGGTGTATTTGAACTTGCATTGCCCCACGAATTATTCGTATGTTGAAATGACCTGTTTTGGTAAGATGTGTTTTTAAAACAAATTTTATGGCTCTTTTGCAGGTGATCTTGTGCCAATTATGATGTGATCTGTTTCTGTTTGACAATTTTTTTATTTTTTTCACTTCTTGCTGAAATTCACCTTTTAGTTTTTTCTTTGTATGTTTGGTCACAATCTTTACAACATGTGTAGAATTCAGTATTTATGTTTGTCTTTTAGCTTTTTGATTTTCGTTGTTTTTGTGAAGGCTGTTGTTTTTGTGTTTTTTTAAGAATGCGTGCAATTTCATCGGCTGTGACCCTTATATATGAAAATAAGAGGCTTGTCAATGGTTATTTTGCTATTCTGTGCGTTCTGCTTCTTATGACTTTATTTATATATTGTAATCGTTTTGGATTAGCACCTCTCTGAATGTTTTTAATTTTAGTTTTCTATTTTTTTAATCGATATTCCGAAGACGTAATGATCGTTTTAATTACTCAGTGTAGTTGTGTTTAGATTCTGCATGAAGGTATCGATTTGTATGTTACTTTTTCCTATATGCAGTATGACCTATTGCACTTAGCTTTCTGATTGTAAATGTATCAAGAAAAGAAATTTTATTATGTTCGTCTACCTCCATAGTAAATTTTATTTTGGGGTGTACGTTGTTTAATTGTTGTAGAAACTCAATAAGACATTCTATTTTATGTCTGTAAATGGCAAAAATAACATCTACATATCGTAGATGGTTTATTTGGTGCACTTCTTATTGCTGTAGTTTCGAACTACTTCATAAGTACGTTGGCTAAAACAGAGCTTAATGGTGATACCATGGGTGCGCTTTCTCTTTGTCTGAATCTTGTACCTTATATAAAATATGTGTTTGAGGTGCAATATTTATTATGTCGAGTATTTGATCTGGTATTTGTTTTTAAAATTAGATAATTAAATAAACCGAGTTCGAACAACAACAGAAGGCTACACTAATGTCAGACCTAGGCTTACTAAGACGATGTAGAGACAAAAAGGTACGTTTTCACAATCAATAACATGTCGAATACTAAAGGCGGTAAGTTTAAACCTGCTAAAAACTAATACAGACTACAAAATCAAACGAGGATCGTAACAGTAAAGACCTCAGAATTCACCTACACGTTAGCAACATAATACTTATTTTCTTGTGGGGAAAAATTGCCACACTTGCTGAATTTATTACAGAATCAAAACATTTGTATGAAACTAATGTTTAAAGGAAAAATTCAGACGCGCCATGAAAAAAACCAACAGCAAAACCTAAATTAATATACAATCTATCAGATCACAACCTTGACAAGACAACTAATTATATTATATAAATAACATTGAAACGATGAGAAACTATAATTTTCCATGTGAACAAGGATAACGCAACAGTAGTCTTTGACAAATCGGATAATCAGGTAAAAATTAGATAATAGGTAGTTGAATAAAAATTCACTTGGTTCATTTCAATTTATTTTTTATTTTAATATTCGACTAGTTTCGGCACTGGGCCATTATAAAGAATAATATTCACACGAAATTTTATTGCTTGGGGTATTCTAATTTCTACTAAATAAACCAGCTTAAAACGTATAAAAACAAAAGTCAAAATTAAGGGCTCACAGCTGGACCTAGAAACGAAAAAGCGACTATTTCCAGAGAGAAATAATACACATGTCCAAACTTATATGGATTATGGAAAATTTACAAAAATGGAATTCAGCTATGGCTGATTATTAGCTTAGTTGACTCACCTATACAGCCAGTCACAACAGTTCCAGTAAAACAACTTCAACCTCTTACTGAATTAATAGCATCTAACATACATTTCTTGGAATTAATCAAAAAAATATTAAATTAATAAAGAGGATATTTTAGTCAGTTTTGACATTGACTATTTGTTTATCGTGCCAATAGAGGAACATTAATATTTCAAAAACAATCTTCAAATTCAATCCAGAATAGAAACTAAATTCAATAATTCCTTTCCATTTTTGGATATCATGATAATACAAAAAACAAAACGGCACCATTAGACACACGGCATATAGAAAAAGACACCCACACAAATAGATATCTCCACATGACATTACCCCACCATCAATCTCAAGAAAACTGTATAGCCAAAACATGAATTACACGCTCTAGATGGTTCGCAGACAAAGGACATATTAATGAAGAGCTCTACGGAACTACGGAAAGCGCTGGAACTAAACGGCTTAACACACAAAAATATTGCATTTATAATGAAGCACAAAACCGCAACGAAAATTAAAGCCCAAAAAATGTCTCAAAAGCATTTCCTCCCTACATGAAATATACCACGGTTAAAATCGGAAAAATAATCAAAAGATTGCATTAAACGTATTAAACTTGACAAAAGAAAAGGTTCCACGCGAATACAAAGGAGTTTCCAAATTCTTTGCTGAGGCTGCGAAGAGGTATATATTGGACAAGCAAATAGACGAGCACGGGTTCGCAAGGAAGAACATAAAATAAAGTATGGAAAGGTGAAACATCCTCTGTCCTAGCACAAAACATGCAAACAAGTCAACAATAGATTTTAACGGCACTTAAGTCATGAATAAAGAAGATAGATTTCACAACAGAATAATAAGAGAAGTAATAGAAATAGAAAAAAATCATGACTCTCAATATTCTCGAACGGTGTACCTTTAACTATCAACAATAATCCCCAGAATGACGATCCAATAACAGGAAGTCGATTATAAAAGAAGTTTCTTCTAGAAGAGCAACCTGAAAATGGCTTATAAAATTGTACTGAAACGTCGTAAACACGGCCCTCGCCAGGACCCTCAAAACACTACGGGGCGTTAGAACTGAGTAACACGGGAAGAAAAAAGACGAATATCAATAAAATTATGTATGTAAATAAAATGTATTTATCGGTTAATACGTAAATATATTATATCATTAGTATGGTTTTAAAAATAATAGAACCGGTATTATAAGACCTAATTATAAATGAAACATTGACATGATGAATGTCGTGATTAATATGCTAAGAATAAAATAGAGTGAAAACAAAAGAATAATTATTTTTCATATATTACTTAACCTACATTCTATAAGAAACCAATGCAGCGATATGAATATTTTACAGCAGAAAGTTTAAACTACAACTTAAACTAGAATAAGCACCAGACAAACACAACAACTTCTCAGGTTAATGTACCAGAGGGATATAAAGTAAATAATTCATGTACGCCGTAACGTGGGCAAAATTATATATCAGCAAGCAGTATGTAATGTACTGAACTGACGAGACTTTCTACTTTCACTTAAAATGCTAATTGTATCGTAAAAAGTACATTTTTAAGCTTATAATATATTTACGGCTGAAATATTCGTATCTTTTATTCGTAATACAATTTATTTCTTTAAAGTTTTCAATATTTATACTAAAAGATATTTATATACAATATCGTATATACAATATTATCAAGATTATGTAGCAATTTAATAGATATATAAGATTATTGTGGGTCTGTATACGTTTCTATTTTTAAGCCATAAAAAAAGCTTATAAAGAGCTTGTAAACGTTGACGAGAAATTTTACATGGCTGTCCACCCATACTAAATTAATCATTATGAGAATAATCACTTTAAATGAATCTAGCTAGTTATTCAAATAGATATCTAATCTCAATAGATATCTATTTGAATAACTAGCTAGATTAATTTAAAGTGATTATTCTCATAATGATGAATATAACATGAACGAAGCCACTATTCTAATATACAGTGTGAAAACTTTAACTGGAATAAAATTCACAATAAGTGACCTTTGCAAAAAAACCTGAAACAAGTTACGTATTGTTTTTTCTTGCCCTAATTTTTATGTATATTCTATTTGTTTCTCTGTTCCCGGAAGTTCCTAGCCACCTCCGACTTTTCTTTCAAATGGAAAAGTACTTCAAGTGACTCATAGTTTGCAAGATCTCTTTCGCAACAAGGTATACAACACACTATTTATTTCTTGAATATTTTTAAAGCCCACGTGATAATAACGAAGAAGAAAGAAAACCAATTTTATTTTGAACACGTTTTGATGTAATGTTGTATGTTTTGATGCTTTGTATCAATTGGATAATTGAAAAGTATGCAATCCGAAATTACTCCAAGAGAAATTGCATTTTTTGTTGCCTGAATAGATATAAGCCTTTGTTGATCTATGTTGACAGTATATCCCCATGTTTTAACCATGTAAGTTTGGAGTCTAGATATATATCCAGAAATTTAACATTACCTACTTGCCAGAAATTTATCGAAAAAATTACATTGGAAGATTTGTTTGTGTTAAGAAACAAACCAAGTAGTTGCTTTTTGTGAGGCATTATTAATATCCAATATTGTTATTACTTTGTCTCTCGAGAAGGTTAATAGCGTTGTGTCGTCTGCAAACAGGATTGTGTTTGTTGCAGTTTTATAGAACGGAAGGTAATTTATGTGAAGGATGAAAAGTAAAGCGCCTAGGATTGATCCTTGATTTTTGAGTTTATAGAGAATTCTGTGTGTTGAAACGTATCTTTTGCATTCTGTGAGATAGGTATGATGTAACTAATCTGCAACTACTTGGGTGGAAATTGTAATAGTATAGCTTGCATAAGGAAATGTCATACGAAACACAGTCAAATACTTTTGTAAGATCCACGAAGGTAGAAGTAGAGTACCCTTCCTTTTCAAATCCTTCATAAATGGTCTGTGTTAATGCACTAACTGCATCTCATCTCAAAAATTAATATGTTAACCATATTTTTCAATAGTGAAAATCCCTGTGATACTTTGGGCTTGTGTGAACACTGGGTGCCTAACGAAGCAACATTCTTAACTCTGTAGACGGATTCACATTGGGAAGTGCGTTCGGGAGAAACAACTTACGTGGTGGCGGGACTGCCATTTTATTTAGAAATAACTTATAGCAATGATGCAAAATGCGTTATTAGACATTTTAATATATTTTAATCTGGTGCCGTTAAATAACAAATTGCATCAGAATTCGCAACATTAATTGATAATGTTTTTAGTAACTTAACCGATATTAGTGGAAATGTCCTCGATTGTGGATTTTCAGACCACAACGCTATACTAGCTTCCATAACTATACCAAGTCCCTTGAGGAAAAGAAAAAGTATTAAAACGTATATTTGATAGTAATTCAAAAAAATCATTTATCAATAAAATTAAAAACGAATCGTTTCGAAAAATGTATACTGCTTAAGCTCAGCTGATGATATGTATAACAGCTTCATTAATATTCTAACAAAATATTTTGATGAGAGTTTTTCATTGAAAACAATATTAATGTACAATAGAAGTAACAACACAAAAAAATGTATAACTACTGAAATATAAGAAAAATCCGAACATTTAAAACATCTTCACTGGCTCTTAAAGCAAACTAATGATCCTATATTAAAAACTCCAGAATCCTACAGTCAGTCTATATTGATAATGCAGTTTGGCAAATAATAAAGGAAAGTACCAATGAAAATCATAAACAAAATGAAATTCATTTAAACCAAAATGGACGAACCATCAAAGATCCAAAAGAAGTTAGTAATATTTTAAAACCATTTTACTACACTTTAAGTTCAGTTTCAAATAATTATAGTTATATATTGCCAAGAACAATAAATAGTTTTTTTCTTATGTCTGTAACTGAAAAAGAAATTAAAGAAAAAAATGACAATGCTTCCACAAAAACATCAGCCGATGGTATATACAGGGTCCTGCAACAGTGCGTCAAGCTTTCCTAGCGCCTTTCTCGTAAGAGATAGAAAAAAATGTTTCATATAAAAATTTATTGAATTAAAAATCTCTATGCCGTAAAATTATTTTCAAATATACAGGGTGTCCCAATTTTGCGTTATAACAAAAGCAAACATTTTTTTAAATGGAACACCCTGTATATTTTTTCATTTTATAATTTGGATAGTATTTTATAACTTAAACCTTTTTTTGGTTTTTAATTTCGATATGGCATTTCCGAGTTATTGACGTTTTTCTGAAAAAAATGTAAAAAGCGGAGGTTCACAAAAAAAAATATTCTGATGTTGTATTTAAAATTTAAGAAATTTTCTTTTCCCTATGGTTGGTCGTAAGTACTGTTTATGTACCAGTGTTAAAAATTTTCACTTTTGAGGAACCCTGCCTTTGTATCAGACACGCCATTTTCTAAAATTTCAAATTGTCGTAACTCTTTTTTTTTAAATGGAATCATATATTTTTTTTAATTTCATATTATTCTGCATCTAATTTCCTACAAAAAATATTAAGCATACCCTATACCTAAAAGTGATATTTTTCAAGATATAAAAAAATTTATATTTCAAACGGTCCTTGAATACGAATTTGTTTTTGAATAGATAGCCATGACTGAAAAAATGCATCTGTCAATTAAACAATTAGTTTGACATGTAAATGGGAGGTGTGAATTACAAAAAACAAAAGAAGAAAGCCTATCATCAACGAGGAACCAAAAAGACATTGGTGAAGGAACTGGCATAAGCGAGAGGTCAGTACAAAGCATTCTGAAGAAAAATCGATATCAAGCATATCATATTCAGCTACATAAAGAACTGAGTAATACTGATTTTCAATTTCGTTCCGAATTTTGTTTCTGGGGAAGACAGAAAATACAGGAGGATCTTTCGTTTTTCCAAAATATTTTATTCATGGATGAGGCGTCATCCCATAACAACGGATCTGTCAATAGGTACAATTTTCACTATTATTTAACTGATAATCCGCATGTTATGAGACAAACTGATCATCAGCATTGAATGTCTGGGGCGGAATTTTTGGAAACCATGTTGTAGGTCAACATTTCTTCGAGGGCCATCTCAGTAGGTCTATGTATTTGTACTTCTTGCAAATTGAATTACCCGGAACGTTAGCTAATGTACCCTAACTGACAAGAAACAGGGTGTGGTTTTAACAAGACGGAGCACCTGCCCAATTTTCACAAGACGTGAGGGCATTTCATTTTTCCCAACCAGTGGATTGGTAGGAATGTACCCACCAAATGACCTGCTAGATCTAAGGATCTAACAAAACCTGAAATTGTTTATAAGGAATCTCCAATAGCACTGAATATCATATGCTTGATATCGATTTTTCTTCAGAATGCTTTGTACTGACCTCTCGCTTATGCCAGTTCCTTCACCAATGTCTTTTTGGTTCCTCGTTGATGATAGGCTTTCTTCTTTTGTTTTTTGTAATTCACACCTCCCATTTACATGTCAAACTAATTGTTTAATTGACAGATGCATTTTTTTCAGTCATGGCTATCTATTCAAAAACAAATTAGCATTCAAGGACCGTTTGAAATATAAATTCTTTTATATCTTGCAAATTATCACTTTTAGGTATAGGGTATGCTTAACATTTTTTGTAGAAAATTAGATGTAGAATAATATAAAATTTAAAAAAATATATGATTCCATTAAAAAAAAAAGAGTTACGACAATTTGAAATTTTAGAAAATGGCGTGTCTGATACAAAGGCAGGGTTCCTCAAAAGTGAAAATTTTTAACACTGGTACATAAACAGTACTTATGACCAACCATAGGAAAAAGAAAATTTCTTAAATTTTAAATACAACATCAGAATATTTTTTTTTGTGAACCTCCGCTTTTTACATTTTTTTCAGAAAAACGTCAATAACTCGGAAATGCCATATCGAAATTAAAAACCAAAAAAAGGTTTAAGTTATAAAATACTATCCAAATTATAAAATGAAAAAATATACAGGGTGCTCCATTTAAAAAAATGTTTGCTTTTGTTATAACGCAAAATTGGGACACCCTGTATATTTGAAAATAATTTTACGGCATAGAGATTTTTAATTCAATAAATTTTTATATGAAACATTTTTTGCTATCTCTTACGAGAAAGGCGCTAGGAAAGCTTGACGCACTGTTGCAGGACCCTGTATAACATACGATATTGTCTCGTTAGAGATATAGGATCCTTAATATCAAAAATTCTAGTAATTATAATTAATAAAGCACATGAAACTGGTATCTTTCCTAGTTATCTTAAGCAAGCACGAGTAGTACCCATGTTTTAAAAATAATGATAAATATGAGCCATCGAACTACAGGCCGGTTTCTGTTCATTAGATCTTTTCTAAAATTATTTAGATGTGTATTCATGATAAAATGATGAGTTATCTCAATAAGCATAATATTATTAATAAAACACAATTTGGCTTCATGAAAAACTGTTCCACTATAGATGCTGTTTATAACTCATTATGTTCTGTCATGAATGGACTCGAGAGCAAGAAATCTACTGTGGGTATATTTTTCGATTTGACTCGCGCTTTTGACGTTATCCATCACAAAATACTATTTAATAAGCTTGAAATATATAGTTTTTGTCGGGAATATATTAAATTTAATAAAATCATTCCTCTACAAAAGATCACAAGTTGTAGAAATTAAGAGCAAAAACAGAGACATTGAAAATTTCACTTACCGTTCTAACAGTACATGCCTAAACCAAGGAACACCCCAAGTATCGGTTATTGTACCTCTTCTTTTTACTATCTATGTCAATGACATGGATTTAACATTTAGTAAAAATATATCGCTTTTTAAGCATGCGGATGACACGTTCCTTATTATAAGTGGGGATAATACAGGGTGTCCCACCGAAACCGCACATCAAAAGTTTATGGACTTCTTTACTCCAATAAAGATATTTTGAATTTATTTTACATTTACTGCGAAAGTCTAAGAGTTGTGGAGAGGACCTTCAGATTATTTAATGAAAGGTATCCCCATTTAACGCCAATGAATAGATGGAAATTTAGATGAATCAAAGGCAACTTTTTGCAAACTGGTACTACTCAGCAGGTGGCGAGAAGAGATAAATTTGTAATTGATGAAGAAGAAAACGAAGTAAGTTTACTAGCCTATTTTCAAGTCAATCCACATGCTTCAATAAGATCTGCGCACAACGATCTTAGAATAACTCGATCATCTATTCAGCGAATTTTAAAGAAATATAAAATGTACCCATATTCATTTATTAAAGTGCAAGCAATGAATCCAAATATATGTATGTTTATACTACTAGTATATTAATGTTATTTTAGTTTTATTCATGTACTATAATTATATATCATTGTATTTTTTTTTCTTCTAATTCTCATGACGATGTAATACTTTTTATAAAAGTCAACATACAAAATATATACATAAAAAATAAAAAAGACTCCAGTGGACTTTCTCCCCCGGAAGGCATTCTGCTACTCCGATAGTATTTTATTTGCTTCGAGATACTAAATTATCTGTTATAACAGAATACGCTCTATTATTTTTGAGAAAATTGGTGAAATGGGCCTGTAATTGTTTGCATCATCAGGTCATCCTTTTTAAACATCAGTATAGTACAAGCTCTCTAGAGGCAATCGGAAAAAGTACCTGTTATTGTGCACATATTTATGAGCTTTGTTAGGGGACTTATAATTATATCAACTTTTGATTAAGCATGTACTCATACTGTAAATATATATATTTTTTAGGGCTTTATGCTCAAGGATAGCATCTCTTGCCCTATTTTGACAGACTTCTTAGTGTAGTTTATTTGACCAAAGTACAATTTATTGCAATCTGCATGCAGAATACTGGTCCTGATTCTCTAGTAGAATTGGATATTGGAGGAAGCTATTAATGTGTTTTCGGGTTTGTAATTTTTCTTAATTTCTAGGTAGGTATCTTATATTATCTATGATTATCTTTATGTCAGGTGATGTTACGTTTTATTTGTATTGTTTATCTTACTCTTTCCATTATTTCGTCTTGTAAATTGAGTTGATTTAAATTATTTTGTTTAAATGCAGTCTAGCAAGTTTTAATTTCATCATATATGCGGTGCCAATCGATGAATGTAATTGACTCAACAATTAGTATTTCAGTTACGGAGTAAATTTTTATTTAGAAATCGATTTACGTGTGTCGCCTTTCTGCAAATGGTGATCCTTCTTTATTCAAATTAGTTATATGGTATGTCAAAAAAGTTGAGTTTTTCATCTTTTTCAATCTCCATTATGAATTGAATTTAACAACCGCTTTCCTCTCATAGAGCCATGCCACGAAGCTAAGTATTCGTTTTTTGATGTTTTGATAGTGATTTCACTCTTAAGTTTTTAATAAATAGATTTACTATGCTTAAGGATAAGCGTCAGGCCATATAAGCAGTATCTATTTGTTTATATTTATAGCCATTGTGAAATACGTTGTTTAGAGACAATGCAATTTTTCTTATTCAATAAATTGTTGTGATTTTGTTATACAGTTTATAGTTTTATATGTATAGTACCAACAGGTAATTGCAATGTTTAAATAAATAATATAGCTCTAATGTTAATTCGTTATTTATGTGTAGTGATACAAGCATTTTTTTCTTGTAATATCAAAATGTGTGCTTTGTGGCCACCATATGTTAGAAGATTGAGGATTTTGTGTCGTCTTTTTTCCTGCGATGATAAATTTTTCTCATCGTGTTTTATTCTGCAAATGGCATGCTTTAATCTTAAGGATAAAGTTTTGCATATTTTTTGGCTTTTTATTTTTTCTGTCTGATTGCCTGTGTGATCTATAGTTTCTTTTATAAATAGAAAAGTTGATTGTAATTCTTGTTAGTACTATTCTTTCCGTTTGTTCTTTCAATATTTCGTGTTGTTAATTAAGTTCTTTGAAGTTATTTTGTATGAGTGCAGTCTTGGAGGTTTTTATTGTTGCTGTTTTGCTTGTCGTTTAATGTGATTGAACTTATAATTAGTGTTTTAGTTAAGGACTAGGTCCTTATTTAGATATCGGTTTGTATGTGCCTTTTTTCTGTAGATGTAGTGTACTATAAGTCAATTCAAATAAGTTTGTTTCATTATGTATTGAATTTAAGGATATCTGATGTTGAAGTAATTTAGAAATTGATTTATTTATTTGTTTGAATCATTATAATAACTCTATGGTATAAATTAATAACATTGGACAAATCAACTCTACGTAAATATTTTTTAAAGTTATTAAAAGACGAACTGAATAATTTGAAATTAATGTTTTCCATTAACTCATTACAAAATGGCATCATTCTACTAATAGGACTGAACATTCCGTACTTAGTAGAATAAAAACTTATTGTAAAAAGGATTGAAGATCTGCTAGGCCCTCTACCTGGTACATTAAAATTTAATTGACCCACCAAAAAATGGTAATCGACAAGACCATTCAATAGCTTATAAATAAAATATAAATCAATAATAATTCGCCTAGACTCCAATGATTAAATTTCCAATATACCCAGCATCCCACTAAGACTAAATTGCTGTGTACTATACCCAAGCCGAGTAGACGCAATTTGTAAAAACTTACCTTGTACCCTCTCCAATATTAAAGAATGTGCCCGTGCATGAGGAGACCAAACACACGAAGCATATTCTAAATGTAGACGTACTAGCGAAATGAAGAGAATACGAAAGATATTCATACCAAAGTCCTTGGAGAATCTACATATAAAACCAAATAAATGCAAGTTTCGAATTGAACATTACTTCGAGGTCTCTAATATTCTCTAGGTGAAAAATAAAACACTTAGGTTTTGAGAATTTACACAATTTAATGTCGATGCACTGCGACAATTATTTCGCCACACAGTTAATAAATAAATTGTGTAAATTCTCAAAACCCACTTGTTTTATTTTTCACCTATATAATGGAATTTCACCAAGTAAAAGCCTCATCAATCCAATATCTAATATTGTCCTTATTAATTAACGGATGATCGCATATACAACATGAAAAGGTACTAGCTTTGCGTCGATGGAAAGAGATACAATTACACTAAATTTAAATATAAACGATTTACTTCACATCATTTTGCACCAGTGAGTGCAAATCTGCCTGTAATTTAAGTTGATCATCAAAAGATTCAATTCGCTTGTATAACTTTAGATCATCAGCAAAGAGAAGAAATTGACTGTATTTTAAATTTTATCCAATGTCATTAATAAATAATAAGAATAAAATAGGGCCGCAGTGAAAGCCCTGGGGCACACCCGACGTAATCGTTATTTTGGACGAAGTAATATTTACAATTTTAACGCGCTGAACTCTTCCCTTCAAGTAGCTAAAAAACCATTTGACAACGTTTTCACCAAATCCGCCTGCACTCAACTTCTTCAATAGAATATTATGATCCACACGATCGAAGGCCTTGGAAAAATCAGGGTAAATAGCGTCAACTTGGTATCCATTTTCCAAGGACTCCGAAAGATAAGTAGTATAAGTGAGCAGATTAGTGACAGTTGATCTATTTTTAACAATACTATGTTGTTCGTTAATTATGACATTTTTACAAGTCCATAATAATTAATCAGACACTAAATAATCTAACATTTTTGGAAATACTGACTGTAAAGACACCCCCCCTGTAGTTTTCAATATCTTCTTTAATTTCACTTTTAAAAATTGGTTTAATGTAACTACTTTTCCAGATATTAGGGAATAATCTAGTTAATAAAGATAAACTAAAAATTTTAAAAATTGGTTTCGCCAGAGAAAATTTACATTTTTTTAGAAAGTAGCTTGAGATTCCATCTGGGCCCATTCTACAGGAATCGCTTAAATTTGATAAGGCATTAGAAAACTCTGCATTAAAATTACATAAATTAATTGACCAATCCCAGATGAATAACGACAATGATTGACATAATTCCAGAAAAAAACTTAAAAATAACGTTAATAGATGCTTAAGTACTCTTAATATAGGGTCCGCCAATAAGGGCGCGTGAACTTTAAAATTGAATAAAACAAGTTGTGTGTGAGGTAGAAACGAAATTTATTTTTCATTCGAAAGGGTATTCGACCCCATTAAGTATGGAAGATATCATCGTTCAAATGACCACCGCGGCTCCGTTTGGTAGCCCGGATCCGGGAGGTCCAATTTTCCATGACTCTGGAGCACATATCGGCCTCAATTTGAGCGATGGCGTTGCGTATGTTGACTTTGAGGTCATCGGTGTTTAGAGGCTTGTTGGCGTAGACCAGCGACTTGAGATAGCCCCAGAGAAAAAAGTCTAAAGGCGTTAAATCGCACGATCTCAGTGGCCAGTTGATATCGCCTCCGCGCGAGATGACCATGTCCGGAAATCGCTCGTGCAGAATGTCCATTGTGGCATGGGCTGTGTGACACGTGGCGCCGTCCTGCTAGAACCACATGTCGTCCGTGTCCATATCATCCAGTTTAGGCCAAAAGAAGTTGGTTATCATCGACCTGTAGCGCTCCCCATTGACGGTTATGGCCGCCCCAGCTTCGTTCTCGAAAAAGTACGGACCGATGATGCCGCCGGCCCAAAATCCACACCAAACAGTGACTTTCTGGGGATGCATTGCCACTTGGTGGACCTCGTGTGGGTTGTTCTCACTCCAAATGCGGCAATTTTGCTTGTTCACATACCCGTTCATCCAGAAATGAGCCTCGTCGCTGAAGATGATTTTCCGGCCAAAATGGGGGTCTGCTTCCAACTGCTCCAGAGCCCAGTCAGCGAACGCCCGACGCTGTGGTCGTTTATCTTGAGCTCCTGGGTCAATTGGATTTTGTACGGGTGCAGACCCAAATCCAGATGCAAAATTCTGCGAGTTGATGTCTCCGAAAGGCCAAGTTCCTGTGCACGACAAAAAATGGACTGCTTCGGGTTCTCGCGCACACTCTCACGGACAGCAGCGATATTTTCGTTCGATCGGGCGTTTCGTCGACGTTTCAGTGTTGGCTGGTTGTTTACTGAACCAGTCGACTCGAATTTGCCCACCAATCGACGGATAGTCGACTCTACAGGCCGATCATCGCGACCGTAAAATGGGCGAAGTGCGCGGAACGTTGCTCGAACTGATGACCCATTTTCGTAAAACAATTTAATAATTTGCACGTGCTGCTCGACACTCAAACTTGCCATGGTGATTTGAGGTTATATACTGAACAAATGACAGCAACTTTGACAGCTCTACCTCAAACAACATGGCCGCACCCTTCCGGCAAACTTCGCGCGTCCCTATTGGCGGACCCTTTATAATCACTGTAGAGTGCGTTATTTAGTTGCTCACATTGGGACCGCAGTTCTTGGAAACAGATATAGTCATTACACAAACCAGATTGTATATATTATTTATATATAGTGTGTGCCCTCTTTTTTGCTTTAATTAGCTTAATTAATTTACAGTTAAATCACTTAGGGTACTTTGAATCTTTCACAAGCTTAGCAGGCACAAACGTACTAAAAACATCGTATAAAATGTTATTAAAAATATTTACTAAATTATTGACATCATTTCCATTCCAAATATTCTCCCAGTCTATAAAGGACAAATAATTATTAATTAATAAGTAGACAATAAGAATATTAGTTTCTATTGTATAGGGGCAATGATGAATGTCCGTTGGGCACAAAGAATCAAGGGCGCGACTAACTTTAATAGTGTTGGAATTAGAGAAGACTAAATCCAATTCGAAACTGTATATTGTCGGCGCATTTTTACGTCTTTTATGATACTGCAAGATTTTTTTCTCTTTGATAAACGAATCTAACTAGTTTCGATATTAAATAACGGTTCACAAGAATCCGAATAAAGAAGCACTCGAAATAACCACAAAAAAGTTAAGTCATTCGCGTATATTAAGGCGGTAAGTGCCGCTAAAATATATTTTGAATGCCGAAAGACAAAGGTTAAAACTAGGTTTATAATAAGTTTATAATAAGTTATATTTGTTTAAATATTCTAAAAAGAAGAAATATTTAAGAGTATAATCCGAGTAATTTACTGCAATATTAAATGAATTAATGAAATACCTTGTTATAAACCTCACTTAATGCTTTATTAATGATTTGCAGTAAACAAAATTCAAATTAATAGCCTGATAAATTTATAATCATCTACGTGTTGGACCCCTAATTTCGCTATTTTTAATGCCGTCAAGATACGCCACCTGCATAAAATACATCGTACTGTGCGTTGGGCGTGCACAAATATATTTTTGTACTCATGTATATATTAGGGCCCCTAATGAACATCTTATTTCAAATAAGTTTCTCGATTCTTATATGTTCGCCGTATAAAGTGTCGTTAAATTAAAATATTAAGATTGTCCCATTCATGTCGGACAAATAACTGAACCATAGATTCCCTGGATTAAAATATAATAATTTAACACAACTGATCTATATACAAAAGTTTACAGTAAGGACGGAATTAGTCTTTAAAGTTTAAAAAAATATATTAATTGTATCTACAATTAAACACTTTATTCCATCTAGTTGAAATAAATTATAGCTGATTGTTATAATGTAATCATAAATACAGTAGTTATGACCATTATTGAACGACAAAAAGTATAAAAAAGTAGTACCACAAGATAAAATCTAAAAAAAATGTATATCCCACTTTATAAAATTTAAAAAATATTACTTAAAAATCAGTAATTATAAGTTTTTTTGTCGTTTAATAATATTTGATATCTTGTACGGTTTTCATACAAAAATAAAATATGAATTAATAGTGAATTAATCAACTTACTCAATCGAACGAAAATTAAATAATATTAATAGATATACTAATTCAGAACAACATGTAAAACTTTTCAAGCAATTTATGTTTTGTGGACAAACCATACAAGATATCAAACATTATTGAGCGACAAATAACTGTGAAATGATTTAAGATTCCTCGGAGTATTTTTTATAGGTCCATTAATAAAATAAAATTTTCAATCGATAATGATAATTAACAATAATACATTTCAGCCAAATCGAATGAGGAGATCATTTTTTTCAAATAAATTAATTTTTTTGCAGTTATGAAAACTAATTTCGGCTTATCCGTAAATTTTCAATATAGATAAGTTGTGTTAAATCATCATGTTTTGATCCTAGGTATTTATGGCTCAGCCGTTTTCCACACATCTGGTTCCTGGTACTACTTATTAGTCATTAATTAAGACACGCAAAGGCACGTATGCACACAAGAAAGAGAAGAGCCTCTTGAGTAACATCAGCCATATTTAATGGTATTCCCCTATTTCTCCTTTCCTTTTTATAATCTCTAAAAATCAGATCAGACTTTATAAACGATTTTTATATTTTAATTGCGTACAATTTATTATTTAGCTTACTTTTCTATTATTATTGTAGGTCATGATTGTAGATATTACTGTATAAAATAATACTTCCAATATTAAATTATTATATCAGTTATTTATTTAGTCTCCGTAAAAGGGCGTATGTAAGATAGTATTTGAGTTTTTGCTAATAATTAGAATAATATTGAAACATTGCTTTAAACGATGTAAAAGTTTCTTTCTTGTAAAAATTAATAATCCTAGAAACGCTATATATAATTTTCGCAAGGAACTATAATTAGAAGTAAAAAATTGTTTTAGAAAAGTGAACTTAGATTAAGATGGACAGTAACATAGGCCATAACATATAGAAAAAATCTAAACGTACCAGTCCAAGAAAAAGATAAACTTTTAAAAAGGGACATAGAAAATTCAATAAGCCAATTTTGGGAAACATAAGAACTGCAAAATATTGGATATTTTTGTAACAAAGAGTTTTCAGCAAATGGTATGGAATTTTGGGAAACATAAGAACTGCAAAATATAAGATATTTTTGTAACAAAGAGTTATCAGCAAATGGTATAATGAAGATTTAAGAATGACAGGTGCTCTTATTGTTTACTTTATGGTGTGTATGTTATAATCTTTATTTAATTCAATTCAATTATTTAATCGTAAAAATGGCCAATTTTAACGCTTTCTAAAGAAACATTCGTCGAGCTTACTCTATGATGAGATAATAATTGTGTGGAACAATTTAATTCACTCATTGCAAAATTTATAGGAGGGAAGAGGATACATTTCTGCAAAAAACGTTCGTATCAGGCACGGTGCGGAGCAGTTGTAATTTGCTATAATTCTGGGCGGCCAGTGTATTCAACCAGGAAACATTTGGCATGTAGAAGAACTCCTGGAGAATATGGCAAAGTAAATAAAATTAAGAAATTTAAAATTACGTGGCACGAGGCTTTACCTGAGGCCGAAAAAATTTTTCGGGACCTAAAACTACTTCAGAAGTTAAGGAAGGTTATGGTACAAATTGCGAGAAACCGGATATAAGTGAGCAATTTAAAATTGGAAAGGAAACATTTCTAAATGAAATAAAGAAAACACGTAATGAAATCCTCAAAATTCAAGAAATGACTCAATGCCAAAGATATTCTGATTTGAGGCATTTAGAACGCCAAAAGAAAGGTGCATCATATTCTGGGGATATTTACAAGCGACGGGTGGCCCATTAGTGAAGTAAAGTATAGAGTATGGGATACGTAACAAAAAAATAGCACTACGGGAAAAACGTATTGGACAGACTAAAGAACCATGCGGGTTGTTTATAGATGCAGTACAACATAGGAGGACAAGATATAGTAGAAATAAAATGCCTTTGGGCTGCAAGAAAAGGTATACTGTTAAAAAAAAATCTATTTTGCGTGGACAATGAAATGAACATACACCATAATTAGTTTTATCAGATTCAAGGCCAATTACACATTACCAGTAGGTAGTATTGTATTTTGAGTGCATGGATTCAATATGGAGTAAAAATTAAGACAATTTTTAAGGATAATAAATTTTATGCGTCTAAAATGGAAAGTAAATTGAATAATTGACTCTAGAAAAAACAAGAGGCATGCCAATTAAGGATCCATATTATATAGAAGAAGCAATTGCTAAGAGAAAAGATATTGGGATGTAAATAATTTCCTGTTACTTTTTCATATTTATTATTGTTAAAAAGTTGTAACTATGAATTATATTTTGATCCTTTATTACTTATTACAGTAGCGAACGAGAAGTTAATTTCTAATTTAAATATGAATATTTTTATTAATAATCTAACCAATTTTTGTTTTCTAAAGAGTACATCAATATTGTAAAATATCGTACTACGAAACAAGTAATAATTAAAATTCTAGCTCTAATAAATGTTAAAATCTCAAATTCGCTACAGGAAAACATATAACACTTATAACTCTCAATAAAAAATTACAACAAAAAGAAAATTTGCACATTGGCATTAATAATAGTTTAATGTTGAATTTGGGACAGTAACTGCAGAATACTTATGGGAACATGGCATTGCATAATTAAGACCTCATTTTCTTCGTAAATATCAAGAAACTGTTTCACCTGATATTCGAAGAGAATTTTTTGGTTGAAACTTGATGAAGTGCAGGTGTAGATGGCTCTGTGTAACATGCAAACTTATTAACACTTAAAGAAATACTGACACAGTATAGGGTTTCTGTGTTTTTAATATTGTACTACAACAATGTTTCACCACACAGTGGCTTCATCAGGTAGATGAAAATAAAAACCGTCAGAAACCCTGTACTGTGTCAGTATTTCTTTAAGTGTTATTATGGAGTTTCGACAAGTAACAGCCGCATCAATCCAATATGCAAACTTATTATTTGGATCTAAAACTAAACTGCTCGTTTACAATAAAGAAATGAAGACTGATGCATTTAGGAAATGGACAACTGAGAAATGAATTCCAAATTTACAAAAACCATCTTTAATTATGATTGATAATGCATCATATCAAAGCGTTCAATTGGAAAAATCACCAACAACAACATGAATGAACGTGGATATTTGTAATTGGTTAATTGAGAAGAATATCAATTTTAATACATGTATGTCGAAAAAAGAGTTATTACATTTAACAAAGCTGCATAAGCTATCAAAGAAATATATTATTGTTGATGAGTTGCTTCGCCAAAATGGACATGAAATTTAAATTTGCCTGCTTATCATTATGAATTTAATGCTATTGAAAAATATAGCTTTGGTGATATTGGAGTTGAAAGCATGTGGCAAGAAATATTAAATCAGTGCCACTCTCACTTTTTTGAAAATTGTACCCGACAAACAGATAATACAATCAAAAATGGTGATGTAACCATCATAGTACTTTCGCTAATTTTAATTTAACTCTTATGGTTTATTAATAAAAGGCTAAACATGTAGACATTTATATTTTTTTACTCTTTAATCTTTTGCTTCAAAAGTTTTGTATTATTTTTCATATTTAGAAAAATATCTGAAAAAAAAAACGACTCGAGTAAACTCCACTTCCGGTTTATAAATCTTTACCATAAGTTCAGTTTCTGTTTTTAAGGATAAAACCTTAAGTTTAAAGTTTCATTTTTAAAGGATCATTAGTTTCTAGAAATTAGTGGATTCGTCTCAAGAGACCTCAAAACGTATATTACCGCCAAAAAATTCAAAATATTTTCCTGAAAACAATACTTTACCTATATAGAGAAAGCTAAAATGGTACGATAGAAAATTTTTTTGAATTTCAACCCTTAATAATGCGTCGATAATAATTCAAGCTATGATTGTAGTGATTTAAAATAAATATTTTAAATACTAGGTTACTTTTGTTATAAATGAATTTAAATGTTTGTGTTTATTTAAGCTCTGGAAGGTTGTTGTTGAATTTTGTAGTTACTGCATTACACATCCTTTAATTAAACAGTAAGATGAATTAATTACTATCATTTCATATTTAAAACTCTTAGAATTATCTATAGTTAAATTATGTGAAATTCAATAGTAAGTGGAATATAAATATAACTTAATTTCACTAAAGGGTCTTGATTTATGTGAATTTTATGAAAAATGACGTTAGCCCAAAGATTTAACAGTAAGAGTATATATATGCTTAGCCCTGCCGATTGTTTTAATATGAATTATATTTACGTTTCGTGAGAGCGTAAGAGGGTTGTGCTGAATATGGTCCTGATATCGTATTAAAAGATGACAGCGAATCAAAATAGATAATGAAAGAATATCGTACGAGCCGTCCTACTATGGTCTCCCCCCGTACCGTTGCCCTTCAGGTCTAACTATGGCGCGAGGCACTTACCGCCTTAAGAAATTAGATAAGTACTATTTTTCAGCAATGTGTTCTACATACAAGGGATAAAATTATTAACAACCAGAAGATTCTCTTGTAAGCTCATTATAATTTCCAAAAAATCTATTGTCATGAACTATATAATTCCAACCAAAATTTCTTCGACCCCTTAATATATGTCCTACAGTTTTAGAATGATACAGCATTAATAGCTCACTTTTATTACATTAATAATACAATATACACCCCACAACAACTCTTATACTACATTATAGAATGATTTTCTAAATTCATTTAAAACCTAATTATTAATCATATGCCATCAAAATGTATTCAGCATTCATAGAAAAACGGTTCATCCTTCACCACCGTGGAATATTAAACCAAAAATTTAACTTTAAATCCCACACTTATATAGTAAGGACTAAGTTTTCAGCAAAGGAAAGAGTTTCATCATGTATCCGTCTCGTCAATTCAATTATCCTTATAAATGATTGCTCACATTACCTTCCCAATGATATTTTGATGTTGGTGCCACGTGTAGAAATTTTATCTATGTAGTGAATAAACATTTTGAAACAGGTGGTTTACTGAGGAGATTAAACAAATAAGAGAAACTCTTCACTTAATGTGCGACAGGGACCCTTCACCTGAGCATATTAACCTCAAAAAAAAATTATCATTACACTATAAAAATGCTATAGATTCTGCTAGAATTGGTGAAAATGTCATTGCTAGCCGATTATCACCAAATTCTTTAAAATCATTATGAAACTTGATCAATGAAAAGAGATCCTATATTAAGGACATTAACGTCACATACAAAATACCAGCAAATGGTTTTAATTAATTTTTTACCTCAATTTTAAATTATATAAGAAATGTAATAAGTAATTGTGATACTGATCTCATTATGTTAGCAAATTCTTTGGTAAAGTGTGAGCCTTGTTTTAGTTTTATTTAACACAAATAAATGTGTGATACTTATGGGTTAAATTTGGGTTTAATTAAGAAAGTGGCTGATGTTACAGTAAAACCGTTGACAGATCCCATTGATAATGTTTTAACCACAAGTATATTTCCCGATGTATTAAAATTATCCAAAGTGATTCCCATTCATAAAAAGGGTACCAAAGGTAATATGAATAATTATAGGGCTATTTCATTGCACTCTATTTTTGCTAAAATTTTAGAAAAGGTAATGTCTTTGCAAATAATTTAATATTGTTCTTTTATAAAAATCAGTATGGTTTTCTTCAAGGATTATCGACCGTCGATGCAATTATGGATCTAGTAGATCAAATTATTGACTCTTTTGAAGCAAGTCATACTACAAGAGCATGTTTTGTGGATCTTATCACGGCGTTTGATACTATTTTCCACACCATTTTGATTAGAAAACTGCAAGTTAACAATTTTCATATAACCAGTTGTAATGAGACTTTTGGTCATTGATTGCGGAATTCCACAGGGCTCAATTCTTGGACCACTTCTTTTTCCATTTATATTAATGACTTTTCAATTTACATCGATGATTGTAAACTGTTTCAGTTTGTAGACGATATCACACTCATCTGGTAAGGATATAAAAAGAGTGAGTGAAATAAATAGATCAGCATTAGCTCAGGCATCTGTTTGGTTTCGCAGCAATCATCTAAACCTTAATGAGAAAAAGACAGTTACAAAAATATTTACCTTGAGCACAGCAATATTTAATACATTATTTTACTACTGAAAGATTATTGTGGACAGAACAAGGGAATGATGTTGCCTCAATGTTAAACAAAGCTATGTTTCTCCTTCGATACCTTAAAAATAATCTGTCAGTAACTATGTTTCTTACATCGAATTTCTCGTTAGTGCATGCTCATCTATCTTATGGTATCATAGTCTGGGGACATTCAACTAGTCGTCACCGATTATTTTCCTTGCAGAGACAATCAATCAGTATTATTGCAGGAATTTGATACCGATATTGTAAGCAGTATTTTGTGAAATTAAACATATTAAGGCTACTATCTATATATTACTATCTATATATTTATATATAATTACATGTTGCATGATTTCTTACATACTTATAATACTAATACGAGGCTACGAAATAATTTGTTTTCTATTTATACATGTATATGCTATTTTTGTTTATTTGAGCATTATTTTATTTACTTCTTCGACTTGAGTACAGTATGAATTATGGTTATTAGCACAAATAAATACTACTTGTTAACACCAAAATAGCATATAAATCATATAATTTTAACATTTACTCGTCGAAACCCTAATATTCATCTATAATTTAAACACCCTACTGAATCTCTATTTGAGAAAATTTAACGTAAATTACGAGCTATAATAAAGGATTTTCATTTTATATGAATATATTAATCATACAAAAAGTAATATACTAGATTTAACGTACATAATTATTAATTTAAATAATAATCACTGATTGAGGCTAAAACATTTATTATTGAACATATCCAACATACTAAAATATATATATATATATATATATATATATATATATATATATATATATATATATATATATATATATTATTGATGTGGAAATATTAATTATTTAATATTTTTAGATAGATTTGAAAAACAGAAAATTGAATAATTTAACTTCTTCTCAGGGTAGTAAAATATTTCGGGGTTCCATTAGGAAACAAGTTATCAAATTAAATTGACATATTATTAAAGTAACTAATTTCATGTCCGCGCCATTACCCTAATTAGCTCCACTTAACTTAATTCAAATATATTTTTCAGCACCAAGCGCCCAAAGAAGTATTACGAGGGCGTTCTGGCCGATTCACCATCCTATATTCAGAGCTATTAATAAATGATTAAGGGTGCTATTAAAACATAATAAAGATAAATCACATCACGTTATTTTATTGCATTCAATCGCGTGCCGAAAATTGTAATAAACTTTTACATGCCCTAATAATATACCGAATTATTAATGCAACACACAATTATATTCCGTTCCGGCTCAAGGAACGATTCCGAAAAAAAAAAACACACAAACACGAAACACTACGCACACAGAGCACGAGAAAACATAAAATTTTTACAAAAGTCTACATGCTGTGTCAGAACCGCGGTCACGAAAATAATTTCGGGTAATCTATATAAAGAAAAACCAGATCAAGATCATGTTTTGTGATAAGCGAACAGACCATGTGGAATGAATTATTTGGAATATAATTTATTTGTAGAAATATAGTAATTAGGTTTTACTTAGATTAATTAAAACTTGAAGAATTTTACATTTTGATATTTATTTCTTTATGTGATAAGAATTTTCAAGAAATTAATTAGAAATTAGAAATGTTCGTTATTAAATATGACAACGATACTTTTAAATAAAATAAAACATTTATGTGAAGTAGGAGAATATATAAGAGCTGCTGCAGCTGCTATCTAAGGTACTCAAAGATCAATCGGCTACAAAACTGCTAATAAGGCAATGGATGACCACAGCTACAACATGGCTGACGCTTCTACCACTGGATACTATGGTAGAGTTACAACCATAAAATTTCTTACAATAAAACGTACAACAGAAGTCCGAGGGTACAAGTGTAAAACTAGTACAGCGAGATATACCAGTCGAACCCAACCAGCTACCAGGCATCATATGCTACCGGATACGCAGATTTCAACAAAAATATAGTTAAAAATTTATTAAAAGTCACATTAACCGTCATCTGCATATGCTACCCACTTTGATGGGTTAAAGTCAACGCAACCTGAGTTTTTGCTTCCAAAGCAGAGATAATGGAGGGCTTAGGTAATTTACTTTAAATATTTAGTCCGTCGATCATGATTATATAATGTACATTAAACGCGATTACGTAAAAGTTATGAGTTTAAATTGTAAATTATGTGAATTCTGCACCAAAAATTATAATGCAAAATAAATGCACACAAGTAAAAGAAGTTACAGGCTGCAGTATAACCTAAAATTAAATCCTAAATTCGGCAGTGGAGCAGCGGTGCCAGTAATACAGGTTTTGTCTCTCGCTTTAAGTCTTACTTACATTCTTATATGACGAACGTCTGATGCGACTTGTACTCGTCGCAACCATTACCACTTCCTAATATTACATAAAAAAGACTATTTTAAGAAAAGGTCCGTGTTGCGGCATTTTTATGAAGACTATTAAAATATTTATTACGTGTGTGAATATTAATGGGCCGTCGTGCGAAAGTAATCGGTGAAAGTTCCCACAAGCGGGCTGGCTACCTGCTACCCTGTTCACCCCCCGCAACTCCGAAGAGGCGCAGGAGATAACAGGCGAAAAAACATTCAGTTTTGAGATGTCGAACGGACAATACGGCCGCGATAAAAATCTTGTAAATTTTTTATTATTTTTGTTATGTTTGAATATATTATTTAGTATTCTGCAAAACTAAGGCAAATTGGTCCCTCGAAAAAGTAAAGAACTCACTAAAATTTTTTGGTCAATTCGAACCGGATGATCAAGAGTTTTTTGATCAAAATCAGTGCAACAAATCAAAAACTTCTCCAAACCGTAGTCTCCAGCCCTGGGAGAAGCAACGTTTTTGCAACACGGTGAGCCAAAGACGCCCTCAGGACAAAAACATCAGCCGATTTCTGGGAGAAGCACGTGGAGCCGCAGACGCCCTCAGGACATAAAAATACCGTGGATTTCTGGAAGAAGCAGTGTTTGAAGTCCGTAGAAGCCGCACACATCATCAGAATAGACCTCAAACAGAACAAGCACCGTAAAAATTAATTAAGGTAGGCCTTACCTCTTTTCCTTTTCTCACCATTATGCCCAACTCAACGGAGTCACAAGTTTGTAAAGAGTCAGGGAAACATAAAGTCGGGATGAAGAATTCGCAGAACAATTTAATTTTGGTTTAGGGTTATTTAAAGCAGCCTCTGAAATTAAACTTAGAGTCAACAAATTGATTAATAAGACAGATAATTTATCAAACCAAGTATACAGCATAAATGAAGTAAAACTGCCCGATATAAAATAACCGTCATTCAGTGGCACTTATAAAGATTGGTGCTCTTTCATTGACGCCTTTAATTCATTAATCGGGAATAATTTTAAATTATCCAACATGCAGAAATTTTAGTATCTTAAATCTGCACTTTCGGGGCAAGCGGCGTAAACGATTCAGTGTTTAGAGTTAATCGAACAAAATTGTGTAAATGCATTGAAGTTATTAAAAGAAAATTTTGAACACAAAAGAATGATTTTAAATAGCCACATTCAATCATTGTTCAACCTGTCATATATTAAAAAAGAATCAGTTGGTGACTACAGAGATTTCATTAATAATATTTCTGAAAACATTCATGCGCTCGAGGCATTGGAACGTCCTATTAATTCCGAGGACTGGCTAGTTAATTTAATTATCATGCATTATCCAGAATCAGTTAGAATAGAGTGTACAGAACATATTTATTTTTATCAAAACGACTTCAATCATTAGAATCAGTAACTATTACCAATTGCAATATAGATCATTTTAAAAACAACAAAGATTCGTGTCAAAGTAATACATTATCTTGTCATCAATGTGGTCAAAATCACTTGTTGTTTAGTTGTGACAAATTTAGAGTATTGGAAGTTTCAGAAAGATCAGATATTGTACGATCCAAAATATTATGAAGGAATTGTTTAAAGGGAGGTCACAATGCGATTAATTGTAAATCAAATAAACGCTGCAAAACGTGTAATAAACCTCATAATACCTTATTGCACTTTAATAATCAGTTAAATCAAAATGATCAAAAGCCTTCAACGGGTAATACCTTTCATGTCAATAATTCTGATAACGGTATTTTGTTAGCTGCTAGTTTTTTTTTGTCCTCATGAGGTGGTGTCGCTTAGCGTCCCTGCACTGCGGTCTACGTGGTCCTTTTGTGCGCCTCTGGTTGTTTTACTCCTTTTGAACTCCTGTATCTTCTAACAAGTCTAGGAGTTTCTGCCAGGGGATATTCCATAGCTGTTCTACAGGAAGCACGGGCTTCCCGAGTTTCGCCTTGCGTTCTTGTTTGTATGCTTTGCAAGTGCACATATGTGTCGGGGAGTTTCGTCTTCTTTCAGACACCCACGGCAAAGGGGCTTTTCTCAATGCCCATCCTATGTTTGTGCTTGTTCAGGTCACAGTGCCTAGTGACTAGTCCTGTGATTTTTCTTGGTTTCAATCTGCTCAGTCTAGACAGCTTCAGCATGCTGTCAGGTACCGAACCATCTAGGAAGAATCTCATGTGCCTCATTCCATTATGGTTTTGCCATGCATTTTTGTGCTCCTCTGCTAACTTGCGTCGGATTATTTCCTTTCCGGTTTCATGAATTCACCTGCTGCTCCTTGTTTAGCCAGAAAGTCGGCCCCCAAGTGTCCAATAATTTTTTGGTACTTAGGTATCCATACTAGTTGTGTTTCTCTTGTTGTCGCCAGTGGATCCAGTCTGTTTATGCAAGTTATGACCAGCCTGGACTGCACTATCGGCGAGGCTAGCGCTTTTTGGCTACCTGGGCATCTGTCATAATGGTAATTGGTCCTTTGTTAAGTCCCGAATCCATTACGTGATGAGCATACCAGTCAATGGCGGCTATTTCGACCTGGAAGATGGAGGCATGCTTCCCCAGAGCATTCGTGAATTGTTTGCTCCGGTTGCAGCCTTCATAGATACCAGCCCCGGTTCCTTTAGTATTTTTGGCCCCGTCTGTATACCAGAAGGTTCCTTTACTCATTCCCAGATATGTTCCATTTATCCATTCACTCCGCTGTGGTATATCGTTTTAAATCTGCGGGATCGGTGTTCGATTTTGGTGAAATCGGACCTCATTTTTAGTGTCTCTTTTTCTTGTAGTAATTTAAATGTTGCCGGTCTTGATGGCCCCATATTTAAAGTGTGTCCATTTATGTGCATCCTATAGGCTGCCTGTCTAGCTTCGATCATTACAAATAGATGTAGTGGTGGTAGCGATAATATGTGTTCCATAGCTGCCGTGGGTGTTGTCCTCATTGCCCCAGTGATCGGCAGGCACGCCTGTCTTTGCACTCTTTCAAGTTTTACTGCTGCACTTTTGGTTTGGGTCTTTTCTCCCCAAACGAGCGCCGCGTATGTCACTATAGGTCTTATGACCACAGTGTATAGCTATTTGGTCGTACTGGGTCTCAGTCCCCATGTGCGTCCTACCATTTTTCGGGTCGCAAAAAGTCCTCTCATGGCCTTTTTGCTGATGCACTCTAGGTGGAAGTTGAAGTTCAATCTGGTATCAAGTATGACCGCTTAAATATTTTACTATTTTGATTGCAACTTCCATTTCATACATACGGGCTTGCAAAATAATGAAAGTACAAATCACGTTTTGATTTTTTTGGAGCAAATAAAGGCTCTCGGAATTCGTTGGAATCTAAGTCGAGATATAATTGAGTATAATTCATTTTTCAATTTAATTACAAAAAGACCAATACTGTCAGAGGTATCAAAATATTTTGATCCGTTGGGGTTATTAAAACAGACCGTTAATAATAAAAGCAAAACTTATTCTGCAAGAAATTTGGAAAATAGATTTAAAATGGGACGAAAAAGTGCCGAAAGATATATGGAATACGTGGTTGCAATTCCGTGCGGAATTAAATTCAATGAAATCAACTAATATCGAACGTAAAGTTAAAATGGCACCAAATGATACTATAGAGATACATACATTTGGTGACGCAAGCCAAGCTGCTTACGGAGCGGTTATTAAATCCCCGGTTAGAATTATTAGGAGCCCTTTTAACCGCTAACTTTGTTTATCGAGTGAAGACTGCATTAATGGATAAGAGTATTAAAAGTTTTTACTATAGCGTTTCGACTATTGTACTTTCTTGGATAGATTCTGAGCCATATAAACAATTCGTAGCACACCGTCTTCGTGATATACAACGGTTATCGGGTATTTCTGATTGGCATTATGTCGCGTCGGAAATTAATCCAGCGGACATTATATCTCGTGGATATTTACCATCTGCACTAATAAATAATATATTATGGCATGGGCCTGAATTTTTAAAAAACAATGCTTTACCTAGATAGATGTTGTATGGGTGGCACCAGAGCCTATTCCACCGCGACCTTTCCAGGTCTATTGTGGATCCCTGTTTATCTCAGATGACCAGGTCTAGCTTTGCCTCTTTGATTAGTCCTATTAGCCCTGCCAGAGGGGCTTGGGTATAAGTCTCCGCGCTTGGGTTTCTAGTGCCTAGCTTTTGATATCTAATCCTTGGTAGACCCTCGCAGTGGCATAGGATGTGGAACGAGTCCTCTTGACCTACTTTTGGTGTCTTGTCTTGCTATTTCTCTTGTGCAGTGGTGAATAGCTATCGCCTCTGCTTGGAACACCGTGCTGTCCTTGGTGAGATTGACAGAAATCTTTGTCTCGGGTTTTGTGCCGTATATACCTGCTCCTACCCCTTTTTCGGTCTTTGAGCCGTCCGTAAACCAGCATGATTCTGCTTTGGTAGGTTGGCCTTCGACCCAGTCCTCTCTTTGTGGGATTAGAACCTTGTATTTCTTTTCGAAATTGTATTTTTTCACCATGGCATCGCTAGACATTGCTGTAATCGCGTTAGCCTTCAGCTCGTCTTCTAGCCATTGGTGCGTTTTTCCGTGTGATCGGATTATGGGCGCCTGTCCTTGCATCAGTCTATATGATACGGACCTGGCTTCTCCTTGAAGGAAGATGTGTAGTGGTGGTATGTTCAAGATGGCTTCTAGGGCTGCTGTTTGGGTGGTGCTTAGGGCTCCTGTTGTACTGAGACATGCTAGTCTTTGTGTACTGCTCAGGAGTTCTAACGCCCCCTTTTGCTTTGTCCTAGTCCACCACACCACTGCTCCATAGGCTATCATGGGTCTTATCACCCTGGTGTAAAGCCATAGAGTCAATTTAGGGTTTAGTCCCCAATTTTTCCCGCACAATCTGCGACACCTGCCCAATGATATTGTTGCTTTTTTGGTGGCTTTTGTGATGTGTGGTCTCCACGTCATTTTGGCGTCAAAGGTTACTCCCAGGTACTTTGCCTCCCCTACGAAGGGAATTTCCGTATCCCCGAGCTTCAGTGGCTTTAGGCCTTGCAATGCTCGTCTTTTTGTGAATACGACAATTTGTGTTTTTTGTGGATTGATTGTCAATCGCTCCCGTTTGCACCAATTGTCTACTATGTTTAGGGCTCTTTGTGCTCGCTCCGAGACAACTCCCGCGAACCGGCCCCTGATGACAAGTCATCCGCGTACCCTAGGCAGTTGATGTCCTCTTTGGACAGTTTTCCTAGAAGGTCATCTACTAGTGTAGCCCATAACAGTGGAGATAGCACTCCTCCTTGTGGGCAGCCGCCCCCTGCCTTAGCCTTAATGGTATGGCCCCCCAAAGTGGATATGATTGTCCTTTTCTCTAGGCTAACCTTGATCCATTGGCAAAGGCTTGACGGGACTCCTTTCCTTTATTGTGCCTCCACGAGAGAGTTTGTTGTGACGTTGTTAAACGCCCCTTCTATATCCAGAAATGTGGCCAGGAAAATGTTCTGTGAAAAGAGTTACAAGTAAATGTGTCATTTGTTTTAAATCACCACCTTACTTAGAGCCGATAATGTCTAATTTACCTAATTATCGTACCGAACAACTTAGGTCATTTATCTAAACCGTTATAGATTATGGGGGTCCTTTTTTAATAAAAGAGAGTTCAAGAAAATCAGCAAAAATTATTAAAAAATATATTGTATTATTCGAATGCATGTCAACAAAGGCAGTGCATCTAGAGGTTGTGAGCGCCCTCACCACGGAATCGTTTTTGGCTGCACTCCGCAGATTTACCTCTCGCAGAGGCCTAATCTCAGACCTCTATAGTGATAATGCCACAACATTCGTTGGCGCAAATAATGAATTAAGGAAATTATATACATTTTTGAAAAATGAACAAAACGAAATTAATTCAGGTCTAAGCATAGAGGGAATTCAGTGGCATTTCAAACCACCTAGAGCTCCACACTTTGGCGGGCTCTGAGAAGCGGGCATCAAATCAACAAATCGCATTTTATAAAAAAATTTCGGTAATGCACATTTAATAGACGAAGAGTTCGTAACCTTACTTACACAAATAGAAACTATTCTTTCCTTTAGACCCTTATGTCCCCTTTCTAACGACTCCAATGACCTTTCGTTCCTGGCCACTTCTTAATCGGCGGAAATATATGGACGCTTCCGGAGCCAAACCTGGAGCATCTCAATATAAGAAAAAGAAGATTGGCTGGCAGCCAATCCAGCGCATGCAACAGCATTTTTGGACAAGGTGGAGGACAGAATGTCTCTAAGAGTTGCAGAGTCGACGTAAATGGAAGCAGTCAACAGGAACAACGATAAAGGTCGACCAGCTTGTTCTCATTCATGAGGACAATATACCACCGAACCAATGGAAGATATGACGAGTCCAGCACGTGCATCCTGGAAAGGACGGAATAGTGCGAGCGGCAACTATAAAAACCGTAAGTGGTAGTGTTGTGCGCCCAACCGTAAAGATATTCGTGTTTTCCTTTAATACAAATAATGAAACATAAACTGGACTTTAATTAATGCTTACTCTATTCAGATTATAATTTAGAACTTTCTGCATTTTATACAGTCAAACTAACAAACTAATAGAATGATTACTGCTTTATACTGTTTTATTATGATTTTGTACATTACATTTTCTTTGAAATTACTAATTTCAACGGAGGGAGGATGTTGCGACTTGTACCCGTTCAACCTAATATTACATTAAAAAAAACTATTCTAAGAAAAGGCCAGTGTTGAGGCATTTTTATAAAGACTATTGACTATCTGCCAACCTCTTCACCCCAAAGAGGCGCAGGAGATAACACTCGAAAAAACATTCAGTTTTGAGACGTCGAACAGACAGCACGTCCGCGATAAAAATCTTGTAAAGTTGTAGAAAGTTGTAGAAATATTGCCAGCTGTCTTTAAACTAGTGTGTGCGTTAAATTTTTCCAATGTTGCGACACAACTTGGCACCCATTCTAAACGCAACCTTATTCTAAGTAGACTTACTTCGGCATGTACAGATTGGCATCACGGAGCAGGCACAGCGACTACTTCGGCTAGCTTTAAATACAGTAAGGCAAAGTAAGTCTCACAGAAGATGCAGAAAACGATCCCTGATGAAAGTCATACGACATAATTACAAAAAAGTTTGTACAGGCGCCATATAATCCTATAGTGCCTTTGGTCTTCAAAATAATCTTCATCCATTTATTTTTATTGCGCGTTTAAATGAAGCTAAGCACAACTATATAAAAACCGCAATAATCTGGAGAAATTTCGAATAAGGCGTACAGGATTTATTTACCTAACAACAACGCCACTTCATTAATGCAGGTTTCATAGAAGAAGTATTATTGAAAATCTACCAGAGATTTATTATTATTATTCTTGTGGCTTTGCGGTTAATAAGACGCATGCTTGTCAATTAGCATCGGCAAATTATAGATGCCATTATGGTAGCACTTCTATGTAAGCTAACCAGGCATTTACAAGAAGAGTCGAATCAATCTTGTTAATTGTTTTTATGTGAACGCGACATACAGTTCTAAATATACTTTATTTTGCAACTAGTGATATGAATGAATGTGCATTAAAAATTGTGAAAAATTTCATCGCAGAAGTTATATCATGAGGTATTTGTGAAAGAGAAGGGTATACCAGATGTCCGTTATTACATAGAACTTTTATAGTGAGGTACTGTGGTATAAAGGGTATCAGTATCCGCAAAAACTGAAAGTCCAAAGGTGTTGAAAGGTGCCATTGTAGACAAGATGGCACCTTGTGTTACCGTTATCTACCGGTGTAAACATTATTAACTAAATACCCATACCATTGAGGAGTAGGGCGATGCCTTTAACCAGGTCAATGAAAATCACGTTTTTGCAGTGAATGACAAATGCATCATGCGGGTAGACACAGAAACGGAAACCTTAAAATTCCTGGGTCATGAAGAAAGCGTTTCTTGTTCAACCAAATACCTGGAGTCCATTATGAAAACAAAACCTCTCTAAAGCAACCTAAAGAGTTATATGGAGCGGGAGCAGATCGGTTTGTGAAGAAATGAGATAGCATAAAGAAGGGGGTTTGGAACCATTAGTATTGGTTCATGGTCATTTGTTCAACTAGATACTGAGAAGCACTCAGCGGGGTAATAGATGGTCCAGTTTTGATTAGATTAGAAATACTCATTAAGTGGAACGGTAGAATGGGCACTGAGAGAAATTATGGTGGGAGACAGGTATTTTTAGCGACCCGGAAAATCTCGGAGATGACTAGGAAAATGCAGGAGGCACCTGGCAAAGTTGTGTGATGAACACAGACCTATACTGATAAGCTGTAAACAAATGTACAAATTTTAGATCTTATAGGATCGTCAGTGGTATTAGTTTAAAAAAAATAAATAAATACTCACTAAAAGTGGACATAACATATCAGTAATCCATATTTACAAAGCCTTGTAGTTTTCTATTCAACTTTACACCTCTCATTATACTAATTTTCCATTTTTATTTTTTGATTTAGGCATAAAATATATTATCCAGTTATTTGAAAAATAACCTGCAATTTCTGTCTTCAGTACAATAGTAATAATTGATTGAACCATACATTTAACCCGGAAATCGAGATCAGAGATGCAGAGAAAAAAGAACAAAAACTAAACATATCAGAAAACTTGGAAATCAACAGATATTTTCATAACGGCCATCTACTAATTAAATTTAATTAAATTAAATTTTCGGATTTCCCTCTCGTAAAAATGTTTACTCTTCTACTAATCGCAACATAGTATATAAGAAGTGATGTGTATTTTATCTGTATATTTTCTTCAACTAAAGAAGCCACACTATGGCGAAACATATGTAGTATTAAAAATAAACCAAATTTGAAAATCTGACAACGTCGTTATATTAATAGTAGTTCAGACACGATAGAGTCAAGACGTGCTTAAGTGAACCCTCCAAGCGATAAATCTGGAAATCCCAGAATTAGCAATGGCACCGGATCTACGTTCAAAAAGCGAAGACACGGTTACAGCTTTCTTAAAAAGTGCGGAATTTAAAAAAATTATTAGTAATATTGTAAAATGTCAAACAGTAAAACTTGTACAAGAAATAAGTGAGTTAAGAAGTGAAGTGAATAAACTGAGTACATGCAAATGCAAGCGTGCACCAAAGGTGGCCGAGCAAGAAAAAATAGAACTAAAGGTGCCACAAAATGAATCGAAAAAAAATGTGCAGTGAAAGTAACACTCATCTAAATAAAAATGTAAATAGTGCAAAAGTCAACATAGGTGCAAAGTGAAAAAGAAGGTGAAAAAACCAAATCATTAACTGCTCAAAAGGAAAAGCCAACCAATAGCTCTGAAAATAATAAATGGCAAACTCAAAGAAGAGGAAAAAAATCATCCAATAGAAAACCGATCCAAGGAACTAATGATTCGTCTTTAAATATAGAAGGTGTAAAAAAATGGTCCACTATCATGTATACCGAGTACATCCGGATCTCACCGCGGAAAAGTTGCACGACTTTTTAAAAACACAATAATTTTACACAGGTAAAATGTGAAAAAATGAATTCGAAATATACAACAGAATACTAGTCATTTAAAGTATCTGTGACAGAGTACAAAGAACAAGACATACAAAATCCAAATCTATGACCCAGAGATGTTTGTATAAATTGTTTTTTTATGGAGGATAGACGGGAAGAGGACAACCACCAATTAACAGATGAACACATAAAAGACATAACAATTTGTCATCAAAACATCCAATCCATAGAAAATGTTATAAAATAACTGAATATTGAAGTGGCTGAGAACAAATGTAACATAATATGGAACTCTGAACACTAGAAGACAGAAAAGCAGCTCACAAATTATCAAATCGCGAATTGTATACTAGCGAGTGCATTTTGCAGGAAAATCAACACGCATGGAGGTACCGCAATATACCTAAGCAACAACATAAAGTACAATGTTAAAAAAAAAACTAAACCACCTTAGTCGCCCTTTTATATGTGAATGTAGTGCTATTGAAATAGAAAACTATAATAAAAAAACTTTATTATAGTAACATTATACAGATCGCCAAATGGATGCATGCAATATTTTTTCGAGCTATTTGAACAAATCTTACAAATAACGTATAACGAAAATAAATATATTTTTATTTGCGATGATTTTAACATATTTTTTTGAGAATTCCCCAAATAAGAATAAACTCATTGAAATAGAAAGTCCTATGGTTTAAATCAATTAATCAAAGAACCCACTAGAATTTCCAAAAATGCACAATCATGCATAGATAATATTTTTACTAACCATCCTTTAATTAAAAGTACCAAAATAGTCAACACTAATATAAGCGATAATTTTGCCCAATTAATTACAGTCTCAACAAACCTCAAAAATAATTCTTCTATTCAGTATATGCGTTCATTTACAAATACCAACATTCAATATTTTATAGATGAACTACAAAAAATAAATTGGCCAGGCATATATCACATAATTCAAAATCAGTTAATGATCAATGGAATTCGTTCATTAACATATTTTCAGTCTTAATGAATAAACACTTTACAAATAAAAAGATTAATAAATGAAAATATACAAAAAAATCTATATAACTCAGAAGAAATTAAAAAAAACTCGCAATGAATTAGATATTCTATATGTAATATCACGACATAATCAAGATTATCTAAAGACACAATAACACAATGAAAAAATATAACAAACTACTTATAGAACACAGATCAAGCGTATATAGTAACAGAATCATCAGATCCAGTAATCGTAATAAAAGCACATGGCAAATAATGAATGAACTTAAGGGTAATTCAAAACAAAAAACACATTTAAAGGTTAAAGGTTCACCGGAAGAAATTGCAGAAAATTTCAATACATTATTTTTAAATATAACTTCAGAATTAACATCTAATTTAAATTCAATTCCATATTCATTACTCCTGTATCTCCTGCAGAAGCAATTAGCGCCACCAAAGGACTAAACAACCCAATGACAACATACCCAGCATCTTAGTTAAAAGTAGCATAAATTATATAACTGAACTACTCACATACATTATTAGTAATTCTTTTCAATTCTGAATATACCCCGATCAGCTCAAATTAACAATAATCAAACCTATATTTAAAAAAGGAGATGCAGCCAAAATTGAAAATTATCGACCAATCAGTCTACTACCGGTTTTCTCAAAAATATTTAAATATCTTATGATTCTAAAAATAACTAACCTTTTAAAATCTAACAATAGACTAAATAAAACGCAACATGGTTATATTGCGGGAAAATCTCAATGACCGCTATTTACGATTTCTTTGAGCAAATCATAACAAATTTTGAACAAAAGCAGGTAACAACGGGCATTTGGAATCAGAGGAATAGGTTTAAAAAAGCCCTTATCCTCAACAATATACAGTATTCGGGCAATAGGAAAATATTTATCCAGGCCAGCTGCCAAAACAGTATATTTTTTGAATTTCGTAAGCAAAATGAAATATGGTATAATATTCTGGGGAAGCAACTCGCATGCAGTAAATATTTTTATATTGCAGAAAAAAGTCATTAGGGCTGTAACGAAATTAGGCTACTATGAGTCATGTCGAGGTAAATTTATAGAAATTAATAGTCAAACACTATTTCTTAAGAAAAGTGTTAACACACCAAATATATTTAAAACAAATCTATATGATCATTTAATACAATTGGAACCATATAGTCTAAAAGAATTCTTGGAATACAAATAATAGCCTAAAGCATCTTCATCGCATCTTTATTTATGTATGTATGTATGTTAGGGAAATGCATATGTGTGTATATATGTAAATATAGATACTATATTTTATTAGTAATTAGTAATAATTAGTAATTAAGTAGATTGTAAGTTAGCATAAGTACTGAAACAATTTGATTTTATACATTTTATGTAATGACACTGAAATAAAGTTTATTTATTATTATTATTATTAATTTTTAAAATAGTAATAATGTTTGATAAGATGTTTTTTTTTAGTTTTAGTTATTAGAAATATTTATTATTATTTTGAGTTGTCAGTTTATTGATATTTCTTGTTTTATGTAATTTAATGAATATAAGATTAAATTTTCGACTCGACACCTTAATTGGCGAGATAGAAGACACACGCAATCGGTGAACATCATAATCCTATTTAATATACCAGAGAACAAAAAATCTCTCGAGCTATTACCCAATGAAAAAGAAACTCTGTACAGTTTTCAATTACTCAGGCAACTACTGTTGGATAACTCAGTTCTCTCTATGTTCCGACAAGAACGTCAGCAATTTGCGCTCCTTGCAAGCTAACCTGAGATTGCGCAGACAATAACTTGTTGAACGACTCAAAAAATAGGATGAAATATTTGACCATTCGCTATATTAGAGGTCATCCGTCCATAGAGAAGGTATCCAGGGGTTTCCTCAATCCGACCAGTTCTGCAACTCCAAAGAACTAAACTACCTGTATATATTATTAACAAACCTCCTTTCCAAATAAGGACGAGTTTCAGATCTTTGTGAACGCGACCGCCCCATCTCTAACTGAATAAACCGAGAAGTGGCTTAATGAAAGAATTCTTCATCACCTGGGTGACACCCAGACTACATGTTCTCATGAAAGACCGGGAAATCAGAATGGGCCTGGTGATCTTCGTAATAAAAACAATTTTGTGAAGAAAGTGACAATACTTGGAATACAATTTACTACATAATAATCTTCACGTAACTTAAAAAAGTATATATTTCTGAAGGTGTTAAACCTGGTCTACGATTTTAATTACTCCACAGTCAAGTAGATTACTAACCACCCTATCGCTTTGAGGCTTTATAACACAGAATTTAAGAGAATCAAAAGGTCCTTAGAGAAAGGCAACCTAAATGCTTACATGGATTATAATAGGCTCAGAAACACCATTTATATGAAGACCTTTAAGCCCAAGACGCCTACCAAACAACCTAGAAAAAACTGATTAATAATTTTTACACGACAACCTATCATACACCGTACAAATCAAACCGCTTCCCTCATGGATCTTATTCTGTGCAACGTTAACAATATCCTTCCTGACTTCCACTGTTAAGCAAGAATGACCTCGTATCTTGAACAAGTTGTGATTCCGTTTGGCGCACATTATTTCTAAATACGGACACCAGAAATTCATCAAGGTAAATTACGACCACATCGACGAGTCCCTTAGGTTTAATCTAAGAACTCAGAATGACTAACCACCCTATAGCTTTGAGGCTCTCTAGCACGGAATCTCGGAGAATCAACAAGCCGATTCGTTTCCTAGAGAAAGAAAACCTAAGTGTTCGCCTAGATTACAAAAGTCTTAGGAATATCGTTTATATAAAGACCCTCAAAGCCTAATTTGCCTATGAAACCAACATTGTAACCAAGAATAAGAAGAATTTCTACAAGTATACGAGCCAGAACCTATCGTCTAAACCAAATCTACCACTCACGCTGATATCCATTGGCACAGAAGTATTCATGGACTTATTCTTCAGTATATACGTATCTAAACTCTAATCCAGTCAACCAAAGGACTCTACCTTTGCCAGTTAGACCAGAGTCGGTCATAATCAGTACTGACTGCTCTGAAGGAACTGATTATGAGCTACTCGATGGGATTTGATGATTTCCGTCCGCTTACCATAAAGAACTAAAGCACCACTAACCCTTATATGACCTAACCCATGCAATTTTCTCACGACAAAAACATCCTCCCTGTTGAATGGTGAAATATAAACGCCATGCCTACAAACAAAAACTGGCTTCTTTTCCAGAATTATAAATCTATCTCTTTAACTTCGTACCTATCAAAATGTGTTCATGCAAATAAGGTCGGTCACAAGCATGGTGGTATTCCTGAGTAATTGTAATGCTGAATAAGACTCTGGCCACTCTATAAACTTTATCTACTTTGACTTTGAGAAAGCCTCTGTGCGAGTCCCTGTATCAAACAGAAGCGCATGGTAATCAGAGGCAAATTGCTGTTAAGTCAGGAATAGTCAACACAATTTATCTATCAGATTCGTCAGGAGCAACGTTTCGTAAGGTTTAGCCATCTGTCTCCTCATTGATTCCCCCAAAGCTAGTTTGCCGACGATGCCAAATTCTTCAGAAACGTTCAACTCATAAAATTGGAGCGTTCTCCATAAAGGCCGAGACAATCCATAAAAAAATACTCTTTGTAAGGAAATAAAGTGTCTCCAATTAGTGCAATTCTGGACCTCGTAATAAAAAACTTAAGTGACCTTAAGTGTAGACAACACAAACGTAAGGTGGTGAAATAAGCCTGCTCTACATGGTGGACAAATCTGATGCCTAAGTTCCTCGAGATATCTTAATCATCTACATAAAGTCGTTCATCGAGTTTGGCATGGTCACCCTAAATCCAAGAGGATAACAGAGCTTTACAATTACTGCAGCGCTATGCATTCACTATCATACGCACTTTCAGAAACCTTACATACGAGGAAAGGAGTCGTGGCGACCTTATAGAGAGGCGTTTAAAACAGTTTGAGACTATTACGACTATTCCGTACTAGGGTTATTCCTAAGTTCAGTAAAAACACGCAGAAAAACTTTGTGTGAATTGTGGACCTTGTACCGATCTTCCCAAGACTGTGATAAGATATGATCCTACGTAGCGGGAACCCTATTACTTTATTAACCTTGTCCAGAAATATTTTCTTAAGAAACGTATCAAGGAAGATATGCAGCGAAATTCATATTTAGGGCTTATAGAAACACACATTCTAGTTTGGAATGTACTCCATTAAACATATTGACGTTTCTGTGAGTGTCTTTATCACATTAAAAAGAATAAAACTGACTTTCCACTACACAATCATCACAACGATGCTACTTGCTGCAAAAATGATTTAAATCAAGAAAGACAGACTTACCAGATTACACACAGGGACTTTTTTGGAATATTTTTATTTAATAAAATATCTCCACAAACCGCTTGAACGCTTTAGATCTCTTTTTTTTATTAGTTAACACTTTACAACCTGAAGGTTTTGAAAAAAAGTTAATTTCACAATAATTTTAATTCTCTACTTACGAATATTGCTATCTTATATTACATTTACGAATATTTCTGTTTTATATTCAAATTTATTAAAGTTAACTTATACACGTCCGAAATAGATTAGAAGTATGATTAAAATTTTAAATTATATTTTATAATGATTACGATTTTACTGGGATTGCAGGCAATTAATAATTGTCGATTTTTTCCCCTTTGATGTTAATCCACCCTTTTACCAACGGAATTGATCCCGTTATTTTGCATTAGCTAATTTTCAAACAGGCAAATATTTCATCATCCAGGTACGATCGATCCGCTAATTAATCCAATAATTAAAAGGCATTCTCCGTCGTTTCCCCCTAACAAATTTCATCCTTATAATATTCACGGGTTTATGGTATTAAGGAATTCAAGGAATATAAATAAAATCTGATTATAAATCACGTAATTATATACAGAGCAAGACACGCATAGCTTTAGGCAATACTCTTTACGCATATTTTAATCTAAAATTATCTTGCACGCGTTTATTCGCAAATGAATAATTAATATTAAAAAAATGATATAACCGAAATAATATATCTAAATAAATTTATCTATTAGTATGTTTCCATAATTAGGAAAATTGTTAACACGAATTTAATTACGGTCTTTGTTTACAGTTCCCTTGCACCGCCTGGCTCTTTTCATAATTGGAAACTTACCTCTCAGAAAAGTTTCAGTCTAGTGTGAATGGATGTCGTTGCAGTAATAATGTTATGAATTAATTAATCTTTGTGCTGCGATAGTTTTGCACAAACTAAACTCTTCATGTTATATAGTGTAGTTGAGAACCGCTGGATGTCGTGAAACTTGTCACTAGAAGATTGTACCGTCCGTTCTAATTTACTAGTTAGCAAAGTTGTTCACATTTTTCTTTGGTTACAGGTTTGAACATAGCTGTTTTCTCTGTATGATAAATATGTTTAAAGTGAGAAGTCTAAGTATATATAATTAGATTATGCTCAGTTCAAGTTTTAATAATAATTAATAAATAATAATAAATAATAATTAATTATATTAATTATAATTAATTTAATTATAATTTTTGTTTACTACAAATAAAACACTTTTTAAACATATATAAAACATAATTATCATTATCATATTCTAAGCATAAGTTTATGTCAAATAGTCATTGTAAAATATATTTTATTGTGGATTATTTTATAGGTTTTAAACAAATCTAGACAACATATGTTAAAAAATCTTTTTATGGAAAACCGTTGGTGGAAAGACAAAAATATATGATTAGTACGATGTGCATCCAATTATTTTGCGATGAAGTTTATATTAGGTAACAGAAATTGATTTCAATTACTGCTATGATTTCATGAAATAGTAAATATAATTACTAATTTAAAAATACGGAATATTCCGTAAATCTCTTATTACAACAAAACAAGTCACTAATTGAAAAAAGAAACTTCTTCTGTGGTTTATAAGACGGCAGATATTAAATTATATAAATATAATTTTTGTGTAATAACTAACTAAGCAATACTTGAATAATTTGAATATTTTTATTTCTGCCACATACACTTCAAGAATTTTAGTTTAGGCTAAATTTAAAAAATTAATAATTACTAAATTACTCTAAACCTTTAGGAATATCTTAAATATTATTTTGTTAAGAAATTGGAGAATTATAAAAACTAAATCAAAGGTAATTTATTGCATTATACGATTCTAAGATATTAGATAGAATAAATACAGATCGTCAGTAAACATTTTTGTAAATTCTTGCTACTAAAATTGTATTATTCTCACGTTTGTCATCACTAACATAATTATGCAAGAAACGGGAACGTTTTGGCTAAGAAAAGTAGTATTCTAACTTACTTTCAAAGTCTTAATTAGAATAAATACAGATATTTAATAATCATAATAATAATATCATTTATTTCCAATAACGAATGTTACATTCATGGGTTGGCCAAAGATAGAGGAATTATTTTTTGGTACAAGTGAAGTATTAATATATATATAATAGTTAAAATAAGATAAACTATAAATAAACATATTTAAAACTGTGCACACATTTAAAGTAGCAGTAAATAATTTATGGAAAAGAAAATAAATATACAAATACGCATACATACATCAATACATCATACAATTGTAAAATGGCAGGAATATAATTCACATATTATGACAGAAGGTTAGATATTAATCAACTGTACAAAACAGTTTAGGAAGATTAATTGTTTTATCTTTTTGAGGAATACTTTTTTGGTAATTGCCTCAAAGAATTTGGTAAAACGTTTTACAGGTATACACTATACAATACATGAATTATGGTAATAGCTGTGAGAATGTTTTGGCAGCCTGAGAGTTCTTGACCTGATGTTGTGTTCGTGGTAAGTTTGATTAATTCCAAAAATGGCTATATTCTTTTTGATGAATGTTAAAGTTTCGTATATGTACAAGCCTGTCAGAGGCATTAATTTTAACTTTTTAAACAACGATCGGCAGCTGAATTTTTTTTTATCGTTGTACAACCCCAAAGTATTTTGCAGTATGTTATTTGTGATTGACAGTAAGACAAATACACATTTCTAGCTGCTTCCTCATGTACGTCCTTGCGTGTGGAATATATCAAATATGAGAATTTTGCAATTTTTGAGCATATCTGTTGTATATGCGTGTCCCACTTAAAATTATTTTGTATAGTGACACCCAGAAATTTAACTTGGTTGGTTTCATTTAAATTGGCACCACACATGTATACATCAGTTTGGCCTTCTGGCGCTTTATAGTTAATTATATGGGTATTAGATACGTTAGCCATCAGATTGTTTTTGGTAAGCCAAGTATCTGATTCCGCGAGCTGACTTGTAGCCTCGTTAAGTTTTTGTACGGCTGTTATACTCCAAACATTGTAATGTGCCCATTGATGGTAAGGAGCATGTCATTAATGAATAATAGAAACAGTAGTGGTCCTAAAACACTTCCATGCGGCACACCAACTGATTGCGTGGCAATTGATGATGTATACTGACCATTCTTGATGGGCGCCGTTGTCACATGCTTCCTTTCAGACAGATTAGTCGATAAGAGAGAGTAACAGTTTCCTCTTAGTCCATACGCTGTTAATTTATTCAGTAGCAGTACATGCGGAACACAGTCAAACGCTTTCGTTAGATCAATGAACACTGAATAGACGTGTTGGTTATTATCTAGATTATGTAAGACAAAATTAATGAATTGCATATAGCATGAGTAGTAAAGCCTTACCTAAAACCATACTGTTCATCGCATAGTGAGTTATTGTGCTCCAAATAGTTTATGTTTCTGTAATAGATTACTCGCTCATATATTCTTGAGAATACTGACAAAATATAAAAAGGCATATTAAGTGTGGGTCTCCCTTTTTGAAGATTTTGATAAACCTTCCCACTTTTAATGCCGATGGAAATACACCTTCGGTTAATTGCTGATTAATGAGGTTAGTTAGTCGTTTAATAATTGAGTCTTGGATATATTTTATTACAGTCATTGATAAGTCATCACAATCTTTCGAGTTGGTGCATTTCATGTCATGAATCATTTTTGCAATTTCTAGTTCGGTTGTGGGATCTTTAATTAAAAATGGATCCTGGTACATCACTATAGATTTAATAGTTATATATATTCCCTGACCCTTTTGCGTTACCAATAGTGCTAAAGTAATTGTTCATCTTATTAACAATTGTATCATCAATTTTGGTATTGTAATCGTCAAAAATATGCTTAATACATTTATTTTGTAGTAAATTGCCATATTTTTTGTTTTTAAGTACATTCCACAATTCCTTAGATTTATTGTTTGCGTTTTTAATGTTCGGTATCTTTTATAAGCTAATTCACTATTAGTAAGTTGGTATAATTGGTAATAAAATTCCGCATTATTTCTTAACTGTTTTAGATTTTTAGTATACCATGGTATTTTTGGTTTAAACTTATTAATAATTTTATAATTTTTGTTTTTATTGGACAACAATTATGCAATGCAATTTAAAAATTTAGAATAAAATTCGTAAAAGAGGCTTAGCAATTTGCATTAGTTAACTGACTTTCATCCCAATTAATTGAAAGTAATGCATCTTTTAGTCTGTTTAAATTGATTAAGTTAATTGTCTAGTCTTTACTGTTCTCAGATTTCTCTCTAATCCACAACCGAATTTTAATAGTTGTCCCTTATGATCGAAGATGTTTGTGTCGAGTACATCAGCATTAATATAATTAATACTGGTGATTATATTATCGATGCACGTACTACTCGAACTAGTGACTCTCGTTGGAGATTTTATTGTTACTATTAAGTTGTAACTATCAATTAAATTAAGAAAGTTAGAAGTCCTATTATCATTTTGTTTATGGAGATCCAGATTGAAGTCACCCCCTAATATGATGTCTGATTTTTCTTCTATTATTAATTTATGCACCACTCCATGTGGGGAGCAATAAACACATAACAGTATAATTGTGTGACTATTTTCAAGAAAACACTTAGGACATAGGACATACCAGTTCAATAGTCTTTTCTTGAGATAACTCATTTATCCTGCAGTTTGTGGTATATTGGTTTGATGATAAAATCGCTTTTCTACCATGTCCATGTGTTGTCCTTTTAAATACAGAGATCTGATGATAATTGGTGATGTTAGGAAAGGCCTCAGAATTTACAACCCTGTGCTCTGTAATTAAAAAGAAAGGAATATTCAATCATAAGGATTGTGGTGACCGTTACTACGTGGTAATTCATGATAAACACTTAACTAACGCACTTACTATGTTTTAACCACTAAAAATTATGTAATATATATACATATATTACAAAAACGCACGACTTAAGTTTCGACGGTTTAATGTCATTATCACTTGATAATGACATTAAACCGTCGAAACTTAAGTCGTGCGTTTTTGTAATATATGTATATATATTACATAATTTTTAGTGGTTAAAACATAGTAAGTGCGTTAGTTAAGTGTTTATTAAGGAATATTCAATTGGGACAATAATATTTCAATTTCATTAATTTTGTTCTTAATCGACTGCACATTATGGTGTATTACTTTTACCGCTCGTATATATTTGGGTTTATTTAATATTATCTCTTTAAGGCATAATAACAAAGAGTTTTCTAAATAACCCAATAAAATTACCTTAGATATGGAAAATAGATGTTAAAGCTACAAGTTTTGTTTTTAGGTTGTAATTTCAATTCATTTTTTAAGCACCCGTCCTTGGGTGGAATTGTGGGTTGGGTTGTATTATAATAGAGGGAAATTGTCAAAAGCTATTCAGGCACGTCAATTTTCAAAGTATTCAACATGTATTGATATGAAATGAGGGACATACACAAACATCCATAGATCCTAACGGTGAATTCACCGGCCGGCTGGGATTCGAACCCAGGCTCGTTGCCCTTGAGCAGGCACTCAACTCACTAGACCACTGCGGCCCCCAAATTTAAATTAATAAAACGTGAACATTATAAGAGTTTTGCTATATTATATAGAGACACTGCTGCAATTGTTTCAGAACACTGTGGCTTTATCAGATAGATGAGTAACTACACTGTAATAATAGCGTATAAAGCCATTCCTTCCTAAACTTAAGAAAAATTTATAATCACAAGGTTTGGTATAGAGCATAATAAAATAAGAATGATTCATAATGCAGATTACGTGTCATTTTGTAGCGAATAAAATATGAATGGGATCCAAAAAGTTAATTATCATTAAGTAGAGAATAATCTATTGCATAACTTAGAATTATATACAGCCTTTGTATTATAGGATAATATCATATGAAAGAAAACCAAACTATTAAATATAAAAAGCAGAATTTTTAGCTTATAGAATAGCAAAAAAGGATCGCCCAATAAGCCTTAAATAATTCCTTCTAAAGTTATTTCAGGAGTATTTTACTAATAATAGGTCTCCCATATTGTAAAAGTAAATCTTGAAAGTTATATAAATAAATTTGATGGATCATTTGAAGACTAGTTAGAATTTTTACTTTCTTATTGCAATAAAGTATATGTATATATTAACAGATCCCCTAATATCAGTACTACAATTTTTAAATATGCATGTTTGTTGCATTATATCCAAAATAAGGCTAAATCTAAAATCTATATCAAACGCTTTTAACAAAACACATTGAAGAGAAGTCAGAGAGAAGTGGAAAGAACATGCTTATTATTTTGAATGAAGCAAGTAAAAGTAACATAAGGATAACAAAGTAAAATACCGCACTCGTCCTGGACTTCTCTAGAAGCTGCTAAAATTCCTACAATAAGATCCTTAGTATTATTAATAGAATGAGTTGTAGTTAAATCACGATAACTTTGTTTTAAAATTACACAGTGACAATAGTTTAGACTATAAGCTAGTCATTATCAAACTAGAAGTAACTTAAATTACAAATAATTTTTTTATTTATATAACACCGTTGAATAGAAGCGTATACATTATGTCAGTCTGGTCGTTATGTGTACCAACAATAACCTGTCAAGGTGCCGAGAGGACCATACATTACCTGATCCCTTTAGTTATACTTCTTATTTAAGTGGAAGTGCACGCCAAAGATGTAATAGTTTGGCCCTACAATGCTGAAACCACAAGAAAAAACACTATCCATTTTTTGTAATTTCCCATCATCCAGGTGTACTTTATGGCACATGAAAGTTTTTAACTCCTGTACTAATACTCTCTAGATATTCTTTAACAACGAAATAATATTTACCTACAACCTTATGACTCTGTTGGACTGTAAATATGGATTCGTAAGGGGAAGATCTACGACAGACACCATCCTGTAGATGAAACAATTTGTTTACGGTCATCTAAGGAGTAGAACCAATCGCCTGGGTATCAGTCGGCCTTAAAGCATTCCATAGTAAAGGAATTTCCCACTACCTATGCTTATCCTAGCCATATGGCGACTTTGCCTATGACGAGGCCCTCAGACTCTCTCTGCCGGGGTGTGCTAATGTTCTAATATCATTGGATTTGTGCATGACCTACTGATTATCGTGTTTAGGAGGGATATATCAGAAGTCGGCGTGGAGCCCGTAGGGAAATAGTTACAAATGGTTGTTGGCCTAAGCGCCTTATTCCTAACGTATCTCAGTGGAACTGTCGAGGCCACGGGGAGCTGTACTGGGGTTTCCGGGCAAACTTACAAAACGTTGGTAATATGCACAACTAGATGCTGAGATTGCGCAACCGCTCACGGTCGATATCCTGGTGTAGGTTATGCTTAGCGTTAAGTTAACTGGTTTGCTGTGGTGAGCGCCACCAGGAAAATTTGAATCAGAATTTCCTTATAGAAACAGCGGTGATACCACCAGTACACCTAGATGATAGAGAGTAGGTTTAGTAAGAGGAATATAAGGAGTGCCACATCTCTGGTCGAAGAGACGTGCGTAAAGCATTTCTTCTCTCAAAGAAACCTTATAACCCTAAATGTTTTAAACATATTTGCAAAATATTTTAAATTTTCCTAGGTTTAATATTACGTATAATACCGGAATTCCTTATAGACATAATACAATTTCACAATTTTATACAAATGCCTTCATTTTAAATAGTCCGTTTGTTAATCTGTAGACTAACAAACAAAATTGTTACATACTATAGGGTGGGCCAACTAGTGGTTTCTTTTTAAATCATAGATTATTTTGATAGTGACAGCTTTTTTCCATTCGAAATCTTGACTGAAAGTCAGTATCAAACCTCCGCGGTATGAAATGAATCGATTTATGCTTGAACAACGTTAAGAAATATTCCAAACCTATTTCCAAAGTGAGTACTTAAAAATCATTTTTTCTGACGTGAGATTGAGAGTTTGGTGCGAATTGTGGAGTGATGGCATCATTGGACCATTTTACTTCGAAAATGCGGCTGGGAACAAGGTTTCGGCAATGGTGAGCGTTACGGAGCCATTTTATGCGATTTTTTTTACTGAAATTGAAGACATAGATCTGGATGACCCCTAGTTCATGCAGGATGGCGCGCTATTCCACACAGACCATGCCACAATCGATCTTTTGTGCACCAAATTTCCAAATCGTGTTATCAGCCGTCTTGGTGATGTCAATGGGCCGCCTCGGAGCTGCGATTTGACCCCTTTGGATTTATTTTTGTGGGGAACCGTAAAGAACCGATGTTGTGCCAACAATTCAGAAACGATGCATGCACTTAAGGCCAATATCATCCAAGAAATCCGTGAGTTATAGCCCGAAATCATCAACAAGGTCTTGGAAAATTGGAGTGACGGAATGCGCTACTACAAAGCCAGACGAGGCAGCCACTCAAATGAAGTTGTATTTTATAATTAATGGGAATGTTTGCTCTTACTAATAAAGCCATAATACATAGGAAAAAAATAAATTTTGTGCATATTATTGCATTTTTGAAAAGAAACTTGAATCTGGCCCACCCAGTATACATTTATAAAAAAATATTTCTGTTCAAAGTAAGCCTAATAAATAAAAAAAATAAACATCTTAAAATTATTACTAACACAAAATCAACCTTCATTGACATAACATCTTTAAAATACAAACTTCTTCTTCTTCTTCATGTGCCGTCTCCATTCCGAAGGTTGGCTATCATCATTACCATTTTGATTTTGAAAACTGCAGCCCTAAATACGAGGGCAATCCAGATAGTGACAGCCGTTTTCGCCTGGCACGGCAGTTGGCTACAGAATGTTTCTACACCTAGTACGCAACCAGCCGTGGTGACTCGAGCATCGTGCATATTGTACTTTTTATACAGTGGCGTTTATAAATGAATGCTGCAATTGAAAATCCCGCCAGTTGGGCATGGTGTGATAAAGTTTTTGTCGGCAAAAAATTACAAACCGATTGAAATTTATCGCCAGATTTGTGACGCGATACAAAACAAGCGTCGGGGAAAACTTAACGATAAAATTTTGTTTTTCCTCGTCCACACACAGCCAATCGTACTCAAGAGCTCTTGCGTGATTTTGGATGGGAAATTTTTAGTCATCCGCTTGACAGCCCGGATTTGGCCCCGAGCGACTATCATCTGTTCCCAACGATGAAGACGTGGCTCGGTACGCAACGCTTTGACACTGACGCCCAACTCCATGCCGTGTAAACCAGTGATTTAACTCGCAGGCATTAAAAAGCTTGTAAAACGTTATGATAAATGCCTTAATTTATATGGCGATTACGTCGAAAAATAGCCTACGAGTTTACCTTCAAAATGTATATAATAAAAATTAGTTTTTTCACTTTGTGGATTGCCCTCGTAGGTCAGATGATGTGACAATAAACAATTTTTGCAGATTCCTAAGCCAGGACATCCTTCTCGCTGCGAGAGATCTTTTTTTTTACGATCCTTCCTTGAATTATGAGTCGCAGAATTTCATATTTCGGACCTCTCATGATGTGACCGAGATATTGCAATTTTTTTATTTTCACTTCGTGTAGGATCTATCCGTCTTTCTTCATTCTTCTCAGAACCTCTACGTTAATCGCATGTTCTGTCCAAGATAATCTCAACATCCTACGTTAGGCTTCTTTCTACACAATACAAAAGGACTGGGAATAAGTAACATTTAATCTTTACAAAGGATACACTGGCTTTCTCAATATGAATTATTATTTCTGCGCAGTAATTCTATATTTAAACTTCTATATAAAAACACTCTAATATGCTCTCCTCTTTATATTTATCTCCCACCTCAGTCTGGCAAAAATCTTTACACCAACTTTATCCTTTCTCATCCATTCTGTTACCTTCCTGCTTCCCCCAACCACTCTTCACACACACCTTCACACTCTTCTCCCAAATGACTCCAAGTATCTATCCACTTCTCTTTCAACCATGTCTGCACATTTACCCCATTCCCAAATTATTAATTTACAATATTATCAGACAGGTCTGCCCATTCATACATTTTTTTGCGTTCTATCTTCTACTCACTCCACTGTATTCCAATGCACGTTCTCCATACCTATTTTATCCATTCCACCCAGCTTCATCTTATACTTTACCACATTCCCCATTGCCTCCCCGTGCACACTTATATTTGTTTTCTGAAGTAGAATGTACCCAAGCGTTGATCTTTTAACCCCCATAATCTGTTAACAACGACTGCTCTCTCTCAATGTACTCACATTTAGATATTCACCATGTTTAAATTTAAATTTCCTATAAAACGAAATAGACATCACACATGCAGCTTAAAGCTTGCACGTCAATTGAAGAGACATTTTTTACATTTTTTCCCTCACCATGTACCTATATGACATTCTCAGCATATACACCTGTATATTTAAATATAAAGTATTTAAATTCCTTCACTATTTCAATCACCTCCCCCTTCCATTCCAATTTACCTACACTTCCTTTCCTTCTACTATTCCTAACTCGCATCCACTTTGTTTTCCATGCATTCACTTGCAGTCCTCATTTGTCGATATACTTCTTAACTTTTTCATCACCTCTTTTATCTCTCCCCAGTTTCTCGCCAAAAGCACCATATCAATTGCATACCGCAGCATCCATACCTTCTTTTTGTTCTTCTGATTAGTTCACCCTTATTATTTACTCCTTGTCCCACCCCGTCCCTCTATTTTTGCATTGAATTCTCCACCCGCCACACATCTCGTTCCCTGGTTGCATTTCTAATCTAGCACATTTTTCTTTTGTTTCTGTTAATTTTCGTGACCATATTTCCCGAACAATCCGTAATTTTTTGCTTCGTATATTTTTATTAGTTTTTTGTTAATATACTTCATAGTCTCTACGATACTTGTTTAGCTATTCCATTTAAATAATTCATTGTTTATCCATATTTTATTATATCGAATCTTGTCTACTTTCCCTTTTGCTCTTACTTCTTTTGCTTTTAATTGTTGCTAACAGTTAATGCTTTATTATTGAGTATGGACCTTTAATGTAATCCTTTAGTGCCATTATAAAGGTTTTTATTATCACAATGCCTTGTTATTGATGTAGTGAGAACTCAATAATTAGTTTAAAAAGATAAAATCGTTAAAAAGATAACACATGGTTTATCATATCTGTGATATTCACAGATACAAATGTTATAGTAGAGTCGATGTCCTATTAGATGACGTCTAATTCCAGAACCAGTCCGTAATTACATGTAAACTGGAAGCAGGGCCATTTAAAACCTCGAGTAAAGTGAAATATTTCTTAGAGGTTCTAAATCAAGCTATTCTATAAATAGTAAAATAGCTAAGTTTGTTAAAAATACTACTAATAGATTGCAAAGATCACAAACTTAAATAAAGTTTCTATGGTAACTAACAAAGACTTTCTTTTTTTTAATTCAAAAATAAAGTCGAATTATGAGAGGAGAATAAATTAAATCTCCATTAAAATAACTGAAGAAACGGAACCAATACTAAACCTGAGCTAGAAGTTTTTACAAGGTAAAAATCAATCATGAAAATGAAACAACAATTTTGAATTTGGATAGTAAATCGCACTGTTCCGTAAATACAAATATAATTCGAATGTGTAAAAAATAAAGTGGCAGTACACAAAACAAACTGGTGCTAAAACTAGGCGGTGACCCTGTGACTGTAATTATCTATGCGATTAGTCTTATTTATAGTCGAAATAAACAAAACGGGTACTGATAGGCCCCTGTAAAAGGATTCTGTCCAAATAATGCTTTGGAAACTGCGATGAATGAAGTTCTCATTTGTCGATATACCTCTTAACTTTTTCATCACCTTTTTTACCTCTCCCCAGTTTCTCGCCAAAAGCACCATATCTTCTTTTTGATCTTCTGATGAGTTTACCCTTATTATTTACTCCTTGCCCTACCCCGTCCCCCATTCTTGCATTAAATTCTCCCCCGCCTCACATTTCTTTCTTTGGTTGTATTTCTGATCTAGCACATTTTTATTTTGTTTCTGGTAATTTTCCTGATCGTATTTCCCGAGCAGTACGTATTTTTTTGCTTTGTATATTTTTATTAGTTCTTTCTTAATATTCTTCATAGCCTCTAAGATATTTGTTTGGCTATTCCATTTAAATAATTCGTTATTTATCCATATTTTATTGTATCGAATCTTGTCTACTTTCCCTTTTGCTCTTACTTCTTCTCCTACCCTTAATTGTTGCTAACAGTTAATGCTTTATTATTGAGTATGGACCTTTAATGCAATCCTATAGTGCCATTATACAGGTTTTTATTATCGCAATGCCTTGTTATTTATGACGTAGTGAGAACTCAATAATTAGTTTAAAAAGATAAAATCGTTAAAAAGATAACACATGGTTTATCGCATCTGTGATATTCACAGATACAAATGTTATAGTAGAGTCGAAGTCCTATTAGATGATGTCTAATTTCAGAACCAGTCCGTAATTACATGTAAACTGGAAGCAGGGCTATTTAAAATCTCGAGTAAAGTGAAATATTTGCTAGAGGTTCTAAATCAAGCTATTCTATAAGTAATAAAATGGCTAGGTTTGTTCAAAATACTACTAATAGTCAAAAGATCACATTCTTAAATAAATCTTTTATGGAAACTAACACAAAATTTATACAAAAATAAATTCAAATTATCAGATTAGATTAAACTAAATCGTCATTAAAATAACTGAAGAAACGGAACCAATACTAAAACTGAGCTGTATGTTTTTACAAGATAAAGATCAATCATGTAGTTCCAAAACAACAATTTTGATTTTGAATAGTAAATCGCATTGATCCATAAATACAAATATAATTCGAGTGCGTAGAAAATAAAGTGGCAGTACACAAAATAAACTGGTGCTAAAACTAGGCGGTGACCCTGTGGCTGTAATTATCTATGCGATTAGTTTTATTTATAGTCGAAATAAATAAAACGGGTACTGATAGGCCCCTGTAAAAGGATTCTGTCAAAATAACGCTTTGGAAACTCCGATGAATGATTTTTGGAAAAGATAAATTTGATATTAGGTAGTTTTAAATTAGAACACTTATAATGTTTCATATTGTTCTTCGTTTTATCACGAGTGTAGTGAACAAAGCATCTACCGTAGATGTATTTGAACTCAATTTGGAGAAAGAACTAAAAAACTGTTTAAATTTTAACAGCTATACAGATTTATGTTCTTGATCCGAGTTTGTGGAATCTTTTTTATAGCTGGCTCTTGGATGTTACGATGTTATTATTTTTATGTATTAGGATGCTTTGGATTATCTGTTAAAAAAATATTATTATTATTAAACATTCTGCTTAGAATTTGTAAAATTTGTTAGTTAGACTTAAAAAAAATACTAGTCGGACGCGGAATAATCTGAGATAGAAGCTGATTGCACTCTATAAAGATCGAATGGAATTAGCTTCACAGAAAACAGATATGATCTTTGCTTTAAGTACTTTAGCCATCCCTGAATCTCTATCTGAATACTTGTGGACATTTCTCTATGTAGGTGGATAAAAGAATATTACTTTGGTTTATTTGATAAGTTTCTTCAAGTCGAATGTTTAAACTGCCATAGAAAGATATCTTGCACTTTAGAACTCATACAAGTTAGGGTCATCCCGGTAGATATTAGCAAACAAGCACTCTCCAGGCCGCAGGAAATAAGACTACTTATGGAAAAGTAGTATATAATAACTTAAAATTTATATCTAATTAAAAATAAGTTGTTGATTTTCAAAAATTTTAAGAATTATTTCACCACCCTGTGGGGAAATATTTGTGGTTTTAATATTTGATATGTTTCTAAATTACTACTTTGTTAGTCATACATATTCATAACCGTTATTCAATGCCATCTCATATATCCTGTCCAATCCTTTTTGATAATTAACTTCTATGGAAATTGATCTATATCTTTAATATATCTTTGTACTCCTTTCTTACAAAAATAATTCAAAACTTATAAAATATGTAAGTATACTTAAAATTTCAGTGGGAAGGAGGACAGGCGGAGTTCTCTTCATTGAAATATCTTCCACTCAAACCCATGATTTTATAATTCTGCTTCAGAATACCTTCTGCAGTATATTTTTATATTATTATATACCATTGCTTGATATGCTGCAATTTTATGTTGGAAAAATGTTGATTATATTGTTATGAATGGTTATGTGTGAGTGATTGGATTTATGATATATGAAAAAATCATTTCTATTATATATATATAATTTATTTTAAGATATAAATAGTTTATTCACTTATTAATTTCTATTTCTTTTGTGAATTTAATATTTTTACAAAATAATACAATTGGCAGTTAAATCCTGTGAAAGCAAATAAAATGTCATCGGCATACCTCTACCAATAAAGGCAGTTCTTAAATAGCGTTAATTTGCATATTTTATGCTTTAAATTATTGGTAAAGATTTCCCAAATAATTCTGTTTTATACAGATGTATCAAAGGTTCAAGATTTCGTCTATAATTACTGGATTGTTGTTATTTCCTATAAACATATTTGTAATTAGTTTATAGGCTTCTACAACTGGTACATGAGCAAATAAATTAGTTACGTCTAATGATACAAATTCAAAATTTGTTAGCAAATGTTTGTTTATATTTTCTTTATTAGGTCTAAACTATTTTTGATTGTGCATTTATATTTAAAATTGCAATGTTCTTTAAGTTTCGAAATTCGTTTTTTTGCCAGTAGTTCACATAGTTATGTTGATTTATTTCTACAAGGCGTGAATTTAAGTTCTTGTTTCTAAATAATTGTCCTAATTTTTTTCTATGATTCAGAGTTTTTCTTTGTGTTTTTAATAACTGAATTTCTTATCTATTCGTCTAAAATATTAAATTCAAAATTATGGAGGCTACGTGCTGGCTCGGTGTAACATACCTTTAATAACGCAGAAAATTTATGCCTCCTTAAGTTTGTTGTCTTTTCTGTTTCTTCTTGCATTCATATCTTTCTCCCGGCTGCGCCGCTTTTTGCGCTTGTTTGATAAAGTTTAAATAAAGATAAAGATCTTACAGTCGCGTATGCAGGAACTAATTCATCGAATATGCATTGATGTAGGATGCACAGATTTTGTTGGCTTTGATTTTAATATGTATAAATAAAGCAATGTCAAAAACGAATGTTGGAAATTTATTTATGAACAAATTTCTCATTTTCTGTAAAATAAATTTATTTAAAAAAATGTTAATTAAACTTTTAGATGGAATTTGTCGAAAAACCGTGCTGCTGCAATTAAAGAGAAGTAAGAAAAAAAGAAGAATCACGAACTGATGATAAAAACATTAGCTTTGGGCTCTTTGATAAAGAACTTAAATTTTCTAAATAAAACTAAGGCAAAGAGAATTTTAATCATATTGAGAAGTGCAGATGGTATTTATAATGAGGAGTCAATACAAATAATCCTTACGAGTTGTTTTCATAAGGATAAGAAGAATATGATCATGTTATATTTTAATGAATTAGCTATAAGTATAACAACAGAACCTATCATAACCTATTTAATCTGTTATAACATTATTGTCATATTAGGCATTAAAGAAATCAAAGGACCTAAGGACCTTTTTATAAAACATCTTCCAAATTAACGACAAGCCCTTTAGAAAATTTGCATTTCAGTTAATTTCTATGAGTGGTTCAAATATGTTCTGAGTAAAACTTTTCAAGAGCGAAAGTAGTTAAATATATTACATTGTATAGGCGTGATAGACCCGATAATAATAAGTCACGGGGCGGAGGTGTTATGATTGCGGTTCGCTCTAATCTTAATAGCAGTAATTTAAATGTTTCATCCAATATTGAAGAGATATATGTCAAAGTGAATAACAACTTAATATTATTTTCCGTATATATTCCACCAGTTCAGAGAAATATGCGGATTATTGTACGTCTATTAATCATATTTGTAATTTAAATTCTAATTATAAATTCATTTTTTGCGGAGATTTTAATTTACCACGTGCTGCCTGGAGTAGTGATTATAAAAATATTTTATCTCCTGTTAATATTTGTCCTCATGCTCAAATTTTAGCCGAATCGCTGGCATTTTACAATTTAAATCAAATTAATTTTATTCCAAATAATCGTAATGTGTTTCTTGATTTAATTTTTTCTAATGTGTCCAATATTACTGTATCGCGGTCGGATGATCCTCTTTTTAATAATAGTTTTCATCACGTTTCATATACTGTTTTCTTTAATACCTGTGAAGTTAAAGATTCTCTGAGCTATAATGATATTGTATATGTATATATTAAAGCTGCTGATTACTCTGGAATTAATGATTTTTTTCCAATATATCATGGAAGGAATACCTTGATGAAAGTAATGTTAATGTTATTTTAGACAAGTTTTATGTTGTGTGTAGGTATGCAATTCAGAAATATGTGCCTGTTAAAATTATTAAGTCTTCATCTTATCCAAAATGGTTCAGTTCTACTTTAATTAATTTAATCAAATTAAAAAAGAAAGCACACATTAAATATAAAAATACTGGCAAATATTATGGTTATGAACAATTTAAATCATTACATTCACAGTGCAAAATGCTTGGTGATCAGCACTATTCCAATTATATTAATAGAGTAGAATCTAATATTTCCAGTAACACACGTACATTTTGGAATTATGTAAATGAATCTAGGAAAACTTTAGGCTTTCCTAAAAATATGTATCTTAAAAATACAGAATATGATTCTGGTGAGAACTTAGTGAACTTATTTGTTGAAAATTTTTCTAATGTATATATTAATAATAATAACTATATAGATAACAGCACAGAAGGTTCGTTCAATCCGAATTTAGTTAATTTATCTACATTTAATATTAACATTACGGAAATATTTAATGCAATAAACTCTCTCTCTGATTTATGTAACCCAGGACCGGATGGCATACCTAACTATTTTGTAAAAAGACGCATTTATTCGATTTGTTTACCATTGAACATTATTTTAAACTTTTCATTAAAATCGTGTGAATTTCCTTCAATCTGGAAAGAAAGTTTTATTTATCCAATATTTAAGACTGGCAGCCGGAAAAATATTGAGAACTACAGAGGCGTTTCAATTCAATCTACCATTCCGAAGATACTAGATAGACTAAATGCAGATCAATTAATGTTCTCCTGCAAAAGTATTATATGTGATGAGCAACATAGTTTTTTTGTAGGCAGATCTACAATATCAAACTTACTTATCTACCAATCTTATATTAACAATGCACTCGAGAAAAATTGTCAAGTAGATGCAGTATACACAAATTTCTCCAAAGCCTTCGATCGTGCATCTCAGTAAATTTTAGTATCTAAATTGCATTCTATGGGCTATGGAGACTCGGTGACGAAATGGATTAGTAGCTATTTGTCGAACAGACAACAATTTGTTAAAATTAATAACTATATATCTCATTCAATTACTGTTACCTCCGGGGTTCCGCAAGGATCTCATTGTGGACCTATACTATGTTTGTTATTTATTAACGACCTAAAATAATACGTTAAACATTGTAGATTTTTATTATTTGCAAATATTTCGTGAGATTCATAACTATTCTGATGTTGCTGATTTACAAGATAATCTGAACAACATTTATAAGTGGTGTTCGGACAACGATCTATATTTTAATTACATCAAGTGTATGTCAATATCTTTTAGTAGGGGTCGTATTATTAATAATACTTACGAAATTAATGGGCATGCGTTACCAGTAGTTGAACAAGTTAAAGATCCTGGAGTATTATTTGATTGTAGTCTCTCCTTCGCTAAACATATTGACACCATTTGTTCTAAAGCTTTACAGACCTTGGGATTTATAAATAGATTCGCTAGGAATTTTTCAATTAATACCCAGAAATTATTATTTACCTCCTTAGTAAGACCTCAACTGGAGTATGCGTCTTGCATTTGGTCACCATACTACAATAATAAAATTTATCAAATTGAACGTGTTCAAAACAAATTTCTTTTGACCATTTCTTATAGATGTGGTATTAATATAACAGAGTACAGTCGCAGTAATATGCTATATTTGCTTACATTTTTTACCTTAGTGAATGGTTAAATTAATTGTTGCGAGCTACTGGAATATTTTAACTTTATTATACCCTTCAGGACAAGAAGCGTGAATATGTTTAGAGAATCTTTCCACAGGTCTAATTATTCAAGAAATAACCCTTTAAGTCGTATGATTCGTTTAACAAATGCAGTATGTAGGTCACCCAATTTTATATTATACGGTTCTTAATGATAATGTTTTATTTTGATTTACTTGTATTATAATAGCATTGTATTCATTTAGATTTCACTTTTATTAGATTAATTTTTTACTTTTGTTTTATAGGGTTCTATTTATTTTGTTTTCATTATTTATTTCTAATTTTCTTTAGTTTGGTATTATAGCGTTGTATATATTTATTTATCTACGATCGTACAGAAAGTAGACGCTTTTTGCATCATTTTTCATTGTAAAAGTGTCTTTTTAAAGCACTAGTGCTTTTTTACGTTTTTATTGCACGGTAATGTCAAACTGTTTTTATTGCACAGAAATGTCAAATTTGACAGATGAATATATTATAGCACAAATTTTCGACGAAAAACTTAATTTTTTATTAATTGATACAAATAACTAATAAACTATAAATAAAATATATATTACAAACCAAATGGCAGATTTAAGAACTCTAAAGATTTCATTAAATGCAAGTCGAAGCGATTACAATAAAGCGAACATTTTTTCCATAAATAATAATGGCGGCCGACATTTGTGCAACTTGTTTACTGGTTGCTAAGTAACGCTTTCATTAGTGCACTGCGGGTAAAATATGTTTTCATTAATTGAATTATTGAAATGACATTAAAATATTACTCGTAAGAATATATTCTTTGAAATCCTTTACGATCGAAGATAAAATTTTGTAAGGCACACGTGTACAAAGTTTCTTTATTGCACTCCTGGCTTTAAAAAAACTCGCTCGTTCCTCGCTCGTGTTTTTAAACGCCAGTTCGTGCAATAAAGCATCACTTTTTACACTTGTACCTTAAATAACTATTTATTAATGGTGATAATTTTTAATTGTTTATTGTTTTATATAGTTTTATTTATTAAATATCTATTGTTAATTAGCTTATATCTTTGTCATATTGTTTTATATTTTTGTAAAAAGGATTTTATCCGTAAATAAAGTTATTATTATTATTAAAAAAATATATATAACGCTAGCAACGGCACCTCAGTCTCCTTATCCACTGTTGTCTATACTTTGATACATTCAAAGAATATTGGTGAATGGTTTAACACCAATATGCTGAAATCACGTCTAGGTGTACAAGTGCACCCTGTAGATAGTCTTGATAATTAATTTTTTGTAATATTTTTTGCCTAGTAACTTATTTGTACAATTGTATTAAGACATAATACAAGTTTTTGATTTCTAATAAAATGTCTTAATTCAGAAAATTTAAGGACTTGAATTGTTAATTGGCCATACTTTTAAGTATGGAACGATAAAGCTTCTAGTCAAGAATGGTGGAAATGACCTTTGATTTCTAGATGGAAATAAAAAAGCAATACGAAAAGTTGTTAATAAGTGGACCCGCATTGACATAATCTCAAGAAAATAAAGCAACACCAAAAAATAATCTTGAAGTTCTTATTAACAATTTTTTTTTAATTTTCATAAATACATATGTTTCAAAATTTAAAATATTTAAAACACATATTGGCAATACCTATAAGATAAAATGGCCTGAGTTATTGGTCAAGAGTGGAGGGGATTGCCTTCAATTGAAATATAAAAATAGAGTAACGATACTCAAAGAAGTATATTGGTTGGACTAGCTCAAAGGCGGCTTCATTTACACCTCAAAAGAAAAATTAATCAAAGGCATAAATGATCTTGGAGAACATTCCGTAAATAAATTTGTCAATTTCTGAGAATGGGCTTTAATTAAAAAATGCAAATCTAGGAGTAATTCATCAAGAAATAAGTAAAATAAATCAAAAGAAATTAAGTGCAAAATCATATTTGCATGTATAAAATAAGATTCTGGCCAAAGACAGAAGATATAGCAAGGTGTAAAAAGTACAAGAGATTACAACTATAATGATAAACACTTAAGGTTGATACAAATAATCTCTAGGATTATAGCAATAAATATATTAAGGCTGTACATGATGATATTTGTAACAAACCAGAACCTACAGTATACTATGTGATCCATATAAATATTATTATAGGTCAATTAACATCGGATCTATTCATTAATATTAAAGGATAATTTCATATAGTCCTTAGCTAATCAAGGACAAGCCTTTACAACACAGTTAATTTCTATGAGTGGGTTGAGCAGGTTATGAGTAGTAAATCTTTTCAGGTGCAAAAGGCAATCCCGCAGGGGTGGTTGACGTGCACAGCCATTTGGGAGTAGCGACCCCACGTACCCGAGCCGTTCATTGCACACACACGCACATCTCTCTCTCTTTCTCGCACACACACACACACACACACACACAACGACACTGACACCCCATGAAATAATGCCAGACGGCGGTTCTGCGGGGTGTCAGGGCGACTTGGGGAGGTGGTTTTTAGTGGGTATACCAGTAGTTCTGGGGAGTGCCACACTCTGTCTATAAAAGATTTTCCACCTCCCAGCCAAAAAAAAAAACAATGCAAAAGGCAAATATTATAGCATATATTAGATCGAAACCGCCCCTGTATCTAGTAGTTATTAAAAAATTTAAAAAAATAAGCTACAGTGACTGCAAAACACAATATAACGTCCCAAATTTTTAAAAAGCTCTTTTTATTTTATTGGCTACAGTTTTAGGTACAAAATGAGATCTTTACCAAGAATGGATAATATGGGCTTAAATTGTTCGATGAGAATATAGTAGCAAAACTCCAAGAAGTAAATTGACTGGATCACCTTAACAGCCTTATCAAATAAAGAAAATGCTACGGCCAAAAGAACATTAGAAACGTTTTTATATAAAAATTCTAAAAAAATCTTTATATTTTAAATGAATATAAAACGTTTATTCTCTATATTCTAGGTAAATAGGAACTGAGTTCACCATCCAAGGTAACAAGGAAGTGTAAAAATTTTAAAGAGTACATTGGCTAGTCTGGAAAAGTCACTCTTCTACTACCAAAGATATAGTAGGATTGGTCAATAATAATAGTAACTTAAAGTCCAGAAAATATTCTTTGCTTTCATAATAATGAAAAGATTAAGATCATGAATAATAATCTTCATAACACCCAAATGTCTTTGAACAATGACTAGAACTTTGATGAAATTCAATATTATTTATGCGAATCAAAATATACAGGGTGTTTCTGTGATTTGAGGATTAAAATTAACCACATATACTAGAGTGAAAATGATGATGATTCGTAAAATAATAATAAAATTTGTTTGCTCAGAACTTTTTTGTGTGCTCGTAAATCTACAATTATTTTACGACATTTTAATAGAAAATTTATTTTAGAATCGTTTATTACTATTTAAAAAAATTGATTGATCAGTCGATGATTTCCATTATAAGCGGAAAAAACAAATGAACACATTATTTTTGAAAAAGCTTCAAAACGGAAAGAGCAAGTATGCCTAAGCTGTACTGTATCTAAACTAAAATTATCCTCGACATACCACTCCACGATCCTTCAAGTAGAACTTTTAGCTATTGTCGTAAGTATTGAGCTTAAGTTTAAGACAAGAAATAAAGTGAAGATTAACAGAAAAAAATATTATTGCAGTGAAAATTACACCCGTAAATAAAAGAAATACAGATATCTAGGTTTGAACATAATTCAACATAAAAGAAATGATAGATCAGATATTCTAACCAACAAATTCGAGAAGAGACTTACAATTCTTTAAAAATACTACCTACTGAAGATTATTTTAGTAGAAAATAAGGCTATATCAAAAATATATCATCACATGTTTTCACTCTCGAAATTTAACGCATCTAATTTTTTTAAATTATATTTTGTATATCTACCAAGAATTATTTATATAGCATTCTAAATAAGCAGTTAGTCAAACATGCATTTTTTTGTAGAAACAAAATTCACCTAATACTATAAATATACATAAGATAAAAATAAAAGATGACACGCAATAAACTCGAAATATTAAAAAAATTAAATATACGTAATATTAACAATTAAGAATGAAATGTAGCAATACGTAAATGAAATGGATAAATTACGAGTCCCCGTCCTATAGAAATAATTGTGTATTTAAAACGCTGAAATAAAATAGTGTTAATCCTCAATAAATCAGAGACTGTAACGGGAATGTGTCATGCACAATTGAAACGAATCGAAATTCAGTTTCCATGCCCTGAAGAGTACTGTTTGATATAAAAGGTGCCGCTGATACAATTCCATTCCAGCCCATTTCATTCCATTATTTAGACATGTGATGGATGACTATTCCCATTCCGTTCTCCCACCTACTACTGTTCACAATTTAGCCCTGGAAATATTTCGCAATTAAAATTAATAAAAAATACCAACACGGCGATTTACGGTAAATAACTGTTAATGGTGAATAATATACACACAGTATTAATATTAATTTTACAATTGCATTTTGCATTAAGTAATAATTTGTGTTAATTATGTATCCACACTCTCATATTAGGGCATAATTAACGTTATGCTTGTTTAAAATGTCATATTAAGAAGGGTCCAAAATGGTAAATCGCTCAGTAAATCATAGGGGATTAATTCATTTCCTAAAATTAATAGACTCATATTTTTCTACATTGTACACATATGCCCCTGCTCTACCTTTCTCCGGAGGGATGGATGATAACGGTCGTGAACTGAAACCGGAACCGGAAACAGGTCAGCATCTGGGTCACGTTCTGCGATATTCACATGCACACATACATGGGCATATTGCTGCTGTAGTTATTCATTGTTACACAAGACCCAATGATATGCAACTACCATATCTCTGCACTCGCTGGGAGGTGTATCATATTTATTTTCATACTTTTTTGTTTAAGTACATAAATAACACACCGTTCCATCCAAAGGATTTTGCTAGATAACAATTGTTGATAATAGTTGTACTCTGATAGTCACATTATAATTAAACCAAGCTATTGTTATACCTGTTATCTATTTTTGATGGAATAAAGAGCATGCTAATATTTATTTATAGAACTAGAAATATCAATAAATAAGATTATATTTTTATAATGATTTATCAACAACCAGGATTCCATTATTACATAAACATATCATAGACGTAACATATTATTTTTTACAGTTTATTAAATAATAAGACTACTTATAATAATTATAAAGCAATAATTGAAAAATTGTGATAATTTCATATATAATATATTATTTATTAAATTAATAAACCACTAAAATTACACAAATTATCAGTAACTGGTGATATATTTCAATCCAAATTTAAATATTCTAGAACTGTGCATAGTGCGTGCCAGTTTCTAATTGGGAAACATTCTAACGCCAATTTCCCCCCTTTTTAACTCGTTTTATTTTATAACCCATCCATTCATTTATTCTACAGCAGGCGTCTGGGCGCGTTTCAATTTACTGACTTATTGACAATAACGCGGAAGATCTAATATCGAAATGTCAATTACAGTCCGGATCGAAGGAGGAGGTCTAGTCCCCGCGGAATTGCAAAAGTCTTGAAGCAGCGTTTAAGTAGAGAAAAAAAAAACAAAGACAAAAATAAATCAAGCAAGGAAATAAGCGAAAAAAGGACGTAACTGCAGGAAACTACTGCTTTGTGCCCGGCGCCTTCACCAATTGTTCTGCGCTGAAAGTAATGGTCTGGGCTTGGCATCTCGCAATTGAACTCCCTCTAATACTAATAGTGTAACAACGAGTTTTGATCTCTCTTAGATCTAGGTACGTGACAATTAATCTATTTATTCATATATTCAAGCAATTACGTACTTATATTATGTACACATTCATTTGAATATTTTACATAATCTTAATATGCAATTAAAATAATAATAATAATGAATATTACAAAGTAATAATAAATTAATAATTTGATTTTATGTATTAAAATACACATTTGTAAAGGAAAATATATAATGCTATAATATATGTTATTTAAAAATATATTAATGGGTTAAATATTTCATCAACAATGTTTTGTATTTATTTAATTTAATTTTTAGCTATCCTTTTGTTTTAATTTGTAATCAAGGGAGAGCCGTACCGTATGTTGTTGGTTTATTTAAGTGAGTCCCCCCTAAGGTGTGAATCGTGGCCTCGTCGTTATCCCTAATCCATTTTAATTAGAATTTGTTTTTTAAATTAAAATTGTATTTATTTATTTATTTAATATAGATATAACTACACCAAGTTGCTGTTATACCAGGTGTCTGTTAAATTGTTTTGTTCATTGTTTTAAATGCAATCAACCTTCTGCAACAAGTAAGCATGTTACTTGCTCCAAAAACTTTACTTTCACTTCATGAAGATTAGTTAATCTTCTAGTTTGAAAATGACACGTAAAAATGGTCAAAACTATAGTCTCTTAAAAAAATCACAGTTATACTAACAAAGTTAGAAGTGTTTCATTAGTAGAAGGTAAAAGGTAAGAGTTCGATATATTTGCATGTTCATCTTCAGTACGCAAATAAATACATGCATTATATACTTGTTCCAAATCATCGCAGAAACTGTGCAGATTCATCCCATGTTATTTTAATAGGCAAAACCGTTGCATTAAAATATTTGCTATAATCGCTACCAGTCCAATTAATCCTAATGAATCGAAATGTTTTAAAATTGTAGATAGTATGGTTTGTTTTATTATTTCACGTGGGTGGCTCAAACTGGCTCCATAACTAAGCATATCATCTTTTGAATCCCAGAGCAAACCTAATATTTTGTATGAATCGACATGATGATATTAAAAAACTGATTGCTCTCTGCAATTTTATTTTATTGATTCTCAAATGTCCTTGTTGTTGGACATACATTTGCGCAAACTAAAATCCGTGTTTTTAATAAGTGATTAATGCTGTGGTGTACTTGTAACAGCTCCTGTTTACTGTTCGACTCAGTAAGCAAGTCATCGACATAAAAATCACGTGAGATAATCAAACTTGCTACTGTATAAAAACTTGACACAAAAGAGCGATTTCATGTAGAGGTCGTATAGCTAAAAATGCAATAAATACAGTAGCGTAGGTCACTGTATTAAGCTTGTAAGTAGTGGTTCATTCTAATTGCCACGCCATAATATTCGTTATAATCAGCGATCCTAGCAATTAGCAAATAGCATTAAACTATTTTCTGGATAATGTTTTACTCGAGTTATCGAATACAACCCTTAGTTTGGTAGCATATTTTTTTAACCATAGTCTGATGTGGCAAGTAATATGAAGGACCTATCGGCGGTACCAGCAATTTAAACATATGACCCAAATTAAGGTATTTCGATATGAAATCTTAATATTGCTTTTTTAGCTTGCAATTTTTATTTAAACGCTTTTCTAAAGTAGTGAATCGAGATTTAACGGCCTCCTTGGGTCTACCGATCAGTATCGGATTGGACGTGAGTGGAAGTTTGATCATAAATCTGCTCTTGTTGGTTCAGATGATATGTTTCATATTACATGTCAATTTGAGAGCAGGGCTGTTTTGTATATTCTTCCACTTTCCAGAATTTTGTTATTTATTTTTCAAGGCTAGGCAATAAGCTCAAGTGGCATTGTTGCTTATTTTCAAAGGGTGAGTAATTTAAAGGACCGGAGACAATCGAGCGCAAGTTAGCTTTTTCTAGGATAAGTTTTCAACGTAATTTAAACTTACACCAATTAGCATATCAATTTAACCGGATTCGTTGTAATTTAGATCTGCTAACTTTATATCATGCGGTGTATCAAGAAAGTCTGAATCAAATGTAATCAGTGGAAGTTCATCTGTTATTTTTGACTTAGCAAGACAATTTTGAATTAAAATTATGAAATAATGGATACTAACATGTGTATGTTTATTAATGGTTGTATTATTAGTATACTTTTATTTCCGCTGTTCCCAGAAAAATTGTTCTATTTATTGCAATATTGCAACATGTTTTTGCAAAATAATTTGCATAATCTTATGTGGCATTCTTTTACCAATTTGGGTTAATGACTTTCATGTGTATAAACACTCATTTTTTTTTCATTTTCAAAGCTGATATAAGTAAATAGCACGCAAATCTATAATTCTCATTGGATGTTTCAATTGATTGACCTTTTAGAATGGACCGCAAATAATGCAAACTTTGATTTTCATGAATTAAGGTTTGAAAACTCAACCACTTTTCATAAATTCCGACAAAAATGGGCAAATTTAGTGTTGAAATTATAATTAACATTTGTGCAATAGAATTTGTACTAACGCATGGAAACTGACTCCTTAGGCTGTCGCGATTGGAAAGTTTTTTTTCGTGCTTTACCCACTTAATCGAAATAAATATTTTCAAAACTAGACTTATTTTTTTTGTTAAATGATTCCGGTTCAAATTCGCAATTTTTAAACAATTTTTTAACGCCATCTAAAATTGTTTGTAAAAATTTTGAACTAAAGCTGTCTAAACTATAGTAAAAATAATAATAATACGGTTAAATTCCTTTCTTCACTGTTTCTTGTTTAAGCATTAGCGTTAGTCAACTATTGATAATGGACACATAATGTCCGAAATGCACATCTAGTGCTTAAATAAAGAACAGTAAAGAAAGGAATTTAACCGCGTTTTTGTCACTAATTTAAATAAATGATAGAGAAAAGGGATTTTGACCCACCTTTTGATCACGAGAACTGGGTGGTCTGTTACTGCTCCCTGTGTCGCCGTGGGTTTCCAATTTAACTTCGGACTCCATGGAGGTGCCGTTGATCGTCTTACGGGAGTTTCTGTGGTTTGAGATTTCAGTGAATCGCTCGTGACGTCTGTTAGAAAATTTTGCTCGCTTTGTGGAGTGTATTTTATTTTTTATTATCCGGTTCGAAGGACTAAATATTAATGAGTGTTTTGCGGGTTTGATCAAATTCGCTAGCTTTATTTCAGCTGTATATTTTGTATATATCATACACTTCCTTTAAACTATAGAAATAACATTTATGACAGTGTATGATGATGCTCTTGCTAGAGTGAGCGTGCTGATAATTATGGCGTTGTCCTCTCTTCGTGTGGTGATTACCATTACCTCCGCCAAGGGGTGCCTTATGAATTATACCTAGACCCACAAGTACCAAGTATTTCTTCTCTTCATCAATAATATTTATTCTACTCGTAAGTCATATTTCTTACTAGACGCTTATGGTATAAATTGATATTGAAGGTTTTCAACTTTTGAGAATTACTTTTCTTACAAGATAATCGAGACTATTTTATAATCATATATATATATATATATATATATATTATATATATATATATATATATATATATATATATACAGGGTTTATTCACGCTATACGGCACGGAATATTGTGGCCAAAATACGTGACTTTCAAAAAGTTTCACTTTGGGGATATATGGGGGTCTATTAGGGCTACTTTTTAAAATTACTTTCATAATATACAGGGTGTCCCAAAAACTCTAAAAGTATCAAAGTTGTGTTTTTTTAATGAAACACCCTGTATTTTATTGCATTTTTGGATCCTTCGATTAAAATAAGTGTGTGTTTTAATAAGGTTTTTATTACTTAAACCTTAAGGTTTTTGAAATAATTTGAATTTTGTAAAAATTTAACCTAATTTTCATGTTTCAAATACTTAAAAAGTAATTAAGTTATGCATACCAAATTTTACACTGAAATGTAACAATAGATCATATTTTATTTTCCAAGTATAATAAATTTGACATCTTATACCGGGTGTAAAAAATTGGAATTAAACAAATGAGAACTTTAAATGGCTATAACTTCATTTATTTAAATGGAACGCTATATTTATTAATTTATCAGAAAATGCACGTTTTAATTACCTATCGAATGGTATTTATATCTTAAATGTTAAGTCTTCTCGTTTTTACAGAAAACACCAAATTTTGTTTATTGCACCGTTTTAGTACTTTTTAAGTAAAATTTAAATGTATCTAGTTTTCCATCGTATTTAAAAACGTAAGATAATTAATTTAGTCTATTACTTTAGTTTAAAAAGCCTGTCTTTTGTTATAGTTGTGTTATTTTGCGTTTTTGTGTTAGATCGTTAGTAATTGTTATTGTTTGAACATCGTTGTTGTATTTAATAGTAAAAAATGAAAATTTACATAGATTTTCTTATACTGGGGTTTTTATAACTGAAACTTCCAATTTCTTTAAATTGGTTTAATAGTCTCTCAAAAATGGCTGACTTAGGGTGATTTCTTTCGGGAAACCTTTAAGTATAAACTCGACAAGCCAATAAACAATTTTGATGACATTCTCCAAGCATAAAGATAATGCCAATACCCCCTTCTTTTGAGTAAATCTTCATTTTTTACCAAAAAATACAACAGCGATGTTCAAGCAATAACGATTGCTAACGATCTAACACAAAAATGCAAAATAAGACAACTATAACAAAAGACAGGCTTTTTAAACTAAAGTGGCAGACTAAATTAATTATCTGACGTTTTTAAATACCATAGAAAACTAGATAAATTAAAATGTTTACTTAGAAAGTAAATAAATAAATGAAGTTATAGCCATTTAAAGTTCTCATTCGTTTAATTCCAATTTTTTTTACACCCGGTATAAGATGTCAAATTTATTATACTTGGAAAATAAAAAATATGATCTATTGTTACATTTTCAGTGTAAATTTGGTATACATAACTTAATGACTTTTTAAGTATTTGAAACATGAAAATTAGGTTAAATTTTTACAAAATTCAAATTATTTCAAAAACCTTAAGGTTTAAGTAATAAAAACCATATTAAAACACACACTTATTTTGATCGAAGGATCCAAAAATGCAATAAAATACAGGGTGTTTCATTAAAAAAACACAACTTTGATACTTTTAGGGTTTTTGGGACACCCTGTATATTATAAAAGTAATTTTAAAAAGTAGCCCTAATAGACCCCCATATATCCCCAAAGTGAAACTTTTTGAAAGTCACGTATTTTGGCCACAATATTCCGAGC